>JAJEJO010000747.1:0-60959 GCA_020662805.1 Glaucomys volans
AGTAGGAATGCAGCCTTCCTCTAGCCCGCCATCTTGGATCTCTGGGGGGAGAAATTTAAAACAGAGGGTTTTAAAAAAAAACTATGTCAAGACAGATTTCAAAATCTTTTTCCACACTACACAGGTTGGCAAGCATCATTGAATAGTATAATAGGAGCCTCTTAGCTGGGGACAGAAGGTACAACTGATGGTTTGGCTAATATACTGAAAAGAAAAGATGAACAGAGGTTCTGTATGTTGGGTGCTGAGATCCTCAGCTCTACTCCTAAATCTCCAAAAACTGCAGGAAAAGTTTCCAGACGTAAGTACCCCAGGGTTTTTTTTTTTTTTTTTCTTTTTTTTTCATTTTTTAAAAATACTTTAATGAAAAGAGTGGAGATAAAAAGGGTCAGAGAAAAGTTTGGAGTAATCAGATGTACAACTCCCCCCACTTACCATTAATATAATCAAAGAGACATAAAAAATATCTGATTACAGAATACTATAAAAACAAGAACATTTGAAGCACAAAAACATTTTGGAAAATAAAAATCAAGTAATAGAAATAGACTAGCATATAAATATCAGAAATAAAGTTCAGAGCCAGCAGAGTGGTCCATGCATATAATTACAGAAATTTGGGAGGTTGACAAAAGGAGAATCCCAAATTTGAGGCCAGCCTCAGCAACATAGTGAGACTCCATCTCTAAATAAAAGAATAAAAACAAATGGGGATGTAGTTCATTGATAAAATGCCCCTGGTTCAATCCCCACCACCAAAGAAAAGGAGTTCAGAAAATCTCACAGGAAATAGAACTCGACAATGTAAAACCTGACAGAGACAGGGCACAGCGGCATAGCCTATAATTCCAGTGACTCAGGAGGTTGAGGCAGCAAGTTCGAGGTCAACCTCAGCAACTTAGTGAGGTTCTTAGAACTTAAGAAGAGACTGTTTCAAAACAATCAAACAAACAAATAAATAAAATTTTAAAATGGCTGGGGCTTTGACTCAATGGTTAAGCACTGCTTAATTACCCCAAACAATCTTACTACCCCAAACAAAGCAAAACAATCATAGCAGAGGAGAAACACAAATAAATTGGAAGGACCCATACAAAAATACTAACATCTAAGTAATAAGAGTTCCAGATTGAAACAGGGTAAGATGGGAAATAAGTATAGAAAAAATTTTTAAAAATTACAAAATACAAGGTTGTAATTTTTACATATTTAATGGCTTAGAAATGCTATCAAAATAGATGAAAATAAGCCCATACCAAGTCAGTTGATCATAATTCTAAGCAAATTAAAAAGATTGCCAAAGATTTGAAAAAGTAAACATGAAGAACAGAAAGGTCAGATATCAGCAGAATCTGATTTCTCAGTAGTTCTGAAACTAAAAGCGAGTGGAGCATTACATTTAAAAATCTTAAAAAGAAAATTACTACCTAGAATTTCACATGTAGCCGTAGTACAAGGACATCTAAAACAGCAAAGATGAGGTAAACTCAAATGTCAAAGACACAGGGAATGGAAATCACAGATCAAAGTCAGGAGAAAGGATACAAGAATCTCAGAATCTCAGAGATTTCAGTGCAAGGAGATTTACCTCATTCTGAAGTTCACTAGAAAGATACACAAGAAGCTTCTTGAAAATGAAATCGTAACCAGACAGGGTGGCCTGTAATCTCAGTGGCTCAGGAAGCTAGGGCAGGAGGATTGAGAGTTCAAAGGCAGCCTCAGCAAGTTAGGGAGACCCTGAGCAACTCAGGGAGAATTTGTCTCTAAATTTTAAAAAAACACAAAAAAGGGCTGTGGATGTGGCTGATCAGTGGTTAAGTGCCCCTGGGTTCAATCCTCTGTACCAAAAAAAAAAAAAAAAACCAAAACTAAAAAAAAATATAACTCAAGAACAGATTCATAGTTGTGTTACTGTATGTTTCAGTCTTGAACATATTGCATAATCAAACTATTGTAAATGTTTATTACAATCATGCTTGACAGATGGAAAGAAAATGTAGGAGAACTTGTTAAGATGAAAGAGAATTAAATTCATATTACAATATGGGAAGTCAGCAGATTATGACCATAGAGGAAAACTCAAGAATAATAGAACAATAAATATATAAAGTATAATATATTAAAACCTCTGAGAAAATGAAAGGAAATATAAGAGACTTTTTTGTCCCAAAATTATATATCTGAAATGTTTAAATCACATACAGTCATAACTTTCTTTGAATTTTCAAAATTTCAAGCTTTAGGTTAATAACATTACAAATATTATATGAAATGTTCATGGCATATCTTCTTATTTTGTAAGATGTTTAGAATAATATATTCCATTTCACACTTTATCCTGTTTTGATTACAATTATAATAATTAGTTTTAAAGAGTGCCAGCCTGAGCATTATTTTGCAGCCTGCTTGTGAAGAGACATTACTTTAAGCCAGAGTGTAAACTGCCTCTGTCACTAAGCAGACTGTTGTGTTCCACTGACCTTTGAGGCAGGAGGGATCCACGCTTTCTCAGACAAAGAAGCAATGCACTGACTTACAATATATTTTTCTCTGCCACTGAATATAACAACCATATAATTCTTTGGATCTTATTTTCTCTATACACATACGTGTGTGTGTGTGTGTGTGTGTGTGTGTGTGTGTGTATAGTGATATTTTACATTTCTTGGTTCCTTTTAGTTACAGATACAGCAGAATCTATTTTGATACACTTACATAAGCATGGAATATATCTCATTCTAGTTAGAGTTCCATTCTTATGGAGGTACAGGATGGTGGGATTCACTGTGTTTTCATATATATACCTGGGAAATTTTCATCAGATCCATTCAACTGTCTTCCCTTTTCCTATCCCCATCCCTTCCCTCCGTTCCCCATTGTCTAATCTACTGAACATGAACTTCTATTCTTTCCCTCACATCCCCTTATCATGGGTTAGCTTCTACATATCAGAGAAAATGTTCAACCTTTAGCTTTTTGGAACTGGTTTATCTCACTTAACATGATAGTCTCCAGATCCATCGATTTGCTGGCAAATGTCATAAAGTCATTGTTTATGGCTGAGTAATACTCCATTTGTACATATAACACATTTTCTTTATCCATTCAAATGTTGAAGGGCACCTAAATTTGTTTCATAGATTAGCTTTTGTGAATTGAGCTGCTATAAACATTGATGTGGCTGCATTGCTATAGTATACTGATTCTAAATCTTTTTAAATATTTACTGAGCAGTCAGATAACTGGATCAAATGTTGGTCCCATTCCAAGTTTTTTGAAGAATCTCCATATTGCTTTCCAGAGTGGTTGCACCAATTTGCAGTCCCACCAGCATGTATGAGTGTGGCTTTTCCCCCTGAACTGCACTTTCTGTTCCCAATAACCTAGCCAAGTTAAGGGAACTGCAAGAACAAGCCTGGGTTAGAAAATCCAGATACAGACTAGCTGGAAGGACGATGCCTTTCTCTTATGCACTCTTGAATCTCAGACAAATTATGTAGAATGTTAATTTCTTGCACTAGGAAATTTACTCCTTGGGATGCGGGTCATACAAACTAACTAAGCAAACCAATGCCTATGACATCACTTCTTCTGCAGCCTAACATAAAATCCTCTCTCTGAATGGGGATGGGCGTAAAACTGAGGGTTCTATGGAACAGATATGTGTCACTTCTCCAACCACTACCACTGGACAAAACACTGAGAGGAGGAGGCCCTTCCTGGCAAAGCACTATGAGGATGGAAGTGTTATCTGTCAGCCTGTTGCCACTGAGCTCTTCTTGGAACAGTCACTGATCTCTTGTAAGCTTTCTCCAATAAATCATATGTCTCCCCATACTGCCTCTGGACACTTTCTTTGCCCTGTCTGAAAACTATCCCCCTGTCCTGGTACAACTGGATGGTGGACAGGTAGCAAAACGGGTGTGCCACCAACACAATTGCTGAATGGAAGAACTATCCATCTTCTCGAGGAAAGAGACCTTTGGAAAATTCCATAAGCCCATAAATCAGCTACAAATACCTTTAGACCTGGAGAGATGGAACCATAGTAGGATAATTCTACTTTATTAAGAACTATCCCATCCCTGCTACCTCTTTTCCTTCTATCATCCTTTGCTCCTAGAGGGATCAGAAACCATGAACAGCAAGATGGATGAGGAACATGCTTTTACTATCAGTTTTCTGCTTGCTGTTGGTTCAACTAGGAAAAGGAAACTATCATTTTTGGATTATGATTTTGTATGAACTGAACATATTTAATCTAAATATTGAACTTGTATTCAGAATTCAAATGGTCATAGAATACTTAATTCCTTATTCATTTTCATCCAAGTTAAAGGAAGCATTTTCCTGACAAATAAATTATAAAGAATGGAAAACAGAAAGAATATAGTCTATGATTATATCCCATGTGTTCTAATTTTTCAAAGTAGTGACAAGACACTTAAGCTAAGTTTATTTCAGCATATTCCATGTGTCAATAAAGTTGAAGTCATTGGTGACAAAGATGTTGACTTTCATGTAGATTATTTTCTTGTTCCTTTGGGTGCAAAATACCCAGGTCTCTGAAATAGATGAATGGAAACAAACTCTGGAGCCTAGTTCAGCTAAGCAATAGATCTTACTGTTAGTACTAAAGTACTGGATAGTGTAACATTCCCATTGATTTCTGTTTGTTATGCCTGAAGATTGCAATGTACAGCAGACAGTCTGCTTTGCCATTATAGAAAAGTAAACATTTATTTCACTTCCCAAAGTGTTTGGAACTCTGTGATAAAGTCATAAATGTATGTTTATTTTGAGATATTAACAAACAAAACAGCAATTTTGTTAAGATTTAACAAAAATAATGCTAAAAACTCTTTTCTTAAATGTTACATGAAATAATCCTAAAATTATTCTACTCTATTCTACTCTAAAGTAGAAATGCCTTATGATCATATATCACAAATTTCAATTGTTCAAAATAGTGTTTACTAACATAAACTAAGGGGATTTCAGCATAGGCAAATGTAATCCAGTTCAAATATGTTTTTTCTTTTCTTTATAAACTGTCTTCTCAGCTTCATTTACCAACATGGTTTTACTAAGGGTAGATGGCAAACTTAATTAAAAATCCTTAATGAGATGTCTGACTAAACGGTCAACCTAATTTTTAAGATAAAAGTTACAAAAATACAGTGGAATCACCAAAACTAAGCAATGATTTTTCTAAAACAATATCTCTGATAATTATCAGAGTTCATAAAAATTTTAAATTACAAACATTATATATTTTATAAACTTATCATTTCTTACTATATTTTGTGTTGATTTTAATTACTAGTTGTTAGAATAATAGAAAAATAACTTGTTCGCCTCCTGGAATAAAACCAATTCCTAAACTATTAGATCTACAAATACAGAGATATTATCATAGCTTTAAAAATGATGGGTTAAATATGTAGGGCAGCACTTTAAAATTAAATCACAATTATTAAAATTACCATGGTACAAAAACAAATTGTCCTTTTAAATACCATATACATGAAAGGCAGTTCTGTGTTAGTTACCTGTATTCACCATTTAATTCTTTTAAGTTAAGCATTTCTGAAGAGTTGATTGTTATAGTTAAAATGAAAGCATTCAATGACCCAGTAGATAAAAATATATTCAAAAAGGGACATAGGATGAAACTGATATTTAAGGAAAGATCATAAGATATTGACATACAAGTAATACATATCATCATTTAAAATAATTTAAAGAAACTAAAAATAAAATGAATACAAAATAAAATTACATATATTTTATATTGCACTCCCCAACATCATATATACTGTCTTCCTGATTTTTGCACAATTATCACAATAAAGAATAATATTCACTTATGAGCATACTTTAAAAAACTTGTTCAATACATTTTTACAGCTAGTAATAATCTATTTTATGGAAAAGCAAACTTTATTCATTCCCAGTTTTAAACATTTGGTTAATGTCCTTGTTGCTGTTTTTCTCTTTGGTTATTTAACTCTATAGAAGATAACCATGAATAGCATGTCATTAAGGTTAGATAATTCTGAGTGTGAAATCTAGTTTAATAATTTACTTATTAAAGAAGAAATCAAAAGGATTATGAAGAGAAAATATGAGATTATGCCTGCAATGTCCTTAGCAGCATGTCTACTATAATGTACATGTTGAATAAACACAAAAGAGAAGATTGAAAACACATGGAGACGAATTCTTAGAAATTATGAAGGACTAAAACTTCATGAATTATTTAGGGAATTGAAATGTTCATTTAAAATGATTATTCACTCACATGTAATTGTAATAAATAATGAAGAAAGATTACTCAATTTCCTCTAATGATGATATCTTACAAAACTAAGTATACTATCACAAAAAGCATATTGATATGAATTCAGTTAAGATATCATTTCTATCAGCCACCATTGGGATTTCTCATTGCCCTTTGTTACCCATATTCAACTCACTCCCCACATACCATAAAAGTATTAATCTGTCCTTCATATATTTGTAATTTTAACAATGATATTTAAGTGAAATAATACATTTAGTGCCATTTAGGATTTGATTTTTTTTTTTTTTTGTAACAGACTTTAATTTTTAGAGCAGTTTCAGGCTCTCAGAAAAATGGAGTAAAAAGTACAGTTTTCATATACCTCCCTATCCCCACCCTGCCTTCCCTCTCCTATTTTCAACATCCCTCACCAATGTGATGCTATTTGTTACATTTGTTACTAAGGATGAACCTTCATTGAAACATCCTTATTATCCATGGTTTATAGTTTTCATTTGGGTTCTCTCTTAGTATTGTACATTTTATGGGTAACAAGGACATGCGCCCATCATTAGAGTGTCACGCATTGTGGTTTCTCTGCTTTAACTACCCTGTTGGACTCTTGGCTTATTTATCTCTGTGTCCTCATTAGTACCTGGCAAACACTGATCATTTTATCATCACCCTACTTTTGTTTTTTCTAGAATGTTATGCAATTGGAATCATGTACTATATAACCTTCTCAGATAGGCCTCTTCCAGTTAGTAAAGTTTACTTAAGTTTTTACCTTGTTGTTTAGTGGCTTTATAGCTCATTTCTACTTGGCATGGAATAATACATATTTGTCTGGTTGTACCACAGTCTATTTATCCACTCACCTAATGAAAGCCATCATGATTGCTTTCCAAGAATGGGTAATTATGAATAAAACTGCTATGAACATCCATGTACAGATTTTCAACTGTTTTGGGTAAATAACAAGGAACATAGAAACATAGTTTATTACAGCTCATCTATGTAGATCTACTAGATATGTAGATATTGTTTGACAAATTTCAAAATTGTAGTTTTCTGTTTTCTTTCTTGCCTGCTCTGGTAGATTAATAGTGATTTTCACCATGATTTACAAATTCATTTCCACAATTACTAATGACATTGAACATGTTGGCATACATATTTGCACAGGTATACTAGCTTCAATAAAATGACCTTTTATGGTTTTGTCTATTTTTTAGCCAGATTAGTTTTTGTTGGGCTTAGTACTTTACTGTTGAATGCATATATGCATGCACGCACACACACACACACACGGAGAGAGGGAGAAAGAGAAGAAAAATATATTCAACACACACATAGATCTGTGTGTATCATATCTGTTTTATATATACATATCTGTGTGTATGTATATGTATATATAAAAACACAAGATATTTTGTTGGTATATGGTTTCATGTTGGTATTTTGTGGATAGACATGATCATATAATTCACTTTGGTATATTCATGTATGTACATAGGAAAGAACCAATACAAAACAAAAAGAAAAGAAAAAAAGAAAAGAAAACAAGATGTTTGACTGACTTCAACTTTCACAAGTTATCAGAGATTAGTTACAGACTGTAAAGTGTTTCAAAAGTAAATTTTAAAATATTGAAATACGAAAAAGTGAACAAAAGTTTTAAAAATTAACAAAGCCTCAAACTTTTTTAATGGCAATTGTTCTTCCTCTGGTAAAATGAAGTGGTATATGTTTGTCTTATGTTGATTTGCATTTTCTTAATAAGATTTTAATAATTCTTAGTTTTAAACATTTAAATGGTCATAATTTTTATAAGCATAAATACCACAACTTCCCTATTTGAGGTTTTTTAAAATTTGTTTTTTGATATACATGACAGTACAGTGTATTTTGGCATATTATATATACATGGATTATAAATTATTCTAATTAGGATCTCATTCTTGTAGTTGTACATGATATGGAGTTACACTGGTTATGTATTCATATATGAACAAGGGAAAGTTATGTCCAATTCATCCTGAGGTTTTGAGCTTTCTATCTAATTTTATGTCTTGCATCTAAATTTTATATCATGATTTGGAATGTATTTTCAAGTTTCCTCTTGTTACTTTCTTTACCTGTTTTCTTTTATTTCATCTTTTAAAAATTAATTTTTAAATGTAAACCTTGAAGTGCATATTACGAAGTCTCCAATAATATAATTTATTTCTTCTGCTTTGCAAATGAATAAGAACTACCCACAAAATTATTGGGTACTTGGTTTTTAATCCTCTAATCTTTGGAATTATTGGGCCATTGTTTTCTGGGAAATAATTCTCATGAAAATCTCTATCTAACTTGATTTTCTAATTCATAGATATATTCTCCCCATTATAGACCTTGACCATCATTTCTAAGCCCTTTACATCTGCATGCTAATTAGGAAAAAGTTGTCTTTGTTTCACTAGGAAAAGTGAATAATTTTTTCTTTACTTCTTTTTTTCCCAGAAAATTGGAAATCATTTTGGTCTAAATAAAGTATTTCCACTTTGGTAAAGGATGCATTCTTTCATCATATTTAAAAATTGCATTTGTTGATTGTTTTATTTGATATTCTTTAAAATATTTCATCTGATAAGATGAAATCATTTTTAGATTTTTCTTAATAGTCATCTTCACTTCAGTCATTTGAATTGCTTTTCTTTTTTCATTCTGCATCTTAATACAACATCACCTTTATATATTTGATGGGACTTTCTGGTATTCATTTTGTTCTGCTTCTCTATGAATATAATTTACTTTTCTCTCTTTTTTCACTGCAACAATTTATTGCTCGAGGTATCCTTTCTTATTGATTTTTGCTTCTCTTTGACTTAGGCTAACATATTCTCTTGTTTACTTATACTCTACTTGCTTATGTAATAGAGATCACATTTGTAGTTCAACTTGGGAGCATAGAACAGACTATATATGTAAAAATATATTTTCACTCGTTTTTAAAAGTGAACTTTTTAGTCTTCAGTGTGATATTTCCCTTTGAATGTCAGAATTATGCCTAAGCTTCATTTCTGGTATTTTTCGATTTAATGATTTTTGGTCATAGAGAAAATCTAAGTTTTCTGTTTATCACTAGATCCAATGCTTTCTCTTTACCATTGCTTGGTTTAAGGTACTGCCAAATTCTGCTGTCTGTCCTTGAGATTCTATTGTCTCTAGCAAAGAATTATCATTTCACTTCATTGGAATGAAAACTTTCACAGCTTCCCTCTCTATTCTTTAACTTTAAGCAAAAGAATATATTCCAGACTATCTGGAAAAATTAAATTTTTCCTTTGAAATATTCAGAAAATGACCCTTTCTTTAATAAGACTCTTCTTTAACCTACCGATACCCAAAATATGCCATTCAGAGTCCTATAAACATTCTCTACAACACAACACAGATACAGTTATCAATTTCTCTTCAACTATAACCTGATTATACCCTCAGAATTTCAGTATGTGAATGGGTGATAAAAATTTGGAAGTAATTTAATAAAGTAAATAGAGGAGAGATTGAGCAAAAAGTTATAAAAATGATTCTATATTTGCTACTGTTCACTCTACCAGAGTAGGAAATTTTTCTTCAGTCTTCCTCTTAAGGGAAGAGGAAAACATAATTAAGGCCAAATAATATTTTTTATACTGTCAAGGCAATTATGAGAATTTCAAACAGAAAAGTACAAATATATCTTCAAGCATGTCCTTCATCACTTTAATTGGTAAAATTCACAATTTTAATTGGTGTATTGCACAACGTTACTGTATTTCCATGGTATTATTGTTGATTATTTTGCTGTGCTTGAGGGTACTATGAAGAAGAAACAGGAGTAATTAATTCTAGAGCTGCTATTGTGATGACATGTTAATTCCAAATTTTACACACATCTCAAAAGGGATCATGGAAGGAGTGTTAGTACCTTTCATGAAAATAGAATATTACATAATTTCATATGTATGACTATGTTTAAATAAACATGAAAGCCAGATTTCACTCCTCTCCAAAAAGACCTGTTATATTTAATAACCCATTATGATAGATTTATTTTTTGCTTTCGAGAATGTTGTCATTAAAGTAGTCACGACAAATAAGCAGAAATTAATTTAAAACCCATTAAAATCACACCAAGACCGAACATTTTTCAGAAGACAAAGAAAAATGTAACTTTGGATATTGCAGTGATTTAATATCAAAATTCAGCAGTAATTCAAGAACTATCTCAAGAGAATTGTATTTTGTCTATTAACACAATGATTATAAGGTGAAAAAAGGTGCAAGGTATGAAACAATGCATGAGTAAATAAAGGAAAAGAAATCCAACCTGAGAAAGAAAATAAGAACGAAAGTTTATGCATGTCCCGTTGTATGTTGACTACTATAATTATATTTTTAAAAGCCTGTACCCTTACAGATTGCTATTTGGGGGTTGAGGGTAACTACTATCATTATCATTTTATATTAATTAATCTTTTTTGGGGGATGTACTGGGTCTTGAATTCAGGGGCACTCAACCACTGAACCACATCCTCAGCCCTGTTTGGTATTGTATTTAAAAACAGGGTCTCACTGAGTTTCTTAGCACCTGGCTTTTCCTGAGGCCAGCTTTGAACTCACTATCCTCCTGCCTCAGCCTCCCAAGACCTGGGATTACAGACATGCACCACCATGCTCAACAACATTTTATGTTTATTAATCTTGATGAAAACATGCAAAGTGACTGGAACATATAATCTTGAAACAAAAAAATCATTGAAAACCATTTGCTCTTTAGGTCAAAGCACAAAGGATAAAAAATACTAATGGCA
The DNA here is from genome assembly GCA_020662805.1 of Glaucomys volans. Taxonomy (NCBI): domain Eukaryota; kingdom Metazoa; phylum Chordata; class Mammalia; order Rodentia; family Sciuridae; genus Glaucomys; species Glaucomys volans. The sequence goes on from JAJEJO010000747.1 coordinate 11,131, forward strand.
CATTTTATTTCCACACAGTCCTGGTTTTTTAATCTTATTTGTGGCATTAGGCAGATGTAGAGAGGTAATGACATATTCTTGTAACTTTGAACCATTCTTTTTTAGGTTATCTTTTAGGCAAAAAAAAAACTGGAAATAGAATTAGAATGTGTACAATTTGGAAAACTATTTGATGTAATATTGCCAGACTTTTAAGCATCATGACTGTCTTTAGTGAACTGCTAACAACTGGAGATCATCATCAGCCCAGTTTTCATTCAGCTGCTTCAAATGACATGTATTGTCTGCAAAACTACATAGTTACCTTTATCAATTTCTGCAGGCTGTGAATTATACATTCTGTTCAAGAATGTTTTATGCATACAAATTAAAAGAAAAAAACTGACAGTTGAAAATTACCAGTTTTATGGCATCTAATGTATTTTCTGAAATATTTGTTAAGTATTCCAACTGCAGCTTATTTATGCAGCATGTCAAAATATTAAAATGATAAAGATAGAAGCTAGTGAAGCAAATCTAGACAGCAACCCTCCACTCCTCCACAGTACAGAAAGGGAGCAATAAAAGAACACCTGACCAAAGAGGTAAAATGCCAGTGATCTCAGGCAAGTTGGAGGCATCTACCTGTGCAGACTGCCCACAAAAAGCCACAACCACAGGCCCCTTCATTTCAGGCAGTGCTTACATAGCACTGCTCCTTAGAAGTCCTAGGGAAGGGACTTCTAATTCATAACCAAAGGCACAAGAAGCTCAAACAGATAGACCAACTGAACTCTACCCCATTAACAAGAAATCTATATCTATATCCCAGTGATCTATATTAGCCACAGTGGATGCTTTTGTGCCACAGATCATGCAAGAGAAAGTACAATCACAGCCACCAAGCTCTATGCCACTTTAAAGAAGTCCCTGTGGAAGACAGCAGGGATGTAGAGTCCCACAACAGTCAGCAACAGCCCTGGGCCTTCATTCTGTGTCCCCTCACACACCAGAAAAGGTCAGTTGGCACTGCACAGCATGCTTCAAGTATGCAGGCTCAGGCCCCTGGACTGATGAACAAGAACCAGCTGGTGAGAAAAGCATAGTAATTGTGGAAGTAGTTCCTATGCCCCATCATCTTTAAGAGGATCCATGTCTGAGAGTCCCAGAGTTGCCAGTTAACTCAATTCTCGTTCAGATGTGTGGATTCACAGAAGGCAATTCTTGAGGTAACCTCAAGCAGCCAATGGAGAAAATTTGGCATAAACAATGGCAGTATACCAGACAAAGGGGCTCACAGAGGAGCACCCCATAGATACCAGCCACTATCTAGTATGCCCAGATAGAAGCCCACTGACCTGTGACTGTATATTCCAGAGAGGCAACTGTCCTACACCTCCCACTGGTCACCTAATGCCATGTCAAACAGACTACAATACCTCCACCTACACTGCCACAACCCCCACACTTGAAAATATACATAACATAGCCTATATTGAATTTGAGAGCACTGAATATGTGGAGCTTCTCTTCAGGAGGAAAAAACGAGGCTGCACCCACTAGCTGGAAATAACTTGGTTGCTAAGTTACTATTAGGGACCATTGCTTCTGACCCAACAGAAAGCTGCTTGGAACCTAGACACAACAGAGTTTGCAAAGGCCATCCTAGGATTTTATCAGAGGTAAGCTGGTGTGATTCCTTCCTCTACACCCAGGAAAACATACAGATAAAGCAGAAGAGTGGGGTACATCTTCTCGAGGACCTAAATCCTGATGAAATACAAATCAGGGCTACTTAATAAGAAAATTCTCCACCTCGGCATAGATTATCATAAATAGCTATAACATCAATTTTGATCATACATATTTATTACTTTTCACATTGAATTGATAGCTGTTTCCTTGTTATTCAATATTGTGTCCTCATAACTTTTCACTGTATTTCGTATAATGTTTAAAGTATCAACTGGAATTATTCTCTTTGTTTTCCTAGTTGAGATTTACACTTGTTCCTCTTGGACCTTATTTTCACTCTTGCATTACTTGAACAGAGAAAAACTGTTCAAGTAATGCAAGAAACTTTTTTTCTCTCAAATCTGAAACAAGACAAGGATGTTCATTCTAACCATTCTTCTTCAACAAAGCTCTTGAAACCTTAGCCAGAGCAATCAGGCAAGAATAGAAAATTGAAGGGATACAAATAGGAAAATAAAAAGCCAAATTATCTCTGTTTGCTTATGAAAAGATTTTTAATGCAAATGACCCAAAAAGTTCTGCCAGAAGACTTCTAGAACTGATAAACAAATCTTGGAAAGTGGCAGAATACCAGAAAAGATAGTTGTTTTAACAAGTGGTATAGGAAAACTGGATATCCATATGTAGGAGAATGAAACTAGATCCCTATCTTTTACCCTACACAAAAGTCAACTCAATATGGATCAAAGCCATAGGAATTAGACTAGAGATTGAAAAGTGCTCGAAGAAAACAAGACTCAACATTCCAACATATTGGCACAGACAACGACACTCTTAACAAGGCCCCCAGAAGTCAAGAAACAAAAATAAGTAGGACAGCCGGGCAGGGTGGCACACACCTGTAATTACAGCAGCTCATGAGGCTGAGGCAGGAGGATCATGAGTTCAAAGCCAGCCTCAGCAAAAGCAAAGTGCTAAGCAACTCAGTGAGACCCTGTCTCTAAATAAAATACAAATTAGTACAAATTAGGCGTGGAGATTTGGCTCAGTGGTCAGTTACCTTGAGTTCAATCCCTGGTACCTGCCTAAATAAATAAATAAATAAATAAATAAATAAATAAACAAAATAAGTAGTACAGAAAATCTTTTGCGTAGTGAAGGAGATAACAGCATGAAAAGGGAGATTATAGAATGGGAGAAAATCTTTGCCAGCTATTTTATGGAAAGAGATTAAGATCTAGCACACATAAAGAACTCAAAAAACTTAACACACACACGCACAGACCCACACAAATAAGCAAAAGAACAAAGTGACATTTCTCAAAAGAAGAAATACAAATGGTCAACATATACATGAAAAGATGTTGAATACTCCTACCAATCAAAGAAATGCAAATCAAAACTACATTCAGATTTTTATCTCACTCCAGTCAGAAACACAATCATCAAGAATACAAATAATAATAAATATTGGTGAGGATGTGGGGAAAGAATGCACTGATCCATTGTTGATAGAACTGAAAATTGTTACCACCACTTTGAAAAACAGTATGGAGATTCTTCAAAAGACTAGGAATAGAACCACTATATGACCCAGCTATCCTACCACTTCATATACATCCAAAAGAACTAAAATCAGCATACTCTAATGATACAGGCAAATCAATATCTGCAACAGCACAGTTCACAATAGCCAAGTTAAAGAACCAGCCCAGGTGCTCACAGGAATGGATAAAAAATGTGATATATATATATATTATGATTTACAAATATATAAAATATGATTTATATATATATAAAATATGTGATATATATATGTGATTTATATACATATATAAATGTGATACATATATAATGAAGTTTTACTCAGCCATAAAGAAGAATTATGACATTTGCTTTCAAATTGATGAAACTGGAGAACATCATGCTCAGAGAAATAGGACAGCAAGTCAAAGGTCAAATATCTTCTGTTATACAGCAAAATAATGGGAAAAAGTGTGTGGTGTGGAATCCCATGAAAACAGTAGGGATAACAGCAGAGTAGAACAAAGAGATGGAGGAGAAAAGAGGAGGGACAGGAAAAGGGAGGACCTATGTAATTAAATTGACCAAATTATTCACATATCTGAATATGCCACAATGAATTTCACATATGTATCTATAAAGCACCAATTTACAAAACCATAAATAAATGGAAGGAAGACAGGTAGAATAGAGGAAGAGGAGCAGCGGGAGGGAGGAGAAGAAGGAAAGAGGAAATATTAGCTGAAGTTCATTTTCATTCCCACAAAAAAAATTTTAAAAAATGGAGGATGGAATTGCAACGAGGAACACTATTGTTCAACCAAATTGTCATTTCCAGTCTTCCTCATGGTTACAAATGGTGAGTACATGATTGCTATATGAATATCATCCAAAGTGATATCTGTCACTACCACACCTGGATACTATAAAGTTGGTGTGTAGATTCTATATTTTATTTCCCCTTCCTGCCAGAGGAATCAGTCATGGCAGTGACCCTACTTCAACCACACTTATAACAGCAGTGCCCTGATGCAGTAGTTGGCAAACAGTAAATCACTGGCCATACCCATACACTCGCCTATTATTGGAATTTTATTGGAACACAGCTATATGCATGACATGTAGTCTAAAGGTACTTTCCCATTATAATGGCTGGCTTGAATTGCTGCAATAGAGAATGAACATCTGGCAAAGCTTAAAATATTTACATTATTTTCCTTTATACAAAAATCTTCTGTATCCCTGTCATAAAGAATGGAAGAACAAAATGGAAGTTGCCTGGGTCCTCAAATGAGTACTCTTGGCAGAACTGCACCATTGCTAGGAGTGATATATGATGGAGAAATTCAGTTTTTAAAAACCATTAATTATTGTACCTCCTTTCTACCAATAGTTTTTGTTTCCCTAAACTAACCAAGTCAAAAAAGGATACATAAATGAAAATCAGTAAGAGAATAATATAAACAAAATATCTAATCAGCACTGTCCTAACTCTATAACATAGCTCTACTTTACTCTGGGTAATTTTTGCTTTTCAGAAAAAACATCATGGAGGAAAACATACTATTTCAAAATAAGAATAATAGGAAATTGTTTAATTTTGATAATAGAAATAGAGGTGTCCTTGAACTTTGAATTCATATGAAGGCAACATAGGTAACTAGTTTCATGAAAGATCCATTTTGCCCAATGAGCCTAGGAACATTTATAAAACTTTTTAAATTTAATTTACAATAATTTTACATATGCAATTTTAACATTATTGCCCCAAAGATAATAAACATCTTTTCATTTGCTCAGAAGATATACTACTTCTCTGACTTACAAACCAAGTCATTATCATAAAAGATATTCTAAAAGCTCTCAGATATTTCTAAGCAGATATGTAGAGAAAAGTTGCTGATCTTTTTCAAGTTTTTCAAAATGATATAACAAAATATGATTGAGGGAGAAATAATATCATTTCCAACTATAAGAGCAATAGCTCTCAACCCACTGCTGATTTGTTTCTGAAAAACAAATGAATCTATTGAGGGTTCCAGAATGTGCACCTCTGTTCTTTCCATGTTTCCAAGATGTAGGGTATACTGAAGAATGATAGTGCTTTAAACAATACATTCAGAATGTAAGAAATTGAGAAGCAGAGAGAGAGAAGAAACAGAATACTCAAGCAGAAGAAGTTGTAAAGTTTTAAGTCTAAAATCAGAGGAATTAAATTTACTTTGACTCTCCTCTAATAGAAAATTACAAATAAACTCTTAAATAACAAATAATTGAGTCAATTTTCTCATTATCAGAAGTTTCAATAACACCTAAAATGCCATGTGACAGCAACACACACAAAAATCTTACCATGAAAAATTAAATATATTTATAGAATTCAAGCGAAAACATCATAGACAAATGGCAAAGCCATATGAATAATAGGAAACACTGATAGAGATTAAAAGAAAAACAATGTAGTGTCATCATGTGCGTAATATGTGCTGCTTACCCAAATAAATAGACTATATGCAATAATAAAAATGCAACAAAAGTGTAACTACGTGCAATTCACATTTGCAGGTTATTTATTTGACTCTGATTTTCTTAAGAAGAGAAAAAAATTATTGATATTAATTTGGATTGTTTACAGAATCTCTAGATACAAGCTCAGAATGTCAGTAGGAGGAATGGAAATAGTGCCAAGTGGAGCTATGTTCAATATCACCCACCAAACTGAGTGCAGATACCAGCCACCTGATGTTCACATGATAATGACATAACAACATGCTTCTCAGATGGTGTAAGGTGACATGTGACTTCTGTGTATGTGTGTGTGTGTGGGTGTGTGCGAGTGTGCATGAGAGTTATGTAATAGGAGGAAAGATGCTAGAATTGTATAACATTTCACTTCTATAAGTGTTAGTTAGTCATGGATGAAACATGTTATCTCTCTTCTGTTATCTATTCCCTTTTCCATTCCTTATCTTCAACTACTTCTTTAATTCAATGAGTTTTTCAGCCTTGAGCAGATGAAAACTATGTTCATGAGCTTTAAAGTGCTGATGACCTGTCCGTAGAGTTATATCAGTGGTCTTCCCTCTTTGTTTAGTGGCAAATGGTAATGTCCTCTACCTTCATGTCCTCTGGCAAACATCAAATTCCCTGTTTATTGTGAGAACAAATTATTAGTTACAATATTCAAATACACGTTTGAGAAAAGTGCATTTTGTCATTGGAAAATGTAATCCCATATATATGGATCAGTAATCTGAGCATATTTGAATGTTCACGTTTAGGGTTGGTATCCCTTATACTTCAAGAGAAGGAATCTGTGTGCAATATATATATTTCACATATCTACATGCATGCATGTATTAGCTTTACATACCTGTATATAGATACAGGTATTAAAAATATATATTGTAGAAGGTATATATACATATATATATACATATATATACACACACACACACAGAGTATGTATACTACATATAGTGCAGAAAAATTATCAATTCACCATCAAAAGCATTCAATAAGTTCACCAATAAGTTCACAGACGCCCCAATAATTCTGAAGGAAAAAGGAAGACAGAAAACAAAAGCAAATTCATAATACATTTAAATTTTTCTGAAAAATATCACAACCCACTCCAGAATAGAAAAGGGTTCAATCTAATCAATTGTTTTTGAGACAATCTGGTCACATGATGCATAGTGATATAATGAACCCATCCCTGATTTCTACTGAAAGAAAATTAGTTACATCATATTTAAAGAAGAACATGTTACAGATGTTTTACATAGCTTCCACCCAGCAATTAAATCTATGCAGTATGTGAGCTCTACGCACTATCCTCCCTCACTGTTCTAAAACATGATTTTAAGGCTTCATTCTCTTATTCTGATGTGGCACATTGTACTATCTAACAAAATATTACATTTTGTTTTGTGTACTATTTCCTTTATGAACCACATGGTAAATCATGGAGTTTACCTGATGCGTTTATCTCTGTACACCCTGAGCCTACAAGGATACTTGGAACATTAATACCCCTGCCGACAATCTAAATATCAGTTGAATGAATGAGTGAACCCATTACACAAACATGGATGGAAATAAGAGATGTGACTCAATTCATAATTTGGCAGTCTGACTGGATTCTAAGACACTGCAGCCACCAGACACTTTAATGATCATTCATGGAGGTTCCTGTATTTTTGTGCTGCAAACTAATCAAATGCCTCTTTCCCAAATAATCTTAACTTCTGTTCTTACAAAATGTGGCTTCTTCAAAAAGTCAGCTATCAGCTGGGTGGTGCACCTGTAATTCCAGCAACACAGGAGGTTAAAGCAGAAGGATGGTGATTTCAGTGACAGCCTCAGAAACTTAGGGAAGCCCTAAGCAACTCCGTGAGACCCAGTCTCTAAATAAAAAATTCAAAAAAGGGCTGGGGATGTTGCTCATTGGTTAAGTGTTCCAGTATTCAGTCTCCAGTACCAAAATCACTCACTCACTCAATCAGCTATCATCTAGATAATGAAAAAATTATAGATCATTTATTCAGAGTAGCTCTTCTAGGCCCAGGGAAAAGAGATACTCTTTGAAGATCCATCCACCAGGAAGATTCCAAAATTGTAGGAAATGGTATCTGTGAGATATAATTAGAATAAACAATCTAACATAAACTGAACTTCTAATCCTTTTTCAAATCTATGCGTGCTTAACTTATCCTGCAGTAACCTCCTTGGATTTGGAGTAAAAAAATTGGAATAATTCCACTTACATATGCATAATGTTATTGGAGGATCATATCACAATATTATTAAATTTTGTCTTCATTAAAAGTTGGGCTAGGTATGTTTACTGGCTCAGGTCTTCATGTTGGTTGATTTTCAGGACAACTAACTCTATGGTGACCAAGATACTTTCTTCCTTCTTATTATATGTCCGTCTTAGCCTCTGCCACCCTTGAATTTAGAAGACAGCTTCTTGTACTGCTTATCTCCCAACTAACTTCAAGCTACAGAGAGCACCCACTAAGACCCTGTTCAAATAATCTGTAGGTTCTGTGTTTGTTTAATTTTCAAAATAAGCCTTTTTCACAGTAGCTTTATGTTCACAGAAAAATTGATGAGAATATACAGAGTTCCCATATATCCCTGATCCCATACATACCTCTCCTACTGTCAATATCCTATATTAAAATAATACAAATATTATGATCAATGAACCTATATTAATAAATGATTCCATTCGGCATCAACAGTTACCATAGGATTCACTCTCAGTGTTGTACATACTTTGTATTTAATTGTTTAATATTCATTTATTTATTTAAGATAGGATCTTGCTAAGTTGCTTAGGGCCTCACTAAGTATCTGAGATTGGCCCCAAACTTGGGGTCCTCCAGCCTCACATCCTGACTTGCTGGTATTACAGGTGTGAGCCACCGTGCCGGCTGTTGTATATACTTTGGATTTGGACAGATATATAATGACATGCATAATATCCTACTTGCTACAGCCATACCTCACTTGCCTGTAGTTACCACCCTTGAGGCCTTTCAAATTAAATCCATTTCATAATCCATTGATGAGGATACAGTCCTGATAATCTTATCATTTCACCTCTGAACATTCCTGCATTAGCTAACAAGAGATTTCCCAGGCAACACCTCATTTCCAGGTCACAACAGTAGTAATATGCATAATACTATGCATTTAAGTTTCCTGTATATCATTTCATGAATTGAGAGGGTTTGGGGTTTTTTTTTGTTTGTTTGGTTTGTTTTTGTTATTGTTGTTGTTGTTGTTTTAGTGTTAAGTAGAATAAAGTACTCTGCTATTTAAGAGATTATTTAGTCACCTCCTAAAGGACACCTTGGTTGCTTCCAAGTCTTGGAAATTATGAATAAAGCTGCTATAAACATCCTGTAGAGGATTTTGTAAGGATGTATTTTTTTATAGTTTGATCTATTTAGTTATACAGGAAAGCAGAATACGTTTTGATTCATTATACACAAATGGAGTACCACTTTTCATTTCTCTGGTTATACACGATGTAGAGTCACACTATTCATGTAATCATACATGTACATAGGGTAATGATATTTGTCTCATTCCACCATCTTTCATTCTTCCCACCCTCCTCTCCTTCCCTCATTTCCCTCTGCACAATCTAATGATCCTTCATTCTTCCCTTACCCCCTCCACTCCCTCTGTTACGTATCAGCATCCACTTATCACAGAAAACATTTGTTTTTTGGGGATTGACTTATTTCACTTAGCATGTTATTCTTCAACTCCATCCATTTACCTGCAAATGCCATAATTTTATTTTTCTTTATAGCTGAGTTTTGTGTATATATACCACAGTTTCTTTAGCCATTCATCAATTGAAGGGCATCTAGGTTGGTTCCACAATCTAGCTATTGTGAATTGAGCTGCTATAAACTTTGATGTGGCTGCCTCACTGTAGTATGCTTATTTTAAGTCCTTTTGGTATAAACCGAGGAGTGGGATACTGGGTCAAATAGTGGGCTCATTCCAGGTTTTCTAAGGGATCTCCATACTGCTTTCCAAAGTGGTTGCACCAATCTGCAGTCCCACCAACAATGTATGAGTGTAACTTTTCCCCATATCCTTGCCCACACTTATTACTTGTATTCTTGATAACTGCCATTCTGCTGGAGTGAGATGGAATCTTAGAGCAGTTTTGATTTGCATTTCTCTAATTGCAAGAGATGATGAACAATTTTTCGTATGTTGTTGATGGATTCTATTTCTTATATGAAGTATCTGCTCAGTTCCTTATCCCATTTATTGATTGAGCTATTTGTTTTTTGGTGTTAAGTTCTTTGGGTTCCTTATAGATCCTGGAGATTAGTGCAATAGCTGAGGTGAGTGAGGTAAAGTTTTTTTCCTCATTTTATAGGCCCTCTCTTCACATTGATTCTTTCCTTTGCTGAGAAGAAGCTCTTTAGTTTGAATCCATTCCATTTATTGATTCTTAATTTTAATTCTTGTGCTTTAGAATTCTTGTTAAGGAAGATAGGTCCTAAGCTGACATGATGAAGATTTGGGCCTAATTTTTCTTCAATTAGGTGCAGGGTCTCTGGCCTAGTTCTTAGGTCCTTGACCCACATTGTGTTAAGTTTTATGCAGGGTGATAGAGGTTTAATTTCAATTTTTTACATATGAATTTCCAGTTTTCCAGCACCATTTGTTGAATAGGTTATCTTTTCTTCAATGCATATTTTTGGAACCTTTGTCTAGTATGAGATAACTGTATTTATGTTGGTTTGTCTCTGTATCTCCTACTTTGTACCTTGGTCTACAAATCTATTTTGGTGCCAATACCATGCCTTTTGTAACTATTGCTCTGTAGCATAGTTTAAGGTCTAGTAGTGTGATATTTCCTGCTTCACTCTTCTTACTTAGGATTGCCTTGGTTATTCTGGGTCTTTTATTTTTCAAAATGAACTTCATGATTACTTTCTCTGTTTCTATGAAGAATGTCATTGAGATTTTAATAGAAATTGCATTGAATTATGGCCAATTTAACAATATTAATTCTGCCTATCTGAGAGCATGGGAGAGATCTTTCCATCTTTTAAGGTCCTCTTCAATTTCTTTATTTAGTGTTCTGGAATTTTCATTGTAGAGATCTTTCACTTCCTTTATATTGACACAGAAGTTTTTTTTGTTTGTTTGTTTGTTTTTTGGTTTTTGGTTTTTGGGTTTTTTTTTTTTGGGGTAATTTTGATGGGGATAGTTTTCTAATTTTTTCTTGCCATGGATTTGCCACTTATTTATAGAAATGCATTTGATTTATGAATATTGATATCTTGCTACATTACTGAATGCATTTATGAGTTCTAGAAGTTTTCTGGTGATATTTTTGGAATCTTCTAAATATAGAATCTTATTGTCAATAAATAGTGATAGTTTGAGTTCTTCCTTTCCTATCTGTATCCCTTTAATTTCTTTTGTCTGTTTGATTGCTCTGGCTAGAGTTTTAAGGATGATGTTGAAAAGAAGTGGTGAAAGAGGACATCCCTGTCTTGTTCCAGCTTTTAGAGGAAATGCTCTCAATTTTTCTCCATTTAGAATAATGTTGGGCATGGACTTAGCATAGATAGCTTTTATTACGTTGAGATATGTTCCAACTATCCCTAGTTTTTCTAGTGTTTTGATTATGAAGAGGTGCTCTATTTTGTCAAATGGTTGCTGTGTCTATTAAGATAATCATATGATTCTTGCCTTTAAGTCTACTGATGTCATATATTATGTTTATTGATTCCTGTATGTTGAACCAACCTTGCATTCCAGGGATGTACCTGACTTGATGTGGTGCACTATCTTTTTAATATATTTTTGTATGTGACTTGCTAGAATTTTATTGAGAATTTTTGTGTATATGTTCATGAGGTATATTGATTCGGTTTTCTTTCCTTTGTCTGGTTTTGTATTTGTCTGGTTTTTGTCTTTGCCCAGTTTTGGTATATGGGTGATACTAGCCTCATAAAATGAGTTTGGAAGGGTTCCCTCCTTTTCTATTTCTTGGAATAATTTGAGGAGTATTGGTGCTAATTATTGTTTGCAGGTCTTGTAGAACTTGACTGAGAATCTGTCTGATCCTGGACTTCTCTTGGTTGGTAGACTTTTGATGGTGTCTTCTATTTCTTTGCTTAACATTAATCTGTTTAAATTGCATATGCTCTTCTGCATCAGTTTGGGTAAATTATACGTCTCTAGAAATTTGTTAATGCCTTCAAGTTTTTCTATTTTATTTGAGTATAATTTTTCAAAATAGTTTCTAATTATCTTCTGTATTTCAGTAGTGTCCATCATGATATTTCCTTTTTCATCTCAAGTTTTGGTAATTTGAATTGTCTCTCTCTTCTCTTTGTTACTGTGATTAAGGGTTTATCAATTTTCTTTATTTTTTCAAAGAACCAACTTTGTATTTTGTCAATTTTTTAAATTGTTTCTTTTGTTTCAATTTCATTGATTTCAGCTCTTATTTTAATTATTTCCTGTCTTCTGTTGCTTTTGGTGTTAATTTGTTCTTCTTTTTGTAGGGCTTTGAAATATAATGTTAGGGCATTTATTTGTTGACTTTTTATTCTTTTAATGTATGAGCTCAATGAAATGAACTTTCCTCTTAGCACTGCCTTCACAGAACTCCAGAGATTTTGATATGTTGTATTGGAGTGATGCTTTCCATTGAATTTTTAATTTGGTTTACTGCTTCCTTCATTTTGAGGATTTTTGCTTGATTTCCTTTTTATAATCTCTGCCTCTTTATTGAAGTGATTTTCACTTCCTGTATTTTCTCCCCAATACCATCCTTTATTTATTTCAAAGATCAATCTAGCTATGTATTTTATAAACTCGTTCTCTGACATTTCTTCTACTATGTTGTGTATGGATTCTATTGTTGGAACATTTTTGTTTGAGAAACTTTGTTTGAGGAACTTTGTTCCCTTGTTTTTTCATGTTGTGTGTGTGCCTTCTCTTCTAGCACTACAGATTCTACCCCATGGTCTTTTAGTGTCCCTGAAGGCTTCCAGTACTTCACCTTTAAGGGGGAGACCAATATAAATAGCGCCCAATACAAATGATAAACCACCATAAACCAAATCTCTCCTATTAAGGCTTTTACAGTTTTGTCACAATAAACAGAAATGATGCGTTCAATTATTGTCTACAATATGAACAGTAAGTCTGTTAAAATGGTTTACTGTTTCAAATGATGGACAATGAGGGAACAGAGATAGTGTAAGATGTGATGTTTATGAGGAAGAAAAAGAGAAGATAGAGGTAAAAATTTATAGTAAGAATGAGGGAGGAATTAATAGAAGTTGGCTGATAGTATGAGAGAAGCAAGAAAGAGAATCCAGGGAGACAGGTACATGAGAGAAAAAAATATGTTTAGATTTTTTTTTTAAAAATTTAAAATATGAGAATACACAACAAAGCTGTCATACTATTCAGGAATCCCATTTCTCAATAAATTGATTCATGAAAATATTTGGATTCAAAGACAGTAGAGGTGTGATACAGAGGACAAAAAAGAAGAAAAAAAAAAAGAGGAAAGTCTCAATGGAAAATTGAATGATTGCTCCCATTGGCTTTCAAAAATTTTCTCAGCTTCCCTTCTGTGCTGATAGGTAGGGTTGTCTGAAATCTGATATTAGCTCCGGTTCAGTGGGTGTTGGACCGATTGGGTGGGTGAGTGAATAACAAGATGCCCTCATGCCCTTTGCAGTCTACCCATCCGTTGTTGGTTGTAGCTGGCTTCTTCTGTTTCCTGCCCACTTCAGGACTCACTGAGTTGGAGAGAGCCCAGTTTTCTCCAGTTTCTTCAACCTCTGCTCCCCAAATGGAACTGCCCTAGTCTCCGGCTTTCCACAAACTTGCCAAACCCAGACAGCCCATGCAAACCCAACTGCAATCTGATGGACCTGGGCTTCAGTGTCCCTGGCCCTGTCTTGCTGCAGTCCCAAGATCTCAATGCCCTTTCTCCTTGCAGAGAGACTACCAGGGATGTGCTCACAGAAAGGAGCAACCTTGCAAGAAGCAGTCAGATGGCAGCCACTACCACAACCAGCAGAAAGACCTCAGATGCAACCACACCTGCAGGAAGCCCCGTATATCTCCAGACCCTGACCTGAGTCCCCAGACTGAGGTGGCCATGCCCTAAACTAGGCAGTGGCCATGGTGGCAAACCTCCAGGCCCTGGCTGTTATCCCAAGATGGCAGTAACCATGTGAAACCAAACCTGTGAGTACTGTGACAATAGACTTCCAGACAATAGTGGGGACCAGGCAATCTGCTAGTGGTCTGCGGTTGTCTGCAGGTTAACAATGAAGGATCAGCTGGCAGATGTTCAGTGGTGGGCAATGGGTAGGTGAAAAGAGGCAATGGGCAGGCAAGAGGAAGCAAACTGGCAAATGATAGATGATAGGCACCAGTCAGTGAGTGATCTGCACTCAAAAGGCAGGTGGCAATATGCTGGCAGATGGTGGGTGATGGTGATGGAGGAATAGGATAAACAACAGGAGATCTCACAAACAGTATTTTCTCTGTTTGAATCCTGAGTTACAGAGCAACAAGGAATGCGGTCTCCCTATAGCCCGCCATCTTGGATCTTCCTGGATGTAAATTTTCAACTTATTTAAGAAAATATGAAGAGGTACTTAAAATGTATTATGAGACTGTTAAATTTTGTAAGAAATGAAAGAACAAATGGAGACTTTCTGCCAGGAGGGGTTCCATTTATTAGAAAAGTTTGTTGCCTTATATACAGTTTCAGAAGGGAACTAACAATGCTATCTGCATATTGCCAGAGAGGCATTTGCCTATAGGTCGGATAGGGCCCAGGGTGGGGGTCTTGCTACCTGGTTGGGTGGTTAAGCGCACCGATGGGGAGCAGACTTTCAGGAAGAGAAGCCTGCTGGGCACCATCTTAAGGAAAAGGGGGGAAGGGGAGTGGGAAAAATGGAAGGGGAAATAATAATGAGGTAAGTGGAGTCAACATTCCTTCCTTTTTTTTAATGAAGGGGGTCGTCAGTCTCTCTGGCTGCTTCCTGCTGAATGGGGGTGACACAGGAGGTAGGGAGGAAGAGTTGACTGCACATTCCCCAGAAAAGGGCTGCAAAGCATGTGAGGACATCAGGTGTCAGATCAGGGAACATCCCTTGCAGGAGTAGCATCTGTATTGCCTCGGACCAATCCGGGTGGGAGTGTACAGGAGGTATGAGCGAGGCATCCGTATGGAGCTCCATCAGGAAGTACTTCCACTGATCATAGATGGAGAAGGTTGGTGCTGGAGCTGGAGACATCCTCGGAAGGGAGGGGGTGATATTCCTTTAAGAGAAGCTGGTTGAAAGTTTGATTAGTGATTTTTTGGAGCTGACCTTGAAGGAATCTTATGATACAGGGCAAGAAGGAGCAGAAGAGGAGAAGTCCGAGGAAGGGCCCTAGAAATGGGAGGACATAGTTGAGGAAGGGTGATGAGAAGAAGTCTGATAAAGAACTAGCAGCGGGCGACTTTGTCAGTTGAGCAGAGAGATCCTGTAGTTAAACAACATTCTGCTCGATAAGGCCAGATTCGTTAATGTAGTAGCAACATTCTTCCTTCAGGAAGAGGCAAGTCCCTCCTTTTTCTGTGGTGAGAAGATTGATAGTCCGTCTGTTTTGTAGGGTTACCTGAGCAATGGAGGTTACTTGCCGCTGCAGTGAGCTTAAGGACTCCACTGTGGTATCCAGAGCCAATTGCAGTTTCTCCCGGAGGTCTCTGGATGCCCAAAGGGAGTGACCTAATGCTCCCCCCGAGAGGCCCATTCCCACTACTGAAGTCGTGAGGGTGAGGCCAACGAGAACCAGCAGGAAAATAGCCCAACAGATGCGAGGGTGAAGAAGGAGCTGTTGAAGTTAGGAGAGGAATACAAGGAGAGCTGAGGGATCACTGTGACTAGGAAGCAAGTACCAGTGACATTGGCAGTGGAGGAGAACAGAGAGCCATTGCACCAAAGGAAGTGCCCAGGTTGAACAAATTTGGGCGTTGTTGGCGTAGGGTAGGTAGTGGCGCAGAGGGAAGGGGAAGAGGTGCCTGACGGGGACAGGCAGATGAAAGGGAAGGAGGTCCCATTTGAGAGGAAAGCCTCTTGGAGAGGGAGATGAGGGATGAACACAGATTGACCAGAGGAGGAAAAGTGGTAAGTGGAGGGGGTGGAGTTGTCCACCATAAGGGGCACTGCTGCAAGGAGGGGACGAGCTAGGGATGCACAAAGAAAGCATTGTGAGGTGGGGATGGAGATGGTGGTTGAGTTTAGAAGATTGAGAAGATGTAAGGTCTGATTTAGCAGGGTGAGCCAGGTAAGAGGGGTGGCTGTACTCGTATCAGCCTCATCAATGAGTTTGGTAAGTTGTTTTTCCAATTTCTGGACATACTCAATAACCTTAGTTTTGGTCTTGGGGGGTGTTGCAAGGGTACGGGAGATGGACATCCATCCTGTGGGTGTTGAAGTAGATCCAGTATAAACAGCTACATCAATGAGATGTATCCAGTATAAACAGCTACATCATTCCAAAAGGAATCCTTGGGGTTAAGAATGGTAATCTTATAATCATAATACTCTAGTGGGTAATCGCCCCACCCATTTTTGCTAGACCTAGGCACTCTCCTAATAAAGGAAACTTTCTTAGAGCGGAACCTATTTTGAGCCTGTTTCCCACTGGAGTATTCAATCTGACAAGTCCAGTAGGGGCATCCCCCATATACATTCTCCCAGTGGTGGCAGTAATCATACGTTTGATCCTTGGGGAGGCAAATAAAAACGTTGCGAGGGCCCCAAGTCGAGCCATAGGTGGAAGGATTAAGAAGTTTACATTGAGGAAGGAGATGGTAAGTTTGAGGGAAGTACAGCTGCGGATAAAGCAGGAGGCTTCGGTCACCATACGAATGCCCGAGGCACCGGAGGCTGTGGTGTGTTTCTCTTGGACAATGAACTTGTACATAGTCACTGGCTGAGGGGCAGGTTTAGAAGTTACAAGGCACAAGGGGAGGAGTGATAGAATGATGAGTGGTAGGGGTTTGAAAAGTGGAAAGGGTTTATGGCGGGGAGGAATCATGTTCAGCAATGGGAGAGAGCGATGGTGTGCACGAGATGCAGAGGCACAGGGGGTTAGAGAGTGAAGGGATGCAAGTATATGAGGGGGTAGACGACTCTGGGGTGGAGGCAGAGGCAGTGTTGGCAGGTTCTGCTGGTTTCAACCTGGAAATATGAATCCAAGGGGTAAGGCGGTTATCAGTCATTGAGAGCTTCGCAGCAGTTGGGGTACACAAAATCACAGGGTATAGTCCTTCCCATTTTGGGGTTAGGGAAACCCTTGGTTCAGGAGGATTATAAAGACCAACTGGCCTGGATGCAATGACAGGTTGTTCTATAGGACAGATGGGTCTGGAAGTAGCCATCTTGGTACTTCCATAGTTCAGCATGAAGGTGAGAGAGCAAAGGTAAGGCTAGAGTAGGTGGTATAGGCCCCTGGGTAGCTGTAATACCAGGAGGTAGGAGGGGCCTACCAAACATGATTTTGAAAGGGGAAAGGTTGGTAGGTTTCTTTGGGAGAGCCCTGACCCTAAGCAGAGCAAGGGGCAGGAGACGGGTCCAATCAAGGTGTAATTCCAGAGATAGTTTAGTTAAAATGTCCTTTAAAGTTCTATTGGCTCTTTCCACCTTTCCTGATGCCTGTGGCCCATAGGGACAATGTAGGTGCCAAGGGAGGGAGAGTGATTGAGATAATCTCTGTATTATCTGAGCAGTGAATTCTGGGCCATTATCTGACTGGATGGATGTAGGCATCCCAAACCTCGGGATGATCTGGGAAAGGAGGGTGGAGGCCATGGTGGAGGGCTTCTTGTTAGATGTTGGGAACGCCTCTATCCATCCCGAGAAAGTATCAACAAAGACCAGGAGATACTTAAAGCGCCGAACAGGAGGCATGTTAGTGAAGTCAATTTGCCAGTCAGCTGCGGGGGTAATTCCCCTAGTTTGATAAGAGGGATAGGGTTTGGGTTTGAGGGGAGTGTTGGGGTTGGTGCGCTGGCAAATGGTGCAGGTAAGGGGAAGTTTTTGTAATAAGGCCTTGTCTGAAGGGGTTAGTGGAAAGAAGGTTTGCAAGAAATGGGAGAGTGTTTGGGGGCTTGAGTGGAACAAGTCATGAAGAAAGTGGAAAAGGGGGTGCTTATCATAGGGAGAAGGGGAGTGGGGGCCTGCTTGTGAGGTGTCTTGGGAGGTCTCCAATTCAGGTGTTAGGACAGGAAGAAGAGAGTCCAGGGTTCAGGGGACCTGTTGCAACAGCTGCTGCTCATGCAGCAAGATCCGCCTTACGGTTACCCTGGGTTATTGGGGAATTATCTTTCTGATGGGCCTTACAGTGTGTGACCCCCAACCATTGAGGCAACTGAGACGCCTCGAGCAGCTTAGTAATTAATGCTGAGTTCATTACACTATTTCCTTTTGTATTGAGTAACCCTCGTTTCTTCCAAATGGCTGCATGGGACAAGAGGATATGGAAAACATATTTAGAGTCAGTGTATAGGTTAAGAATTTTCCCTTCAGCGAGGGTGCAAGTCCGGGTAGTGGCTATGAGCTCAGTTTGCTGGTTGGTGGCTCCCTCCGGTAATGGTTGGGCTTCTATGATTGATTCGAGGGAGACCACTGCATAGTCTGGATAGTGTGTCCAGTCCTCCCAGAAGGAGGATCCATCCGTAAACCAGGTGAGGTTGGCATGTGTAAGGGTGCCTTCAGAAATGGAGAAGTGACAGGGTATGAAGTTTTGGAGGGCCTCCAGGCAGTTAGGAAGTGGTGTGTTGGGAGGATATGGTATTGGGAGTAGAGTGGTGGGGTTTAAAGGTGGACAAGGGAGAAAGGAGATAGGATTTTCTAGGAAAGAAGATAGAAGAGTTAAGATCCTAGATGGTGGCAGGGATTGAAGGGATTTATAGGTGAGTGGGTCCTTAAGGTGATGGGGTGAAAGGATGATGAGTGGTGCCCCGAACTTTAGCTTATAGGCTTCCTGCTGCAATAACTGTCCAGCCGATAGGGTTCTCAAACAGGGGGCTCATCCCCGTATGGTGGGATCTAGCTGCTTGGATAAGTATGCCACAGGGGTAAAGGAAGGGCCGTAGGTTTGTCCTAAGACCCCTAAAGCTTGTCCACGGTTTGCATGGACATAGAGAGAAAAGGGTCTGGTGAGGTCAGGGAGGTGAAGTGCTGGAGCTTCAACTCGGGTCTGTCGGAGCCGGAGGAAGGGGTGACAAGGTGAGGAGGACAGAGGCTCTTCGGGTTCCCCCTTCGCCAAGTCATAGAGGGGTCGAGCCAGCAAGGAAAAGTTTGGAATCCAGGCTCTAAAATATCCAGCCAGCCCCAGGAAGGACAAGATTTCTGCCTTGGTGTTTGGGACAGGAAGGGAAAGTAGGAATTGTTTCCTGTCTAAGGTTATTTCCTTCCTCTGTGGAGGTAACTGAAAGCCTAAATATGTCACAGTTGTGAGGAAAATTTGAGCTTTGGAAGGGGATACGCGATAGCCCCTGTCGGCCAGGAAATTGAGGAGTGAGGCAGTGTCTGCTTGGGATTGTTCCCAGGAGGGGCTGCAGAGTAAGAGGTCATCCACATATTGCAGGAGAACAGATTTTGGGTGCGATGTATGGAAGACCTTAAGGTCTTGGGCCAGGGTTTGTCCAAAAATGTGGGGACTATCACGGAACCCCTGGGGGAGGACAGTCCAAGTAAGCTGCTCAGAGTGTCCCTTGTGGGGGTTGGTCCAAGTGAAAGCAAAAATGTCCTGGGAAGAAGGGTCAAGAGGGATGGAGAAGAAGGCATCTTTCAGATCTAACTAAGATCGAAAAGTGTGTAGAGGAGGCGGGGACCTGGAATAACAAAGAGTAAGGGTTGGGGACTAAGGGGTGAATGGGAACAACAGCAGTATTAATCATGCGGAGGTCTTGGACTAGGCGATATGTCCCATTTGCCTTCTTGACTGCTAGGATGGGGGTATTGAAGGATGAGTGTGTATGGCGGAGATATCCCTTTTGGTAGAGATCCTCAACAATAGACTGAAGTCCAAGGAGGGCGGTGGTACTCAGGGGATATTGGGCCTGATGTATGAATTTGGAGGGGTCCTTCAGCCTTATGGATATTGGTGGGCAATGAGCAGCAGAAGGACTGGTGGTGTCCCATACTGCATCATTAACAGGGTGTGTTAAAATGGGAAAGGGGGTCTCCGGTACAGAGTTGTGACTCCTAGAATTGTGATCCTCCGAAATAAGAGCCAGAAGGAAGGAGGTTGTGGGTGAGAGGGAGGGGGACATGGTGATGGAAACATTTAGCAGGGAGAGGATATCCCTCCCTAATAATGGAATAGGACACTGGGGCATAGCTAAAAAGGAGTGAGAGAAAGGGAGGTGGGCACCTTGGATATAGCAAGTTAAGGGGGGAGTCCTTTGGGGAAAGATTTGTTTCCCTCCTACCCCGACTATAGGAGAGGTGCTGGGCTTGGTGGGGCCCCGAAACTCCCTCAGGACTGAAAAAGTGGCTCCAGTGTCCAGGAGGAAGGAAATGGGGAGACCGTCCCCAGTTATGGTTACCCTGGGTTCCTGTTTTGTTACAGACATGGTCAGGAAGGACCCAGGGCCCCGTCAATCCTCTTCGGCCAGTCCCACCACAGATGGTTGCCGCGCTTTGGGTGGCTGAGGGTTGTTTGACCATCCACCCCTTCAGGTGAGTGGGCAATCAGAGCCCCAATGTCCCCTCCTTTGGCATTTTGGGCACAATGTGGCGGGTTGCCTAGGAGAGCGGCAGGACTTTGACCAATGTCCCTCCTTGCCACATTTGAAGCAGGGCCCTGGTGGAGGCTTGGAGTTAGATGAAATAGGAGAATGCTCAGGGGAGGGTTTCATGATCTGGGCCAACATTTGGAAATTGGCTTGATCAGCCCTCTGTTTCTGGCGTTCCTTTTCCTCCTCCCGGTTATGGAAGACCTTGAAGGCCACTGATAAAATCTCAGTCTGCGGGGTGGTGGGGCCTTGCTCCAGCTTTTTTAGTTTGACTTTAATGTCAGGGTAGGATTGGGCCAAAAAATACGTCTTAAGGACATGTCGGCCATTGTCTTAGGTGGGATCTAAATTGGTATACTGCAGGAGGGCTTGGGTCAGCCTATTAAAAAATTCAGATGGAGTTTCTTCCTTCTTTTGAATTATTTCCTGAATGTTTTGGAAATTAACAACTTTGTGTGCAGGTCTTTTGAGGCCGACTATCAGACAAGAGGCAAAGCGGTCTCGGGCCTGAATTCCCTGAATTGTGTTGTAATTCCAATTTGGTTCCTGCTCAGGGACTGCATGTGGGACGGGTGGGTGATTGGGGCCTATAAGGTGAGTATCATTGGCGTGGGTTTGGGCAGTGTCCCAGACCCTGTGGCGTTCCTCAGGGAGAAGGGTATTGGCTAGGAGCATAAAGATGTCATGGTGTGTTAAGCTATATGCTTGGAGCACCCACTGGAATTCCTTAATGTAGGTTGTGGGATCGGTGGTAAAGGAGCCCAGTTTTCTCTCTAATTGTGTTAAATCGGCCAGGGAAAAGGGCACATGGACCCTAACCACACCTTCGGCTTCAGCCTTACGGTGGGGTAGGAGGAGGTCCCCTAGATCAAGTAACGGGAGGGCTAAAAGAGCCAGAAGGAGGGGGAGGGCCTGCGGGGTGGGACTACGGCTGTGAGGCAGACGGAGGAGGAGAAGAAGGAGGAGGAGGGGCGGGAGCAGAAGGAGGAACCCTGTAGGGCAGAAGTTCGTAGGCCAGATCAAAGGAAGCAGAAGAGTCAGGGGGGCAAGGGCGTGGGGAGAGGGGGCGTGGCAGCAGCGGCAGCAGTAGCAGCAGAGGGGGCTTTGCAAGCAAGGAAAACCTGAGCGGGGGAGCAGGAGGAGCAGAGTCTGGGGTTGTCTAGGCAGGCTAAATCCTTCGACATAGAGAATTTCCTTCCACTTTTTCGGTCGCTGGCAATAGTTGAAAAGGTCCCGAATTACATTTGGGTCCAGGGAGCCTTCAGGGGGCCAATGGTTTCCATTATCTAAGGGATAGGTAGGCCAATCTTGAGTGGAAAATTTGATCAAAAGTTTGGGCTTAATGTTCAGTGTGAGGGAGAGCAAAGTGAGGTTCTGGAGGAGGCATTTGAGGGGTGAGGTGTCTGGAATCGATGAAGATGCTCCCATACTGAGAGGAGGGAAAAGGGGAGAGTGAAGAGGAGGACAGAGCAAGAAAAGGAAAATCCCGGGCCGGAAAGGGTCAGTAAGGGGAAATCTAGGGAGCGTCCTCCAAAGATCCCCACTACTGTGTGACTCCTGGGGAGTCAGGAAAAGGAGGTGGGTAGGGGTCGTCACCCATATACCAGATCCTTTTGGCTGAGAGCCGGAGGCGAAGTGCCAGGGCCACAGGGAACCTAGTACTAGGATTTCCTGGTTCGGAGGAGAAGGGAAAGGGTAGAGTGAAAGGAAAGAACAGAGAGAAAATGAAAGTCTTCACCTATTATAGACTCCTCACACCCCAAAGCAGATGAGAATGGCAAGTCATCAGAGGGTCCACCGAGACCATAAAGATCATGGTGGGGTGCAGTCCCCCGCCCCAGAGGAGCATCAGGACTTTGCCAGACGATCACGGTCAAGAGTCCCACTATAGCTCAAATGGGGTTGACGCTTGCATGGGGGCTTACCTAGGTGATGGCTGGTGGTGGGTGCGGGAGCCAGCGTCTGAAAGGGCGGACGTGGGGAGGAGGTCTCCTGACGGCGGGAGGGAGGAGGGGCCTTCAATGCAGAAGGGCACCCTGTCCCGGGTTTCGGCACCAGATGAAAGAACAAACAGAGACTTTCTGCCAGGAGGGGTTCCGTTTATTAGAAAAGTTTGTTGCCTTATATTCAGTTTCAGAAGGGAACTATACATGCTATCTGCATATTGCCAGCGAGGCATTTGCCTATAGGTCGGATAGGGCCCAGGGTGGGGGTCTTGCTACCTGGTTGGGTGGTTAAGCACGCCAGTGGGGAGCAGACTTTCAGGAAGAGAAGCCTGCTGGGTGCCATCTTAAGGAAAAGGGGGGAATGGGCGTGGGAAAAATGGAAGGGGAAATAATAATGAGGTAAATGGAATCAACAAGAAACAAAAATTTAAAAAATATCCTTGAAGGTAACTAACATTTTTTACTTCGGCTGGAAATAAATGACAGCTCCTGTTGTTTTGCAGTTGTGTTGGAATTTGATGTTATCAGATGTTTTGTATTTTGGCCTTTCTAATAGGAATTTACTGGATTCTAATTGCCATTTTAGCTTTCGATTTTCAGTGGCACAAGATTTTCAGCATCTTTTCATATGCTTATTTGTAACCTGCAGAGCTGATGAGATGTTTACACAGATTTTTCTCCATTTTATAATAGGGTCATCAGTTTTCTTATTGTTGAGTTTTAAGTATTCTTTATATATTTGTATGGTAATCCTGTATTGGATAAGTATTTTAAAATTCTTTTCTTCAGTTTGTGTATTACCTTTTGTATATCTTGACAGTGTCTTACACAGCCCAGGTTGTAATTTTAATGAAGTCCAATTTATCAATTATTAACATTATAGATTTTGAGTCTTTGATGTATATTCATTCACCACATTAGAGATCCTTTAAATCTTCTCATATTTTATCTTTTGGGAGTTTTTTAATTTTGTATTTTAACTTAAGTCTATCTGATTTTGAGGTAATTTTGGTGGAAGATATAAAGACTATTTCTGTATTATTCCTTTTCTTATTTTTTCCACTTGTGGATGTTCAATTGCTCCAGCATCATTTTCTCAAAAAACAAACAACAAACAAACAAAAAAAAACACCGTTTTTCTCCATTGTATTTTTACTGCTCTTTTGTCAAATACTGGTTGCCCATATGTACATATGTCTGTTTTTATGCTCCCCAGTTGTTTCATTGATTTAGCCCAATACTCTTCTACCAGTGCCACACCGTCTTGATTGGTGGAGCTCTATAATCAGTTTTGAAGTTGGGTAATATCAACTCTTCAACTATGTTCTTCACATTAAATGGATATTTGGTGTCTTTTTCCTTTCCATATAATCTGTGGAATCATAGTCTCAAAAATAACATGCTAGGATCTTGGGGTTTTTTTTGTTGTTTCTTTATTTGTTTTGTATTGCTGAGAACATAATTCAGGACCTTGCACACATTGGACAACTACTCTACCACTGAGATACATCTGCAGCTTTAATTTACCAGGATTTTGATTGGAATTGGCTGGAATCTCTACATGAAGTTGGGAATAATGAACATCTTCATAATATTATCTTCCCATACATAAACATGGAATATGTTTTTGTTCATTTGTTCTTTGATTTCTTTCTTCATAGGTGAGTTTTCTTCTTAGAAATATCATATTTTATTCAATTTATACCTAAATATTTCCTTTTGGTGGGTACTAATGTCAATGGTACCATGTTTTTAATTTCAGATTCCATTTATTTATTGTTTGTATATATAGGAAAGCAATCAACTTTTGTATATTTTTTCAGAAGGTTAATCATTTTTTTACATATTTTCTACATAGATGATTCTGTCATCCATGAACAAAAAAAGTTTTGTTCCTTTCTTCCCAATTTATATACTCTTTGTTTCCTTTCTATTTTTTGTTTCATTAGCCAGGACCTTCAACATGGTGACAAATAGAAGTAAGAAGGCACCTCCTTATTGTGTTTCTAATCTTTGCAGGAAAATTTCTAGTTTCTTATAATTAAATATGATATTATCTGTAGGTTCTTTGTAGATGTTCTTTTCAGACTGAGGATTTCCCCTTCTATTCCAAATTTGCTGAGAATTTTTAATCAGAAAATTGGATAAAAATCATATGATGAATTTGCTTCACTTGTTTATCTATTAATATGATCATGTGATTTTCTTCTTTTTAGTTTGAAGTAATGGATGTCACTAACTAATTTTTGGTTTTCTTATATTTTAAAAAAAGGTTTATTGCAAATGGACTTTTTATTATACATAGGATATGAAGCAATATCATGATTTATTAATACTATGTGAAATAATTAGATCAAACAAATTAACATATCTACCACCTAAAATATTTATCATTCTGGTGGTAATAACATTTGAAATGCTCTCTTAGAAATTCTGCAATGTATGGTGTTCTATTGTTAAGTGTATTCATCATACTGTACAAGAGATCTCAAAACAACAAATAAACAAAGGATTCCCTCAGTCTGAGATTTGATGCTCTTTGTTTGTCAATTCCTCAATCTCTCCAGTCCCCAGCCTCTGCTATCCATGATTCTACTCTCTGTTTCTATTAATTTAATTGTTTTAAATTCCACATATAAGTGAAAACATGTAATGTTTGTATTTATGTGCCTGGTTTATTTCATTTACCATAATCTCCAGTTTCATTTATGTTTTCAAAACATTTTTTCTTTACCCATTCATCTGTTGAGTTTTGATTGTTGGACCTGCCTTACAAACCTGGAATAAATCTCATTTGTGTTGTGTATTTCTTTTTATATATTGTTAGACTGAGTTTTCCAATATTTTGTTGAAGATTTTCATCTATGTTCTTTAAAGACACTGATCTACAATTTTCTTTCAATGTCTTGGTCTGGTTTGAGTATTAGGGAAACATGAACCTAATAGATTGAATTAGAAAGTATTCTGTTTCTATCTTCTGGAAGAGATTATACAGAATTGGTGTAATTTCTTTAAATATTTGGTAGAATTCCCCAGATATAATATCTGGACACCAGTTCCTTTATGTAGAGTATTTCCATTCTTGACAGTTTTGTAGACCTAACTCAAAGAAACTTAAGATGCTAGTGAAAAACACATACATATTAAACCAATTCCACATTATACTCTTTTCCATCATAATTTTGTCTATGTTATGTCAAGTAATATGCAGAAATTCAGGTCCACCACCATTCTGTCATGGTTGAATCATGGTTTCAGTCAACTCTAAAGCAAACAGATTTCAAGGCAACACTCTGCAATAGGGAATTATACAATGAAATAAATGTTCTTCATTAGGGAAGTCTGCAAAATAAGAGCAAAACCAAAAGTTAACAGTCTCCCAAGATTCTAGTAGTATCAGAGACTTGCAACATAATATTCAATATATGCTAAATATTATCAAAATTACCCAACATTAAGGAATAATAATAAAGAAAACAAAACAAAAATAAACCAACAACACAGAAAAATCAGACAAATTTTTGAGGAGTCTGACTTCAAGCCAAAAATCCTGTATAATCTTTCATGTTCAACCCAAGACAATTACAGAACATTTAACCTGGAAAGTCTCATAAGAAAAAAACTGCCAGCCCCTGCACCAGATTTAGGGCCCATGTATACAGTCTCTGAACAAGCTGTAGTCAAGGACTCAGCAACCAGCAGGCCATGGTTTTACACATACCTGTATTCTAAAACCAGGTACCTCAATGCAGGAGCCTCTTTATGTGTTCAGGAATAGAATGGAGTCTTATATGAAATCTTCTCCAGATGCCTCTGCCAAGACTTCCTTGTCTAGAAAAGAAAGGTGATATGTCTGAAAGACCTATTTCCTCCTATTTTTCCACTCCTTGCCATTTCCCTATCTCTCATTCCATTTGATATAAACACATGAGTCTTATATTTGGGGATCACTTTGCAGTAAGAGAATCCCTATTTCTACGCTGAACCACCTGATCCTCACCCAGTAATGTTCTGTGGGAAAAATGGAACACTGGACAACCAGTGTTTCCTCCTGCATAGCCTCTTGCTTACACTATCCTGGGAAGTAACTAAAGGCCTATTACTTTTATTTTATTTGGATTATCGTTTTAGTTGACCACCTTGACACCTGCAAACTCAGCTCTCTCAATCTTCGTTCTTAGCAATTCTCAAAGGAAAATGCAGTTAACAAATACCCATTCTGCATTAACAGACTTCCAGGTAGCTAGCATGATGGATTAGCATAAGGTAAATGCAAAAATTATTAAAATTAAATATTATGGAAATTATTGGAAAATAAGAATTTAGTTCCAGTTTTAGAGAAATGGAAAGTATTCCAAAAGTCACACTGGAAATTTTTAAACTGAAAAATAAAATATCAAAAGTACTAAATTATTTGGGCAGGCTCAATAACAGATTGGATGGAAATGGCAGAAAAAAAGAGAGCAAACTTGAAATAGATGACTACAAATTACACAACTTAAAAAGAAAGCAAAAAAAAATGAAGAAACAAAAAATAGAAACAAAAATGGAGTATTAGAATCAAATTATGGGAGAATATCAAAATATCTAATAGTTTCATCACTGGAATCCTTGGGAGATAGAAGGAACTTAGTGTAGAGAAATACTTGAGGAAATAATGACTAAACATTTTCCAAATTAAGAAAAAGAAAAATATTTTACATATTCAAGAAGCTTTGAAAACCCTAGATTGAACTCAAATAAAACCATGTCCAGGCACATCAGTAACTCTGTAAGTCATAGATAGAGGGGTAGGAATGCCCAGAAAAGGAAAGCACAATAAATATGATCACTCTGATACCCAAGTCATTAGAAGAACTAGAGCTTCCTGTCAGAAATGATGAAGTGTAACAATAATTGTAATTAATTTAAAGGAACACCAGTAACTCACAATTATATATACTTCAGGTACAGAGGCGTAAATAAAGGGCATTTTCAGAAGCATATAAACTAAGAGAAGTTTTCCACACCAGATCTGATCTAAAAGAAATACTAGTCTAAGTTCTCTAGGCTGAATAAAGATGACCAGAGAGAAATTGGAACTTCAGGAATAAGCAGCAGAAATAGCAAATATATAGGTAATAAAAAGTCCAACCACATCTATAAATTTACCTGTGCCTAAAATTTTGTTTTTCACTCTTTTTTATGTGCTACCAAAATCTACTTTACCAGGTATTTGCCTAAAAAATATTCATATAAAAAAAGAGATCAGTTACTTTTATCAGGTAACTTTCTCCTTTTGATGTCTACTTTTGCTCCTGATTTTGTAATTTGCCCTCCTGAATACACAAGTACAGATTCTAATTGTGTACAGATCAGTGAGCAGTAGATGAAGAAGAAATCTAGAAAAAGAGATTTACAAATGGAGGATAATTAGCTTTTTTTCATCCATAATTCACTTGCATTTAATTATCAGAGAAATTTAGCTAATGCAAGAAACCATTCCTGAATGATAAAGGATCATCTATTTCAGGTGGCAATACCATAAAGTGATAGGGAGTCACCCATTTTAATTTTTATCATCCCCCTCTATCATATTAAATACCCTCAATTTCAGTTTTAAATCCTCAATGTAACTATAAAATCAAGTAACATTGCTATCTGGCAAACAACTTAGCATATGAATTTTGGCTACCTTGGCCTTATGGCTTTATGAATTTAGAGATATTTTACAAAGGTACAGGAAGTACCTGGATTTCAATTCATGCCTTGTGATTAAAATGTGTAGATTCTTGAGCTTGTCTTTCTCTCTTTGGTTCTATATAATTGTTGGAGGCATCCAGTTTACCCTCAACCCATATATCCTCATTCTCTTCAAGAAGTTATATTACTTTTTTGTTATTTTATTATTCATTCATTTTAATTAATGGTAGCTTAATTTATCAAAGTCTTTTACACATTTTTAATTTACGATTATATTGTAATTTCCAATTACAAATGACCATAGGTTATTGCTTTATTCTTGCATACCATATACTGCTAAATTCTGATTTTTAATACCTGCTTAATTTTTATCATCCTCAGTCCCAAATGGGTCAGATAATTAATAACATAGTATCATGTATTGTATTTATTAATTTTGGGGAATCCTTTGTCCTCAGCCAGCAACCACACTGGTACATACATCTCTGCTAGACAGTTTTGATAATTTCAAGAAAAGCAAGTGTAAAACAGAAAAAACAATCAATTGAAAGCAAATCTGGAGAAGTAAGGTATCTTAATTTTTTGGATTCAAAAAGAATCTATACTGTATATGCTATTTGGTAAGTGTACACTAAAATACCTAACATACACAGAATTTTTAAAATTTACCTGAAAAATGAATAAAGAAGACATCTCATGGTGGCACACGCCTGTAAACCCAGTGGCTAGGGAGGCTGAGGCAGAAGAATTGCAAGTTCAAAGCCAGTCTCAGCAACTTAGGGAAATACATGGAAACACAGTGAGAATCTGTCTCTAGATAAAATATTTTTAAAAGGCCTGGGGATGTGACTCAGTGGTTAAATGTCCCTGGGTTTAATCCTCAGTACAAAACAAAACAAACAAACAAAAAAAAAGGCATCTACATGTGAATTTGGCCAACATTGCAATTTTGTTTGAAGTGAAAGTTGTTTTTTTTTTTTGGTTCTGATTGTTTAATTTTCTATTACTAATAACTTTCTCACATTAAAAGGATAAAAATAAATAATTTTGAATCTTTTCACTAAATAGTGCTTTTAAGGCACTACTTTATTTTTATTTTTTATTCCCTTTTATCAGATCAACTTTTTTAAAGCTTTTTATGTAGAAAATAATAAAGCTAAAAGAATATTTGAGGGTGGATGGAGTATGAAAAGGACACCAAAAAAGACTTTCAAATGTTAATGTTACTTTAATTTTCATCATGAAAGTGAACAACATTTGATCACTTTATTTCACTTACACATTTTAATACTTATAACTTCATTTATTATGAGAACAACAGTAGAAATCAAAAGGATGTAAAAATACAGTGAAAGGAAGTATTTTTGTCCATAAAGAGTCAGGGCATTTCATAAAACGATATTCTTGTGCTGGAGCTGTTAGAAATAGGGGAGTAGTTAAGAATATAGACTCTAGGAACTTATTGCTTGCATACAATTAGTTCTGCCACTATCTTACCTAGGTGACCAGATTCAGAAAGAATGTATACTATATGTGCAACTTGGTAAATACATACTAATATATAACATTGCAAAATGAACAAGAAGCATCTACAGGTGAACTTGGCATACGCTTAACTTCCCTGTCTCATTTTTCTCATGCATAAAATGAAGGTGAGGGTAAAATCTATTTCATCCATTTCTCTGAGGACTAAACTCATTACAGAATATACAACACTTAGAACAATGCTTGGAACAGAGTAAGGGATAAATACGGATTCTTATGAAATAGAATAGTGCCTGTGCTTCAGCATGAGGAAGCAATGCTGAACCACCCCACAGGCTGGAAAAATAAGTTGTTACTCTTTTGCTGGGATAAGGTGCAAAAAGCTAATAATAAACGAACCAGAAAATACAGACACCATAGCTCACAATTACAAAGAATTCCTTGTATGTTCAAGGGAAAACCAGCAAAGTTTCTTAAACCTGGAAATTGTATGCCATTACTTGTCATTATCATAAGTCTTTTAAGAGCATTTAAAAAATGCATAGTAATTATAAAATAAGTGCTTTCAGTCACCTAGTTTGTGCCTAATACAAACTAATTCTTACTTCTGAATATACAAAGGCATCTTTAACATAAGCTAGCTTAAAATCACACTATGGGGTCATAAATAGTGAAAAATGATATTTGTTTTCAATATTAAAATCTCTAACTGATAAAGAAGTAATTAACTTTCAGAAAATACAAAATGCAAAGATTCCTAATACAAAAATATACATGTAAGAACTAAATGCTAACAATATGAAGCATCCTATATTTACAGGATGATATCATTTCAAGGGATCTGGTTAAACTAGTTTTTCAGATGGACACTATTTTTGTGAGATCACAAATTTATATGTAGAAAGATATAAGTTATTTGAAGTAAGTATATCACAAGTCACTTTAGGTAAATATACAAAAATACAATTGAAAAATAATATGATCTTTTAAAAATAGATCTTTGAAAATTCACTGATTAAATTTAAAAGACTGTTTATTTCTTCAATGTCATTGTAAAATTAATAATTGAATGTTTTTCCATATCCTGAAGGAGAACTAGGTCCACATTAACTATAGTCAATAGGAACATCTATTATTTATTAGGTATATTGGATGTTCCAATCACTTGGCAGCCTTCAGGCACATTTCTAATGGATAGAAGGTTACTATAAGGTTTCAAACATTCTTAATTTTCAGATTTAAGTAAAGATATACAACAGCTAAGTTGTCTGACAGTATTTTTATTTATATATTCATCTAATACTACTTAAAGTGTAATTTGCAAATATACATTTATTTCTCCATTATTTTTTTCATATAGCCACTTTTAACAATAATATGAGTTCAGAAAATTCAATGACCAATTACATCCTGAATGTCACTCACCTGGAAAAGCTAAAAGTTATAGGCCTGCAGAGTAAATGCCAAGTGAATGTATTTGGACTGTGGCCATATGTGATTAACAAGGCTGTTTTCAGCACATTCAATTGCCAGGCATGTGCAATTTGCCTTGTGTACCTAAGATATAATGGATGAAAATAGGGCACTCTGTAACTGCTGGACAATTAAGATAGTTGGTGTGGAGATTCAATTCCAATTAGTAAACATTTATTGAATACCTAAAATTGTCAAATAAATGAGCTAAATGCTACTGAATCCTTGTGTAAATCTTCCTCCCTGCTGCTGCAGCTCTTTATTTAAATATTGAAATTTTCACATATATTGACTGTATTTATGATTAGATGCTTGTCATGTTGCTTTAAAGTACAAATTATTTATTGATATATGTCTTCTCTCGACTGGATTTTTAAAATGTGAAGTTATCAATTACAAGGATCTTCCCTGTCTCCCTTGAGCTGGTGCAGTGTGATGTCAAAAGTAGATCCTTAAAGAATTCTTAGTGACATGAATTCATGGATAACTTGATAGATTTCTAGTTCTTGCTTCGAAGTATGAAGCAGCATTGACACAATAGACAACCTCCAAAAAAAAACTAGAAACTCAGAAAAAGAAAGTAGAATTTGAATGTATTAGGAGGTATATATATATATATATCTTTCCTTCCAATACATTCAAATATATATGTATATATATATATGTGAAAAGTTTTATATATATATATAACTTTTAAAAGTGACACCCATGAATTATATTGTTCTTATCTAAAAGTAACAATGTTAGTTTGGTTGCATAAGCTTAATGGGCTTCAACTAAGGTGTAAATGACTGACTCTTTCCCCTTACTGTGATAGTGGAAAATGCTAAAGCTAAGAGCCAAGATCTGGCTCTTCAAAAGTAGTGCAACAGACTGACCTCACAGGCAGTATCCTTGGGAACCTCTATGTATATATAATTTGCCAAAATACATTCTACTGTCATGTATAACTGATGAAAAAAGAAAACAGAAACTTAAAGACATTGCTGTCATCTTATGACCATACTGTAGGGGAAGGCAATTCTAGTTTTCTGTGAACAATAACCTATATTCTGACTTGAAACTCTCTAAAGAATGTTACAGAGTTCTAAGGCTTCTCAACAAAGTCATGCATACTCTGATACTGTAGATTAGGCAAAAGAATAATGTATAAAATATGTTTAGCACTATCACAACCTATTTTTGTACTGATATATCATTATTTTTGAATCATGTAAATCATTTAGAAACAATGAGACTTGGTTGTTTCATGATTTTCCCCAGTTTTTTCTTTAAAAGAAGAGTAGGAAGAGAAAAAAAGGAGCACTAGTGACATTTTTAGGACTTCAGTCTTCATTGTCCAGTGGCAGACAGGCTCCTGGGAAGTCAGGTTGTCCCATGAATATATGCTCATCTTTTAACAGAAAGTGTACTCTGAAATATAATTATAATTTATCTCCACAATACTTTTCTCAGTTTAATTTAAGTAATATTTTATTTGCTCAAAATCAAATGTATATATATCTCCAAAAGTTTCTATTTTTCTCTCTAAAAATTTCAATTTTTCTCTAAAAGTTTATTCTTTAAATATTTTTAAGGTGAAGAGACCATACCTATGACTGGGTTATCAAATTATATATGATTAAATAAGTCATGTTCCCAATGGTAAAGCCAGATCACTGCTACTAGGGTTCAGAATAATGTATTTTCTTGAAATATCTATGCAATAAGTCCATCTTCACATAACACATAAAAAAACCTGCAAGTAAGAACATTCACAGAAGAAATACTGAGCTAAATATGAGTTCTATCAATTAATAAGTTTGGGAAAACCCAAATCAACCTCAGCTCTTTATAGACCTCATAACTAATATTTGTAAGTTACTTTTACTAAGATTTTAAGATGTGAAACTAATTATACAGCTTTACCTCAGGAAGACATACACAGATATAGAAACATAGACATTGAAAACAAATCGAGAAGACTAAGAACAAAAAGTAAAACTAAATAACAGTATTCTATTCATAGTTTTAAAATAGAAAAAGGGTTCATTTATAGAATATACAGAGAAATAAAAAAACTCAATAGAAAAAGAATACCCTCACTGAAAGGTGGGCAAGAGACCTGAATAGACACTTCCCAGGGGGTGACAGACAAGTGGACAAAAGATATCTGAATTGGACATCACTAATCAGCAAATCAAGCCCAAAATGAAATATCACTTCACTTTAATAACAATAATTGTTATCAAAAAGACTAAAGATAACATGTGCTGCAAAGGATGTGGGAGAAAAAGATCCTTATATGTACTGTTGGTGGGGATATAAATTATAGAAAACATTATGAAACTTCTTAAATAAACTAAAAATAAAACAACTATGGCAATCCTACTACTAGGCATGTGTATATAAAGAGGAAATGAAATCAGTCAGCCAAAGAGATATCCACACTTGCATTATTTTTGCAGCATTATTGACAATAATCAAGAAACAAACAAACTCAGCAACCATAAACCGATGAAAGAAGAAAATGTGGCACAATGAAATATCATCCAGCAATAAAAACGATAGAATCTTATCTTTTGTGATAATATAGATTGAATAATATTTACATTAAGTGAAATAATACTGGCACAGAAAGACCAATAACCCATGATCTCATTCATATGTGGAATATAAAAGTAAAACTGATCTCATGAACTTTGGGAATAGAATGGTGGAAAGTAGGAACAGGGCAGAAGTGGGCAGGTTGGTCAATGGGTACTAATCAGAATAAGAAGTTTTGGTGCGCTATTGCACAGTAGACTAGTAGACAGTAGTAGTTATTGTATACAATACAACATACTGTATATATCAAAAAGCCAAAAGAAAAGATTTTGAATATTCACCATGAAGAAATATTAAATATTCAAGGAGGTGGATGTCTTTAACCTGATTTAAACATTACATAATGTGTACAGGTACAGAAAATCACATGGCAATCCAGAAATACATAGAATGTTTATGTTTCTAAATATCATTAAAAGTAATTTGAATTTAAATAAAAAAGGCAGGAAGCAACCTTAAAATTATACCACTTTGTCTTCCTTCATTAGGTCCCTAATGGTCACAAATAAGTATTTTCTAAAATATAAAACTGGTCTACTTTCTTATTTAAAATTTAAGAAAGAATATTTATGGGAGAAATCTCACCATGTTTTTAATTAATGTCTTCCTGGCTACTAGGGTATGCTATCATCTATCTCTTCTAAGATACTTATTATTTCATATTCAAAATGAAAGAAATATGCATCTCATTCTTCTCTGTGGAACTAAATTGTTTACCTATCATTTCATTTCATTTCATTGTTCTGAATATCAAACCTAGAACTTCATGCATGCTAGAGAAGTACTCTACCACTCAGCTACATCAGCAACATCAACCTATTAATCTTATTAATTAAATTGTTTAACTTGTGTACAAATCAAATATTTTTAAGGTTACTTTGAATTTGCTGTACTCTGGGTTTTGCACAGGGAGATTTCCTGTAGTAGGAATCTCGTAACTTGATAACTGTACTAGTTTAAAAATTGACATATTCTAATATTTAGTTTTGTTTTAATTTACAAATTTAAATTTACACATTTGTATTACATTAATATATGATATACGACTTACATTTAGACAGTGATTAAAAGAATAACTCAATGAGGTAAAAACTAATGTGATAATTGTCTTACTATTTTCATCCCTTACCAATATTGAAATTCTCTTGGGTGCCATAGAGCAATGTTCAAGAGTGAATATATCATGCATAATTCCACTTACTTAAGGCTGCCTTTGATCAGTCTACCATGTCTTCTTTGGCTCCTATTTTGGAATTATCATGCCACTCTATTGCAAGTTTAAATTTCAAAATACAGACATCATCTTCACTCTCCTTCAAATATTATCACTATTCTACACATATTCTTATATTGCAGAACTTTTAGTAATATTTTAAATGGTATACTAGTGGTGGTGAGAATAACTGAACAAAAAATCAAAGTAGATTTTAATTTTATTCTTAGAATAATGGTTATTTTTAACACATAAACATAAATGAATTATAAGTCATATAGTATCTTTCTAATGGCTAGATCTCTGTTTTTAACACTTCCACATTTTCATCCACTATCACAGTTACAATGGAAATTGTTTTAGTTATTTTCATATTCACAATGAACTCTTCACAACATTGAATTTTTAAAACTTGGAATAAGTATACTTTTAGTGAATAGACCTGTAATTCTTAATTTGGAATATAAAAGCAAAGAAAAAAGCAGAGAGAAAAAATAAATATTACCAAGGGCATTTGCAACCCACTCACTGTATCTTAAATATTTTTATTATATACATTTTTAGTTTGTGTTATGTTTAACACAAGAATTATATATTAAAGCAGTCTCTCTTTCTCTCTTTCTTCCTCTCTCTCTCTCTCTCTCTCTCTCACACATTCTCTCTCCCTCTCT
Source organism: Glaucomys volans (assembly GCA_020662805.1). Lineage (NCBI taxonomy): Eukaryota > Metazoa > Chordata > Mammalia > Rodentia > Sciuridae > Glaucomys > Glaucomys volans. The sequence continues at coordinate 46,717 of JAJEJO010000747.1, forward strand.
TTTTTTCTGGCTGCAAAGCTATGCCATATGATTGATAACATTCCTGACAAATTTGTGTTTTGTTGTGATTATTTTGCTTTGTTCCCTTTATTATTTCAGTTTTATAATAAAGTTGGAAAATTCATTGTAAGCTAAAGTTTTTTACTTAGAAGCTAACCAGGAAGTAATTTCAAAGTGCATTTTTGCAATCTCCTTTTTATTGTTGTATTTGACAAAGTATGTGAAAGAAAAATTTTATTTTATACTAACATCTATTAACAATTTCCTCATTTCCAAAACTTTATAAATTCTTGCTTCTGCCATTGCCTCTGTATGAACTCTCCTTTTCTAGACCCCATGTTTTCATTAAAAATACTATTCAATTTTTGATCCACTGCTCCTGAATCCTTACCTGACAGACCTCCTCATCTCACAATAATCTGTTCTTCCTGGGAATTTTTGTATCCATCACAGAGAAACATAGAAAAATATCTTGAATCTTCATTTTGAATTTGCACTTAGCTTTTACTTCCCATATTTGCCCTTTAGTTGGAATTGAAAGTTCTTTTAATATAATAATTATGCCTGGATATATGTACATATATGCATAATATGATAATCTGCTACCATAATTTTAATAACATTTTAGTGTTTATCATCTTTTTGGGGGAGTAATGGGGCTTGAACTCAGAGGTACTTGACCATTGAGCCACGTCCCCACCCCTATTTTGTATTTTATTTAGAGACAGGGTCTTACTGAGTTGCTTCATACCTCACTTTTGCTGAGACTGGTTTTGAACCAGGGATCTTCCTGTCTCAGCCTCCTGAGAAGCTGGGACTATAGGCGTGTGCCACTGTGCCTGGCTGTTTATCATCTTTTGACAAATAATTTCACATCTCTGATCTCTAGTTATCTCATGCATAATTAGGGAATAGATACCCTAGTCGTTGTTCATATTGTTAAATAATAGGATAATCAGTTAGATGGTATCTTAGCTATTTAAATAAGTTAGCCATTCTAAATATTTTAAAGTTATTTAAATAGTTTAGTTATTTCAATTGTTTGACAATTTATATCAAAATCCATATTCTATATTATATCTAAAATGTGGTAGTCTCTATTCATATGTGTGGGAAAAATATATACAAATAACAGTACTTTTTATTTATATGTAGAAGAAACATTTCAAAGTTACCATTCTATATGAGATCTTAGTTGATATTCAAACTTCATAGAAAAGGAAATAGCCATTTTCTCATTTTGTAAGTGTAGATGTGAATTTTGTTTGATGAAGGAATTTCCTCATACACTTTTTTAGAACCTGAATTGGATTCTAAATCTTCTGATTTTTAACTCCAAATTGTTTTAACTTAGATGCTGAATTAAAGTGTAAATCAATCTTTTTATTAAACTATGTAAATTTTCGCATTTCCTCAAAAAGCTAAAAAAAAAAACATGAATGCAGAGTAGTTTCTTCACATCTGAACAAATTTCTTGCCTTATATTATTTTCATTAGTTAGTCACCCACCCAAAATTTGAGTCTTAGTTTGTGATTAATAGATATTTGCATACTGCTAGTGGGTTTAAAAGTGGGTTTGTATTTTATTGTTTTATTCTTGATTTACATTAACACAGAAAGAAAATAGCTACTAGTAAAATCTTATCTAAATGCCAAATTCTTCTAACTAAAATGGGTTGCTTTGACCATCCCTCTATAACTCATATAGATTTAGTCATTTTACTTATAATTTAAACAAATAATTGGAACTGTATTTTTGCTGAGTTAAAATGTGAGCAATTTATGTGGCACACTTTGGTAATTTGTAGAAGATGTGATGTTATTCTGTAAGGGTACATTAACTGTACCCTTATGACTGGGTACACTTTTCACTTCACTTTTATGCATGAGTTACATGACCATCCTATAAAATAAGATGGAGAGAAAGACACAGCATTTGCTAATACTGTTAATGATAAGAGTACAAAGGAAAAGCTAAAGAGAAGCTTGGGCAAAGAACTGACTTTCAGGTTCTGAATGTGGCATTGGTTTCCTGGGTGTGGTAATAATTATTCTAAAGCATTTTGTTTCTCCCATTGGGCTGAAAATGACACATGCTTGCTCCTAATATCCAAAGTATTTAGTCATAGATAACAGGAAAGTGATTGAAACAAATGTGTTTTATAAGACAGATTATTTTTATGCATTGAACTATTAATGTAAACAATTATAGTAAATAGTAAGAATAAAGTTGCAAGAAAGAATTCTAACTTAATTTAAAGGTAGTATTAATACTACTTTTACATGGAAATGCCTGTAATCCCAACAGCTGCGGAGGCTGAGGCAAGAGGAATACAAGTTCAATACCAACCTCAGCAACTTAGCGAGGTCCTAATCAACTTAGAGATACCTTGTCTCAAAATTTCTAAAGAAATTCTAAAAAGGCTGGGGATATTGAAGCTAAGTGGTTAAGTGTCCCTGGATTCTCTCCCCAGTACCCCCCCAAAAAAATCCCCAAAAAAACAACCAATCTACTCCACTTTGAGCATCTTATTTTTGTTGCTTTAAGTCTTCATTTCTTTCTCTCTTTAAAATTTATTTCCTTTTAATAAAATGAATTGTGCATACTTGTTTCCTATTTTCTATTTTGGTTCTATTTTTTCTCTTACATTATTAGCACTTTTTTAAGATAAAGTATATAACCCATCAAATAAAAACCGCAAATATATTTGTGCAGTTCATATTTTTTAAAAAGCTACAAAAATTAAATCCTGCAATTCTTTTCTTTTTAGGTATAAAATTTTTGTAAAAGTTTGCATAACGTAAAAGTTTTTTCTTCAATTAAAACAATAAATTAGGGCTGGGAATATAGCTTGGCAGAGTGCTTGCCTTGCAAGCACAAGGTCCTGGGTTCAATTCCCAGCACTGCAAAAAATAAAAATAAAAATAAAAATAAAAATAAATAAATAAGAAAGAAAGAAAGAAAGAAAGAAATACATAATTTACACTTATCCAATAATAGAAGCACAAGTTAGTGGTAGGGTGGGGATATCTTCTGAGCTTTTACTTGTATTTTTCAATCTTTAGTTGTCCTTTGCAATAAGAAGGAGTTCATATTAGCTGTATCAAATTAGCCATGACAAAATATTGCTTCCATTCGAATGTGCAGCACCAAGGGGAACACAGAAATTCACAAAGGAGACTGCAGACCTTGAAAATAAATATCCCTTTTCCATAGTTGTTGCATAAATTCAATACTGAATTGGAGTTTTAGATTGACACTTTCTCATAATGATTGTTTTCTCCATAGGAAGGTGATCTCAAAAACATAATTTTCTGTCTATTTAAAGATGTTATCATTGCTGTTTCTCCCACTTAGTCAGCACACACCATTTATTCTTAGTATTAGATCTTGGGAGTGAGCCTAAAACCCACTTTGCTAACCTCAGGCTGACTTTGTGCTTTTATTCCAAATTAAACCACCACATCTACTTATTGCACAAAGGCATAATCAGCTATGGCTATTGCTCCTCTAATAAAAAAGTCATGGTTATAATAAAATCTCTACCTGCCTTTGCCTCCAGCTGTCCCCATTGTTTGTATTCATTGGTTCTTCACTTATTCTCACAAAGTACTGTTTTGGCATAATTCCTATTGATCAGATTGCCATATTAGCTTCTCAAATTCCCTAAGCTGTTTTTTCTTAACATATCCAGTCACAAAGAGAGATGGGGGGAAAGGAACTTCTGTGAGAGCCTAGATACTTTTCTAAACCTACTTCTTGGCTTAAGGTAAAAATGTCCATAATGAAGAAAACGCAATTGAAAACACATAGTTTTAAATGTCTGCAACTCTTTATTTTCTTTTAACACAGTAGACCTTTTAGATTTCTCCCAGTTTTAAGCAGATTGGAGTCTTTTTTTGCACAATGACTTAATATGATAAAATAACTTACACTAGAGTATTTGTAATATACATAAATGCATGTTTTTCTATTATTAAATAAATGTATAAAGAAAATGGTTAGAGGTATTAGGTTCTCTTGAATTAGTTCCTATGTACATTTATAATAAATTCCATTTATCTGTGTTTCTATTTTCCTCTTATGTAAAATCTTCTCCATACAGTCTTTCTTGACTTATCCAGTGTGCTTTTTTTCATTCTGAGTTCTTAGGACATTCTGAATCAGTAACAGTGGTACAATCAACACAACATAATATCTTCTGAGCACTTTCAGACGTATCTCTAGCCACTGGATCACAGATGGGATCTGTAAAGAACACAGAGCTTCTCCTTATACTACTTGGTGCTCATTTTTTGCTGTTGTTTTATCTTATGCAATCTTGAAGTTTAGCTTTGCTCTGGGTAAGTATTTAGTTCCCCTGAATACATTCCATATCTGCCCATTTTTCTTGGATTTGTTAAGAAATGAAACTACAAACTACCAGGGAGACTGAGGTCCCAATGCAGAGACAGTTTCTATTCTAAATTTCTTAACTCCCTAGCACAATGCTTAGTGTGTAGATAAATATTCAATAAACATTAGTAAATGTGAATTAACATAGATTAGCTTGTATGCTTATAAATGTACCCTATCCCAGCTACATTAAAAAACACAAATTTTTGTAGGTCATAGAAGGAATATCCTTAGAGATCTTCTATGTGAAACTTCAGTGGAATTGTGTCTGGAAATATTAATAAGGCCAAAAAATAAGTTTATAGGGATGAGATCAGAAGGGGTTGTGAAAAGAAAAGCAAAACAGAGGAATGTCAGTAGTCAAAGAGGCAAAGCCAAAGAAGCAAGAATTGAGTTTATTAAAATAAACTGGCAGAACTATGTTTTGAGGCCACAAGAACCAGGGGAATACACTGTTCAGAATTACCAGAGTAAGAGCACATCCTAAAGAGACTCAGATTCCTGGCATTGATTAATGTCAGGCTGTGCTCAGTTTTCCCTGTTAATCCTGGCACTCATCCTCTGATCACTCATTCTTATTCCCAAATTCCTGTTTCCTCCACAGGCAACAAAGGGAAATGGACAAACATTATTTGAAGAGACTTCACATGTGGTATTTACACTTAGAATTTCCTTTATAGTTGAAGGATATTTTTCCAAAGGAAGTCAATCTTTCTCCAAATGGAACAGACACAAAGTCGCCCTGGAAACAACTTGAGATGACATTGTGGGTGAAGTGAAAGGGAACTAGGGAAAAATAATTCTGGGTGGAAAATTTTCAGTCCTCCATCACCATCAACAAAACAAAGTGGCACTCCAACTACCAATTCTTTGATTTCATCTTTTTCTGCTCTAGCACAGACACAAAGTTTTGGTTTACTTAAAATTACGTCCTTTTATTATGTGTAAGATCAAAGGAATAGACAAAGAAGAATGAAATGATGGGAGGAGGGATGAGATAGGGAAAGTCAGTGGAATGAATCTGACCTAACTTTCCCATGTATGAAGGTACCAGAGTGAATCTCACCATCATCTATATCCACAAGACACTAAAATTAAAAAAAAAAAAAAAAAAAAACTAGAAGTAAGTGGCAGAAAGATCAGTAGAGTAGAGGGAATGGAAAAGGGGTTGGGACAAAAAGAGGGGAAGGGGACATACTGGGGACTGGATTAGAACAAATTAAATTATATTCCATGTTTCTATAATTATGTCATAGTATATCCTGTTGTCATTTATAACTACAAAGAACCAATAAAAATTAATATAAAATTAAAAATAAAGCACTTGATCACATAAGGCTGAATGATTATTTACTGTTTTGACGTTGTATATTCCCAATAAGTGACAACTATAATTTTGTCATTGTCATTTGTTGTTGTAATTTAAGAATTACTTTTAAGGATGCACAAAATAGTGCAGCAAAATATTCCAGTATTCTTTTCCCTTACATGTACATTCAGTCCCCATTAGTCATGTTCTTTTTGGTGTCTGATCTGAATCACAGTTGAGGAAGAAGTGAAAGAACATGGAATTTCTCAAGACAGACTCAAAGATCTTTGAGGACAAGGCTCTGTTCTGTGATTGTTCAAACTTGGAATTTTGCCCATGGGAGAGATTCACCAAATGGTTTTGATAATAAAAATTCTGAGGTACTTTTTGGTTATGCCCAAAACAGGAACCACCATTTGACCCAGCTATCCCACTCCTTGGTGCATACCCAGAGGACTTAAAATCAGCATACTATAGTGATGTAACCACATCAATGTTTATAGCAGCTCAGCCCACAATAGCTAAACTATGGAATCAACCTAGGTATCCTCCAACAGATGAATGGATAAAGAAAATGTGGCATATGTATATCACAGAATATTACTCAGGTTTAAAGAAGAATGAAATTATGGCATTTGCAAGTAAATGGATGGAGTTGGAGAATATCATGCTAAGCAAAATAAACCAATCCCCCAAGACCAAAGGCCAAATGATATGCAGATGCTAATGCACAATAAAGTGGGGCAGTCCTAGGGAAGAATAGAGTTACTTTAGGTTAGGTAGAGAGAAGTGGAGGGAGGGAAAGGGGTATGTGGATAAGAAGGATAGTAGAGTTGAAACAGACATTATTACCTCATATACATATATGACTGCATAACTGACATGCTCCTACAACATATACAATCAGAAAAATGAGAAAATTTACTGCATTGATGTGTGATTTATCAAAAAGCATAAATGCATTCCTCTGTCATGTATAGCTAATTAGAACAACTAAAAAATTTTAGAAAAGGTCAATGTCCTTAAGAGCTATTAAATGGGAAACTGATAATTTTAGGCAAAATAAAACTAGCGAGTTTTAAGTGTTATATAATAGGCTTTATTTCCACAGATTGTTTAGAAACAAAGTATTAATTATATTTCTAAATGTAAAGAAATAAAACAAAACAAAACAAATGAGAACCAAGGTATATCAAAAATATATATATGCTACTTGTGTATGGATGTGGTGAAGACAACTATTTTAAGATTAAAATATCATATGTTGCTTACTATAATAGAGCTCTGAACAAGTAACAGGTAACACATAAAAACTAAGTAATTTAGCTAGATTATGTGCCTGGCATATTCATTTTCATAACTTTTGAAATAAATATTTATAACTTGCATGTCAAATTCAATCCTAAACTCTAGATCTAGGAATAGAACAATTTTAATAGGTAGGTAGGTAGATAGATAGATAGACAGATATGATAAATATTTAGCTACATAGATAAAGATAGCTATCTGTGAATTTTACTGGATATATGTGGGCAATTACTCTGCAGACAAAAAACTTATTTTAAAGCCTATGCATCTAAGTAGACTAAAAACTTCTACTTCTAGAAAAATGAGATGTTTAATGCTTTCATAATGAAACACCTCATATTTATTTCAGCAGTTTTAGGTTCTAAGCACTGTGCATAATAATACTCATCCAACTCTCATCATGACTCTCTGAGAAGAATATTTTTTGTATGTCTTTAGTTAAGGAAACTGAGGCCCAGAAAAATTAAGTCCCTTAGCACAGATCATTCAACTTGGAAGAGATGACTCACTATTTTGAGTTTTTGCAGTCAGTTTCCACAGCCAGCATTTTATCCCATTTATATGTGTTGTGATGTCAAACAATAGCCTATTTCATTTAATATCGTTAGAATCCTCATAGGGGAATAGAATGATGACATTAAAAGCAGAGTTATAAAGACTATTTCATGACATGGGAAGACACAGAACAGATGATAATGTGAAACAATGAATTTATAAAGTATCATACTACTATGATTCCAGAATGGACAAGGGACAAAAGAGAGACAGACACAAAACAAGTATGTGCCAAAGAGTAATGTTATTGTCTGCTTGGGGAGCTCTAAATAATTTTTCTTCTTTTTGCTTGTATCTTACATATAGTACTCTTGTAATATAAAAATGTACCTACTTATTGTTTGTTTTAATGACAGAACAGTCTGAAATCCTTGAGGACCTGAGCAAAGTGATCTTACCTGAAAGGTTTATTTACATTTGCTGAAGATTTTTCAGTCAGTGGAATGTGGTCACTTGATTTCTACTATAGGTGGGTAAAAAATAAACCACTACTCATACTTTTAAGGATGAGTAACATGATGAAAATTATTTATATTTTTACCTCATTTTTTATTTTTAATTGTTTGGGTTTTAAAGTGTGATTTCTACCTTTATAAAAATGTCATTTATATTGAAGGTACCATACATTTCCCAATATTACCTTATTGAATGTATATTTTTCATGATTCCAAAAGGCTAAAATTCAACCATTTGATTGAAGCTATTTTAAAACTTAAACATGTTAAATATTTTTAAAATATCTTATATCCATATTTCACACACTTAATGTCTAAGTTTCTGCTTTGATATTCTCAGATTTTAATTTAATTTTCCTCTCTCACCAGATCAATTTTCTGGGTTTGCTTTTAATGCAACATGATGAACAATAATTCTTTCATTTAAATATCAAAGGCCTTGTTGAAGTGTATTTGATTCCCCTTTTATAACTTTTTAAACCACAAAAAAACAGGGAAAGGAAGCTGATATTAAAGAAATTCTAATTAGGACTGCAAACTGCTATGTGTTTACTGAAAAGTAAGACTGGTGCATCCAAGAGAGTATTCAATACAGTAATTGAGAATGGAGTGGATAGTCATAGCACCTATGTTTTCCAATATCTCCTCAGAGTTGATTATTGAGAGAGAGATGAGTAAAGTACAAGTTCCAAATATACATTGAAAGAAAAAGAGAATTCATTCAGAACCAGAAGTCCAATGAAAGCAATGTCAAAAAGCTTCACCACTTTAGGTATCATTGCAAAATCAGGAGTTCTTTGCTAACATAAGCACTTTATCCCACTTATCAGTTGGGCTTGCCAACAATCCTGTTCACAAGTATATTGTTTGAAGAGATATAGAGTCAAAATTAACAATTTACTGGTACTTCTTGTCTTCTTCAGGCCACTGCATGAAGGTAATATGAACACCAGTGCAGTTGGTGAAGTTCAGATTACGGGCCATAGCACAAATTCGGATTCAGTGGGTCGGTCTGTGGTTCATGGCCCATGAAAATACTTTAAAGAGTGGTGGTTCAGAGAGCCTAGAGTTCAAGACCACAAAGATTTAAATCCACTTAATAGCAATGTGACTTTGAACTAGTTACTGATCCTTTTAAGTTTCAGGTTTCATAATTTTATGGATATAATGATGTTACCTATCTCTAGTAGTTATGAAGATTAATTGAAAGAATGCATGATAATCACCTAAGAAGTTTCTGTCACCTAACAGCACAATTTCTCAAAATTGGATTATCCATACCCTTACCCTGATTATTGTTAGTCATGGATAAAGCACTCCATAAAGTAAAATCTTTACTATTTACTTCTTAAAGTTTTGACTATATTTTGATTTGCCTCATTCTAAGTTCAAGGTGAAATTCTGATTCAACTAATGATGAATAAAGATTAGATTTTATGTTATTTTACTATGTGTAATTCTCATTTTACTTGGAAATGCTAGTTCGTAACCCTGTAATAAATTTTATTTTTGTCTTGATGTGCAATAAAGTTTTATACAAGGACATCTCTGCTCTGCATTTTTCTATCTGGAAGACCTGCATTTTAATTTAGTAGAATAAAAAAATAAATAATTCTAGGAAAATCTGAATGTCCAAAAAAAAATCCTGAATAAAGTGGATTAAGCAAACACTAATATCAGTTATCAGAAAAACAATAAAACATACGTTTACAAATAACAAGCATATAAATGCAGCACTGTGATATTATAAACTTTATTATGAATCAACGACTAACTTTATAATTTTGTGTAGTAAAGATATGTCTTAAATGCTAGAGGTATGAAGTCTATAAAATAAAGGCGGAATAGCAGTAGATCAGAATGGTAAAGAGAAAAATCATCATCCTGAACCATAACTAGTTATGATTTCTCATTATACAAATGTGCCTTGAATTTCTCCATTACCAGAGGGTTATTACACCCAATAACTATTGACCTCTAGGTCACAAATTAAAATCAACCAGATCTACAACTCCATTTAAATTATAATGCCCCTCTCATTTCCTGGAAGAATCTCATCATGGAGATCATAATTGCAAATTGGCCACATACACATTAGAAGTACTTGGATTTATTTTAAATTAAAAAGTAGCATCTAATATATTCCATCAGCATTATACAAGGTTGTTTATAACACATTTAAAAGAATTAAGTTTGAGTATCTACTTAGTAGCTCTTAAAAGAAAATAAGGTATGTATTTAATGACATGGATGCCATTTCAGGTGAAAGTGCAGAAAGAAAAATAAGAATGCAACAGTTAAAATTCAACTTTATTCTCTTTCCATAAGCCTTTAACTAAAATATAAGAATCATGTTTAATTTTTATAAAAATCTATCTTTGGCTTAAAGGAAAAAAAAGACCAAGACAATTTTTATTAAATAATGTCAATAAATGAAGCCTTATCATATTCCTACCTTCTAAATTCCTTATGGAATATACTTTCATTAATAATAACATGTTATTTTAAACTCAAAATAGTTACATCTCAGAACTGAGTAAATAAAAAACAGAAAATTACAGCAATCTCTTAGAAGCATGATTTCCTTTGGGAAATCAGAGACCAAATTGACAGAATGGAAAAGACCATTTTTTCCTGATCATTTGTAGTTTTTCCCAATACAGATCCATTATGTGGAAATTGGTTTTTACCATAATCTGAGTAGAAATATTAATTAATGATTATTACCAGTTTCTTAGTTTAACCCTATTTGTATGGCTCAGTTCCTTATTAAAATAATTCTGTGAAGTGAAATAATTATCACACTTTACAATGTGTCTATATTTCTATTGAAATTTACATCACTTATAAGTGCAGATTCACATGCAGATCTTGCCAAAAGAGGTTTTTGGATTTTGGGGGTTTTTTGTTTATCTTCTCAAAATCAAGATAAGACAAATGCAAATGCCTCCAAAATTTTAGTTAGTGAACTTTGGGAGAATTGGTTATTTTTATTTAGTACATATAATAATATTAATTGCACAAAAAAACTTGTCATTTCAGTAGTGTGTCACTTTTCTTACATGAAAGAAATATTTTAAAAGAGTTCAAGAACCAAGGAAAACACTAAATGCTAAAATTCTCATATACTGTTGTCTATCACTTGTTCTTACAAGTTTTTAATTTCTCATTTTGTATATCAGTTCTTTTCAAAAAAATGTTCTTTAAATTGGTAGAATGACTGTATTCATTAAAGATGAACTACTATTATTGTAAGTCAGTATATAGAACTGTTTATTTGTGGGTTAGACAATTAAGAATGAATGTTACTCCTTTCAGTTTGATTTGCTACATTTCCCTCTTTAAACTAGGTCTGTCTAGAGCTATTTAAATATACTTTATTTTTTTAACTCTATAATCAGGGGTTATATATACAGGTGCTCCTAAGATCATCTAATCACAGTTTACAAGAAGAGAAAAGAATATCTTACTCCCCATTCTCATTTTATCCTTTACCAATAAATGTGTTCAAGACAATAGAGTGCTATGATCCATCTAGTTCGGGTCAAGTGCACAATCTTAGCATATAGCAATAAGGAAATGGATACTGGGAAGATTAAACTGCATTCACTATGATCTTTCCTCACAAAGCCTTCTTCTCACTCAACACATTTTCCATAACAATTTGTCTGCTTTAATTCTCATCACCTAAATTAATGGTCTATTAGTTCAGATTTTTCTGTGAAGCAACATGTCAATGTTTAAATGACTTAAAGGCATCTTGACCAGTGGGCTCCCACACATACCAGCAAACCCCAAAGACCCATTCAAACTTGTATCCACAACTGTCATCTCTAACATAACTGAAGTTATCTAGTTGAATAAGTTTGAAGCCCAGCTATCCTCTTTAACAATTTCATTCATCTTATCTCTCTGACTGGCGAGTCCTATAGAGTCAATACTTTTTGGTATAACTGATTAGCCACTAGTACATGCTCTTAGTGTGTACCCCTAGTTTGGGCCAGTATACTCTCTATGTTTGACTATTCATTGGTCTCTCTACTTCTAGGATTAATCATCTTTGATTCCTTTTCCAAACTGGAATTCACCAAAGCAGTGACTATAAAACATTTGTAGTAGGTATGAACTTTGCACAACAAAATGCTTTCAAGCAATATCATATTTACTTTGTGTTACTTAAAGAAACTTAATGTATTCTACATTGAATGCCACCAGAGATGCATAAAATTCAGTGAAGTCTTTGGAAGACATCTACTTCCAAATTGAGAAAGAACTCCCAAATTGAGGCAATGGTCTCAGGGATCTGCTAAAATCTAAAACTGGAAAGACTAATGTTCAGATTTGTATATGACAAAATGGATATATTAGAAGCTAAACATAAACATCTTTCTAAAATGAAGACTTTAGGTACCACCACCTTCTGTGCATATACTACATAATACTTTGAGTATCACGTTCACTTCTTGATTTGAGATGTGCCTTCAACACCTCTCCTCAGATGATTGCTGCTGCCTCCTTATGCTCTAAATCCCAGAAACCATTCCTCCTCCATTTGCATATAAGCCTACCCTACAGACCTCAAGGATGGTCTAAAGGCCTATGAATCTTAAGTCTCTCATATTTGGAATAAACAACAATGAAAAATTGATTAATTATAGACTGACAATTAAAACTCAGGTGGTTTCATATAAAATATGAATTTATAGCTTATCTTTAAAAATTTAATATCTGGCAAACGCTGGGCATATATTTATCACCTGAGGAAAGCTGAGTAATGGCTTCTAATTCATAAGACTTATCTTCAATTAACCACAGTACTAAACCTTTGTACTTTTTTCTTTTTATACTTTATCTTTGTTAGCAAAATGTTTCAAAGAAAAACAGATACCAAGATCCTAACCTCTAAATACTTCAACATACATCTTAAAAAAAAAAAACTTTTCTACATAACCACATTATTATTATTTCTAAAAATTAACAATATTTCCTAATGTCATCTAGTATTCAAGCTATAATCAAAATTTCCAATTATTCTCCAAAGTACATATTTATAGTTGATTATTTTAACTACTTATTCATTTCTTAAACAGAGTTAAGTTTACTCATTTAAGTTACTTACCTTATTCCAGTAGGCATTTGAATCTGTATACCTAACTTAAGATATTAGGGAAAAATAATTTTTAAAATGTCTTTACTCTTCTATGGGGCAAAGGAAACTCTATAACCACAAAACCTAGAATTCTTGTTAAATTACATCCATACTTATCTCTTTGGTGGATGGCTGATGGAAATATAATTGAATGCTCTGTTATCAATAGCTCTCATGAGACTGCTTGCTCTGTGAAAACTGAAGTCACCTGTCTCATCACTGTTTTTATGTAATAAATAAACTAAACACTACAAAACTATAGTATTTTGTGAAAATTTTTGTTGAAAATTTAAGGTGAACTCATTTAATGTACTTTTAAATATGTTGCACGCACTTTAAAATACTGCTTTATTTTTGAAATGTGCTTCATTACCATAAATGGAAGGCTAGGATATATTCTATGAGAAGAGAAACAGAGACAGAAAGACCTTAGAAGAATGATCTCTTAGCAGGTCATTACTGTGTTCTAATTCTGTTTCTGCACATTGTCAATTGATTATGCATTTCCTGACTACATTTGCTGTCACTCTGCCAGCAAATCATAAAAATAAGATTCCATTCCTTTTATACACATCCCCTGACCAAGAGGGAGGGAGTTTAAACAAGTTTATTATTAAGCATTGGTTTTAGACTATACAACACTGAAGCATACCAAATGGTAAAATGTAGTCCTCTGAAGGATATAATTGCAAAAAAGATTAAGTAAAACAGTTATCACTATAGAAACAAAATTTATGTCAATTTAACCAGTAAGTAAAATAAATAAAAATGTAAATTATAATTTTGAATTTACACACAAGATATAGTCTTCTTGCCAACAAATTATAGGATTCTAAACTGGATTATCATGTTTCAAGCTCTCTCCAAAGGCTTCTGAATTCAGTTATGCCCCCACTAAGTGATCTGTGATCATATGCAAACATCTCAACCACTTTGGTCTCATTTCCTTTACTAGCAAAATAAAGGTTTGGTAGATTTCCTGTAATACCCATTCTATGAATACCCATAGTGAAATTTCTGTGTAAGCATTCTAAGTGAGGTTTTTGCAAGAGGCACGTTAATTTGACTTGG
>JAJEJO010000747.1:61359-179610 GCA_020662805.1 Glaucomys volans
TTTAGGGAGGAACAAAGACAGGAATCAAGGTCTGGGATTGGAATTTCTAATTCATTACTTTTCCTAACTATTGTTTCCTACTGTTTTTCCCCAACTATCATCTTTTCCTGTTTTCTCCAAAATTCTGAGAGAAGCCAGTTCTAACAGTGTGGCTTTCCCAGGAACTAAACTCTGGAAAGGGAAGACCTTCAATTCCAGATGCTGAGACCTAGTCTGCAACCTCGGAAACCTCCAGAACTCCTAGGCTGTGGTAAGTTACTGGAATCTGACAAGAAGTTTCTGCCAACATCTTGATCTACTGAGAGATGTGTCTCCTGCGACAACGAAAATGGATTTTGTTATCTCCACATTCCCAGTCTCCAGTTGGCTTTTCCTCACTGCAGAAATGAAGAGAATCCAGTCCTCCACCCAGTTTGGAGAAAATACTCTTCAGCAGCAAAGATGGGAAAGTTCTACCCCATTCTAGTGGGGTCCAGGGAAATCAGGCATGAACAAGGCAGGCAAAATGGTTCCAGTAATCTGGCAAGACAGTACTCTTGACCATGGGAAAGTGGCCTCTGATGGGAGGCATAATCTTACATGCTTTTTATTCTGTAATTGAGGGTGTCATAGTGTGTTATTTGGCTTTCTAGAACAAAAGTTTTCTCAAAATTTAATTTTAAGTTTTCATCAGGTCTGGCAGCTTATGTTCACAAACTCGTGTTCTAATTATCAGCAATTAGAGCTTCCTGCCTTCCTGCCCCAAACTACTTCCATACCTACTGCATCACAGTGACTCCTGGTCTCCTCTAAAATAGGAAAGTCTACTGTGAGAGATATACTCCTTTAGATAATCAATAACACTCTTCAAGGCACCCTCAGCATTAGGGATTGATTAGCTATTAATATTCCTAGTAGGAATAGTCTCCCTATTCATTAGAATTGCCTAAACAGTTTAAAATAATACTGATATCCAGGCCACACCTGTGGCAAGTAAATCACTGTTTGGGAAGATGTTTACCAACAGTTCCCCCAGGTGATTAAAACTTACACTAAGACTGAAAACTTCTGCTCTTGCTGGTTTTGCCTGTCAGTGTCTTTCTGACTTCTATAATAGCACCTGATGTTCCTTTGGAAATCCCCCACTCAGTCTTTATTGATCCACTTGGCTAAGTGAGGCTAACCCGCCATCACCTCCCACTCTATTCTCCTTTTATAAATAAGTTTGGTTAATTGGCATTTTTCCATTCCCCTAGAGAAAGTAATTGTTTCAGGCACATCTGATGTAATGAGGTCCAATGAGGATCAGTCTCAAGAATTGCTGAAGTTATTGAGGAGGGAGTTTTAGATTCTCAGTAGCCATGTTGTAAAATGGAGAAAGTCTGCCTATAATCTAAGGCAACACAAATGAAAAGACAGAAAACAGATGAAGTGAAAAACACTGAATTAAACACTAATTAAACCATGTCTTGAACCAGACACCTCACAGTATTGAAAACAAATAAGCTCCTCCCTTTAGCTCAAGCCAATTTGAACTGTTTTCTATGATGTGGTGCCTCATCATAACAGTGTTACTCTGTTGCAATTAGATGTTACTGTGAAATGCAGAAAACCAAGTTCTGATTTAGCAGAACACCAAACAAGTGAACTTAGATGTTCATGTTAAAAGATCTCAGGCATTTAAGAACAAGTTGCTCTCTACCTTCAGAGATGGTACTTTGCAGAGAAGAGTACTGAAGAAACTAAAGCAGTTATGTTCTATTACATTAATGTCTTCAATAAGCATCCAGAGCAGTGGATAATTTAGTCTCGGCTAACTATGAAAGAGCTTAAGACAAAAACAGATTTTAACCACATCTGCTAGAGTTTTTTATAATAGGGCAGGGGTATAGAAAGTACATAAAATTACATAACAGACGAGAAAAACAATAAAATTGAACCCTTTAGATTCCCTTCTTATTAGAGGCAGTTTCCCTGGAAACTGTCTTTATTTGAAAGTACTAGTGAAGGAAGAGTGAGTAATTGAGTCACTGAATTGTGGCTTTGAAAATTCTATTAATGAGCAATTGCTAGAATTAATAAAATGATTTATTTGGCTCAACATTGTATAGATCAGTAATTTGGGCCGGTGTCAGTTGGATGATACTTCCAGTCTCACTTCAGCTCACTCATGCATCTAGAGTTAACTTCTGGTCTGCTAAGCAGCTGGTTTCTGGATTTGGCTTCCTGAGCTAGGACAAAGGAGGTGATTAGTCCATGTATGCCCACCCTTCTGCAGCCTATCCTGAGATTATTCACATGGTACAGTCAGGGTTCCAAGAGTGAGAAGAAATTTATACAAGATCTATTGAGATCTGGGCTAAGAATTTGCTGCCATTCCACCACATTCTATGAGTAGAAGTAAATCATCCAGATGATGCAAGTGGTCATAAAGTCACATTGCAGAGAGCCAATGAGAACTCAGAAATTATTCAGCCTAACCCTCCTCATTTAGAGGATGAAAAGCTAAAGCCAATAATTTCACACAAGTTTCCCTCTGACTATGAAGAAATATTCAGGCCTCCAAAGCGATGCCTGCTCACACTGATACTTTTTCCACTATAGCTCCCACATTTTTTTTTTTTAGCTATTTCATACATAATGTAAGCTATGTTGATCCACGTAAAATCCCTGTGAAGTGATTAAGAAAGACATTGCCTAAATTTTCTAATTAAAAGTGGAAGAAACTCATCATTTTACTCTCAAGACCACGCATAAAATGTACAAAGTTCTTTCTGTGGTTTGGACAGTGGGGACATAACAACAACAACAACAAAAACAATGAAAGAGTAGAAATAATGATTAAACAAATAAAGGAATAAATTATAAAGGAAACCTGTCTTGTTAGATTATTTTTCAATATAATTAAGCAATATCATCCATGCAAAATACCTGGTACGAGCACCAACTCTCTTAACCTAATAATTAGAGTATTCACAGAGTGTATTTACCCAGACTCCCTCCATTCCACTCAGTTAACAAACACACCTCACTTGGTTAATACATTGTTTCAATGGGAGGTATAAATGTCTCTGAAAAAAATCCATACTTTCACTTTCAGAAAATTTTAAAATATAAACAGGAGGTGTCTAAGTGAAGGAAGTTAACTCTGTGCATTTAACCTAAAGTTGATTATCATCATAGCCCCATTTCTCAGAAGATAATCTTTCAGAATCATTTGTGTATACAAAGGAAAAGAAGTAGCAATTTCAATAATGTAATGATGACTATAATAACACTGACAAAGTGAATTGAAAGGTTATCTTAGAATCATACAAACATATTTATTTTATAATTTCAGAATGGTCAACATAATGAAATTACAAAACACCCATTTGTAAGAATAAATCTCATAGAATCAAGCTAACTAGTTGTATCCTTTAACTCTCAATTAATTTGGAAGAAGATAATAAAGTTGTGAACAAATTTAAGTATTTTCATTTATTTCATTCACTTTTCAAAATTCTTGATACAGTGGACAATTTCTTAAAGAAATTCATGACTTGTGAAAGCTGTATCATAAACATCTAGTATCTCCCCAAATACTTTTGAGTCTTTGAGATCTACAAGAATTGAGTTTAACAACTTCAGGTGATTTAGAGATGGATTTTCCATTATTAATTTATACCAAGTACTTTGCAACAACCAAGTTTCAGGAATGAAACAATGAAAAAAATATGTTTAGTTTTATAGGCTAAGCATAAAAGAAAATTTTAAAAATCATAATTTGCTATTGTTAGGTTTGGCTAATATTTTTAATCAGCTACTCACGCATTTTCGAGAGTTCAAAGGAGATATTCTATCTCTTTAAATATAGTATAGAAAAAGGATTTATAAAAATATATGCTTTTTTCATAATCCAATTTCAATGATTTATAAAGTACATTTGCAAGAACAAATGCCTCATGAAAGTAAGAAGTTACATGGTATGAATAAAAATTACTTGGAGTTTCATCCTCATAATCAAATTGCATGCATATATGCCCTTTTCCCTGCTGATTTTCTAACAGGCAAAGAATGTCCAATAACTCCATGCTGTTCATCAAAAATATCATTCTAACTACATTATTAAGTTAAAATTATATGGTAACTTAAATAGGCATGACATATTTCAAATATGGACAAAAGAAATGACTTGAGTCCTAAATTATTCTTCTCTTGGATAGTTGGATGAGATCAAGACAAAAAGCTTTCTTTTATGAATTATGATAGTTATGAAAGTTCAGTTTATACATAGTAGCTATGTATTGATACTTTATTTGTGGAAATACACTTATCTGGATAGTTTCAGTATTTTTATTTTCTCCTTTGAACTGCTACTCTTATTCCATGCTTTATTTCACATAGTTCTGTAGCCTTTGAAATCCAAACTCAAGACACAAGCAGTTTCAGGGTTTGTAGAGGGTTCAGTTCTCAAAAGCAGTGCCTTCTAATTCCATCCTCATACAGTGAAAGAGCAAACAAATTCCCTTGTGCCTCTGTGCTATTAGGACACTAATAGCACTCAGTTAGGGTCTACCCTCATGATCTAATCACCTTCTAAATGTCCCACCCTTAATATTATTGCATTGAGGACTAAGTTTCAATATATGAATTTTGAGAGGAGAAGAGCAAGACCAATCCTTCTTTGAAAACTTACCTCTATTCATTTTTCCCTTTATTTAATATCTGTGATCATCATGATCTGTTAATATTTAACAAATCATATATAAATTATGATTATACATATTTACTTTCATAGGGCTTTTAACATCTCTAGTCTGGGTTATAAATTCTACAAAATAGATGTCACCAACTTTCCAATTTATTAACTTTCTAAGGGAACTCATTTTTTTTACAATAAAATAAAATTCATTCCAGGTAGTAAGGGGCTGAGGAAAATGTGCAAATGAACAGAAGACATCCAGTGCATTTAGCTATTCTGTAATCCACAGATGTGAGACAATTAAATATACTTGGGTGGTTATCAAATGTCAAAACTGAAATCTAAACAGATTGTGGATTATATCAATGGATGTGTGCCACTTTCCCAGGGAAAAGTGAATAAGAAGGATGCTAGATTGAATTTAGAGAATACTAAAGTATAATTTGGTTTTCAACTTCAACTCACAGTTGAATGCTTAATATTGTCAAAGGAGTATTAAAACACTTGGTATAGCTGATACTGGATCTTTTTTGTTTTCAAATATAATTTTTCTATTTTATATCAAATTACATGCCTTTCATTGGCTATTAAAAACCCAGCAGAATGTCGTGCACATCTTAAACACTGAATAAATATGACTTTATGCTGACTTGCACTACATTTAAGAAAAGAGACACTTTCTTCAAAAGTTATTTCTTTCTTTAATTTTAATGTGAATTACTTGAGCAAAATCTAAATATATTTAGGTAAAACTTTTATGAAATTTTTTATGCACTAATTCAAGAAATATTTAAAGAACATATAAATAACTCAGTTATTAGTGCTTTTGAAATACTGAAATGAATACCATGTCCAGAGTTCTGTCCATCTGAAGCTTAACAGGAATATAAAATCTAGTGTGATCAATGTAAAGATAGGAGAACTTATTGGTGTTGTGAGGTCACATAGGAAGAGTACTCACCTCAGATATGGGGATCAGGGCAGATAAAAGTGTGTCTTTGCCAGGCACAGTGGTGCATACTTGTGATTCCAGAGACTCAGGAGGTTGAAGCAGGTGGATGGCAAGTTTGAGGTCAGTCTGAGAAACTTAGCTAGAACCCATATCAACAAAAATTTTAAAAAGAAAAGAAAAGAAAAGAAAAGAAAAGAAAAGAAAAGAAAAGAAAAGAAAAGAAAAGAAGGACTGAGTGTATAATTCAGTGATAAAGTGCCCCTGAGTTCAATCCCCAGTACTGAAAAAAAGTAACGAATTTAAAGCATCCCACAATTTGCAACCTCCCAAATTTATCAAAGACAGTAGAGGTATCTTTCATCTAAACTAAAATTATCTCACTCATATTATTTACTATAGAATGTAGTAATAGAGTGAAGACTGATTTTAAATTACCATTACCTTATAAAACACAAAGGAAAGTATTTCTAAATTAGATCTTTCAAACTATGATACTATACTCTCTGGATTAAAATCTTCAGGCCATAGTCAAATTACTATGCACAATTGAAAAAGTTATTTATTTTTCTTAGAATAAGTGGTTTTATTCTCAGAACATTCTCTTCATTGAAATAGAAATGCAAGTATTATCTCACTTCAAATGTTTACTGTTTCATTTAAAGAAGATTGTGTGTGTGTGTGTGTGTGTGTGTGTGTGACTTCCTTTGTGAAAAATCTGGCCTTTGGCAAGGAGTAATAATTCTCAGCATCCTCTGTGGTCTTCTTTTTTTTATCTATGGAAAATTCTAAACTCATTTCATAACTATCTTATAGGCTGTGTCATGCTCTCACATTCCAGGTAATGCAATGCTGACAGAAATAATATAAACCATGTTCATACTTTGCATGAAATATCTCATTCAGGATCTTCAATTCTTTCCATACGTGATCTGGCTACATGTGAAAGTGGGAGTCGTTACTAGATTGATGAGCCTCATCTCTGAATAAATAAGTGGAGCAGTCACTAACCCACATTAGCATATGACATGCAAAAATGAATATGTTATCTACTGAGTTGGCCTAGATAATAAGAGTGGAATATGTGTTAGTAGTGTATGTTCACTCTTGTTGGTCATGTGTAGTCAGGTATTCAACATGGAGGAGATACACATCAAATTCTTGACCATCTGGTGGATAGTATCTCCTGCTTCAAGAATATCACCATATTAGATTCCCACTGATAATGTAACAAACTAACAAAAATTAAGTGGCTTAAAACAACATATTTATTATGCTCTAATATCAAGGTATTAGCTTCTTCTTATGTAAACATTCTTCAAAAGATAATCCAGAAGAAATGCCTTGCTATATAAGCATGCTGTCCCCTGAGAGATACATATAACCAAAAAGCTATCTTCAAAATCCCATTCATGTACACTGGGATGAGAACAAAAACTAGGTGATTGTGCTGTTTTGCTAAAGAAGTTCACATCCTAATGACTAGAACATATCAAAATTTCATATACCTAATTGATGACATTGAAAAAGGAAATTCTTCTGGATATGTCAGAGAGTTGAATGTAAGCACAAGGTTCCATATAAAAGGATGGTTGGAGGGACAGAGTCAGGAAAAGAGACATCACAGGAGCAGTGGTGAAGGACAGAAGGGAGAGAGGCAGACTTGACTTTAGAGGATACAATGCTGCTGGTCATTAAATTGGAGGACAATGTCACAAGCTAAGGAGTGCAGGCAGAGGGAACAGCTAAAACATAATCCTGAAGTGGAAGAATTACGCTGGCTTGTTTAAAAACAACGAAGAGAACTTTGTGGTTGAAGCAATTAGAAGAAGACAAAGTCTTAACAAATGGAGTATGGAGACAAGTAGGCATATCTTGTAGAGTCCCGGAACCCATTGTAAGAACTTTGGGTATGTTTGTTGTTGATTTATTTTTACTAACTGATACAGGGAATCATTTCAGAAGAAAAGTGATATGATCCAACTTCATTGTAAAAGGATCACTCTAGATGCTGATTTGAGAGTAGACCAGGAAATTAAGAAAACAGTGAAGAGACTGTTAAGGTGGGCTAGCTAAGATATGATTGTGGTTTGGGTAAACAATGTGGCTGTGGAATTGAGGACAAATGCTTATATGTTGGATATATTGATGAAGTAAAATCAATGGGAACTTCTGCCAAACTGAGTAAAAGATGTGGGATTAAAGAGAGAAAGTTTGATGAATCACGTGTGATTCAAGATCATTCTAAAGTTTATGTTTTGAGAAATGGACATATGAACTTTATACCAATTAGTCTGAATAGTACTGCAGGATAATAAGGGAGGGGAGCAGAAAGAGAGGGATGCATTCTGGAAACAAAGTGAAGAGTGATAAAAGAATAATAATCAAATCTCAATTGTTTCTACAAGTTCAACTAAGATAAGACCTGAAACTGTTCATAGGAATTATCTATTAGTGCAGTAAACATTAATGTTAGAGAAGAATAGAATTTTTGGAGTAATGTCCTTATACAGAAAAGAGGGGATAGAATTTGAGTTAAAAATGGAGAGAGTTACTCTTGGTGGAGGTATATAGAGTATATATGTCATCCTTCAAAAGAAGGCAGGGTATTTGGGTACAGATATCAGTAAGAGTACATGGAATGTTCAGAGTCCGAAAATTATCTTCAAATGGTTTCAATTTGGTTGGCAAAATAGGAAATATGGCCATTGGGTTAGAAAAGTCAAGGCTGGGAAAAGTTTCTAAGGTAGGGCATTATGAAACAGTCATACAGAAGGTAAGGAGAGTAAGTAGACTAGAGATGTAGAGTGTGATTGGCTAGAGCACTAACAGCCCACTTGAGGTCTGTTATGAATTTAAAGTGAGAGCTTCCAATGTGTTTGTAGGTTGTTTTTTTCTTCCTCTAGCCATAGCTTCTGCACTGGTACAAATGTGAGATGAATTCAACACAGGCTGTGGTTTTCTCAAGGGTTTGCACAAATAAAGAGCAGCAGTGGAGTTAAGGGAATATAGAAAAAAGTGATCATTATGATTAAGCATAAGTAAGGAAGGAATCAGGGAGATCAACCTGAGGGATATTCAAATGAGGTTTGGTGCAATTAATTGAAGGGCTTTGGTAGGGTTGAACAATTACAGAGATCATATTGCCAGAGGAAAAGAGCTAAGGAAAATTAAGATACAGTGGTCAGAGGACATAAGCATAAAATCGTATTACTGTTAGTTATATTAATAACACTGAATATGACTGTGAGAATGAGATGCTGAGATAGAGGACAATATCTCTAAAGAAGACTTCAAGGATAGTATAACTATAACATGAATGTAGAAATTGCAAAGAAATAAAATAATGTTGTTGGCCGTGATAATGAGCCAGGGAGCAAAAGCTCACTAAAAATGAATGTCCTCGGGCTGGTGGTGTATCTCAGTGGGAGAACGCTTGCCTAGCATGTGTGAGACCCTGGGTTCGATCCTCAGTACCACATAAAAATAAATAAATAAAATCAGGGTATTGTGTCCATCTACAACTAAAAAAAGAAGAATGAATGTCCTCTTGTTTGTCAACTAAAATCATCTACAGAGCCTTGAGGAAATGGAGAGTATTATACAGAAATGTGGAAAATAAATGGTTAAGATAGTTTATTTTGTTTCATTTTTGCTTCCTAACTACATTTTTATAAATTGAAATGGAACACAAAGAAAAGGATCATCAATTTTGTATTGAAATAGAATAAAAATGGAAGTAAAGAGAAAAATCTTATTCCTTCCCTATCAAGTCTATGTGGGATAAGCTGAACCAAACTAGGGAAGAGAGTGTGTTGGAGCAAGATGGAAATAGTAGTCAATTTTGGGAAATAGACACAAAGAGTTGATTGAGCTGAACATAAGCAAAGGCAATACCTGTGCCAACACATATATGAATGAAAACTTCAAGATGCTCATGCTTAGCAGTCTTGCCCACTGTTGAAGAGCTGCCTACCCATTGTTTATGACTTTTCTTACAGGACATATTTCCAAACTAGATTTTGATGACTACCTATATGAACTTTAATTGTAGCAATGTTCTTTAATAAAAGTCAAGGATTTGGACAGAGTTTCTTCACTAAGAAAATAGAGGTGGATTTCTTATTTCAAAAGTTTCTTAGGGAAAACTTATGTACAGGTTTTTGATGAAGGCTAGACAGTGACCCAACCCTATAAAACCTGCTTCTAATATTTTTTGGGTACTAAGGCAGTAAGTCTGATTTTGATGAAATCAGTCCAGGGGACCTGATAAATAATTTCAGTCCTCACTACACTGAATAAAGAATCAGAGAAAATGTCGATCTGCATTTACTTAGTTCATGAATTGTAATTTTGAAGGAAAGAAATATGGAATAGAATTGGACTTTAGAAGAAAACTTGAGTTAAAAAGTATCCTAAAAATGTTGAAGAAAGCCTAAAAGACTTTAATTACCAAAGATAAAATGTCAACACTGATGACTAATCAGAAATTAAGGTAACAGACTCAAAAATAAGAATTGGAAATGCACTCAAGTGATAGGTACATCTTTTAAAAAGATGGAAAGAGAGAACAAACGAAACACCAAAAATTACATCAAACTAGGGTCTGATTGGGAAGCTAAAGAACAGAATGAGTTGAACTTTCAGAAAAAAAGCAATAAAATAATTACTTGGAGTACAGCATGAAAGAGAATAAACACAGACTGAGACAAGATAAGTAAAGAACACCATGTCTTTTTTGTTCATAAAGAGAGGATTTCCTGTCAACAATGGGGACCCATCTATCTATAAAATTGCATGATTTCTAAGCACATAATTAGTTCTAAAGCATTTTTCACACATGCCCAGTCGAGTTCATTTTCATGGTCATTATTTTGTCTCAGATATTGATCATCTAGCTCAGAGCAAATGAAATCAAATGGAGTGTCGGTCTCTTTTCTATTATTCTACAATATATTGTACAAATATTCCCTTACTAATGTAAGAACTCCTCATAAATAAATGCAGATATTTAACAATCCACACATGATGCATCGACCTACTTTGTCACATTGCAACATGAATGAAGCCAACTTTCCTTTTTTACTTCCATGGTGTAAATTGTCAAATATCTTTGGTCAGTGAGCAAGTACTTATTTCAAAGGCCCCCCAAAAAGGTTGTTTTAAAATTGGTTTTTCTATTCACTCTTTTTCAATATATTTTATTCAACTAGAGAACTAACTTTTTGTTTTCCCACCAAAATCTATTATTATCCAAGGCCTGAGAAAAGTGTCAGGCTCCTCTGAATAAGGTAATATTTTCAGGATAGTACCTTGTACCTTTTCATAGCAGATAATTTGCATAATTTCCCTGGGTGGTGAGTTGTTTTGTCAACTCCAATAATACTTCAGAATTATGTTTCAGTATGAAAATGCTGAGAATTATGAAGAAAAATTTTTAAATGAACCAAATATTCAGGTACCATAGAACAAACACTGCTACTTAGATTAGTAACTAATTCAAAAAAAAGTCTTAGAAAAGTAAATTTACATCCATATTCTGATTTTTAGTTTGTAGTGGTAATAATGCATTTGATAAAAATGTATTATCTGTCAATTAAATACACCCTAGTAAGATTAGCTTTCAGGAATATTCTTTGAAAAAAATATACTTTTGATGACAAATAAAAGATGAAAACATTAATAATTGATATATATTTTTATCTAAATCAACGGTCTTCCTAAGATATGATAAAATAGGGTATTAAATTTGGACCATAAAGGATATAGATAAAAAACCAGAAATGTTGAAAATAAATACTTAGTAAAAGCAGTATAATTATAATTGTCTTCTAAAAATACTACTCCCATTTTTCTTTTATCACTTGCATCTTTCTTTTTAAAAAAAAATTTAGTTGGCAATAGGCCTTTTTTAAAAAAATATATATTTATATGCAGTGCTGAGAATCAAACTCAGTGCCTCACACATGCTAGGCAAGCGCTCTGCCACTGAATCCCAACCCCAGTCCTGCCTCTTTCTTAAAAAAAGAAGTGAACTTTCTTTCAATAAAGCGCAAATCAATGAAAGTGCCATCAAGGTAAGGTTTTGTGATCCAAAAGCTAATACAATTCAAATGTATAGCTTTTTTAAAATTAGTTTTATCCTAGAACAGACAATACATTAAGAAGTAAATGGATGACAAATTTATCACTTTTTTCTTAAGTATCACTTTTCAATTGAGTTTCTCAAAGTTGAGAATAAATAAAATAAATGGATTTTCAAGAAAGACATCAGATCAGAGCTAATATACTTTTTCTTTCTTAAGATTCAAAATATACTTCAACATTTTTCAAACATTTAATATCTTTATATATCTACTAATAAAATTGACAGCTTTCTATCCTAAAGTATATCTATCCCTATAAATTATTAAGAATAATACCAGTGATGATTATAATGATGATCATGATGATTGTGTTTTATTTGGTTGCTTAAACTTTTTCTCTACCATAAATTCATTTCATGTTAATAAAAATTGTAAATCCGTACGGCTATTTGAAAGAGAGTATTCTTTCAATGTTGCTTTGACAGTAAAAATAGCATTTGTCATCAATACAATTCTGCAGGAAATGACAAATTGTTAAATATATATTTATATTCTGAAATTTGTGATTTGCTGTGGTGTCAAAATTTAAAATATGAGTCTTGATTGTTGGGCACCTCTAATCCTTACAACTCTGAAGGCTGAGGCAGGAGGATCTCAAATTTCAGGCCAACCTGAGCAAGTAAACAAGAAACCCTATTTCAAAATAAAAAGGGTTGGGGTGTAAGACAGTGGAAGAACACCATATAGCAAAAAACAACAAATGACAATTAAAGTACAATAGAAAAACAATTATTTCTATGATACAGCAAATAATTGAAGACTCTTTTTAGAGAGTCCCAGGAAAAATATAGACTGGGACTATACTTTTCTGATAGAAGTCATAATGAGATAGTACATAGGGCATTTCTGTTAAAATGGTCAACACATATTAGGCAATAAATAATAATTATTACTTTGTATCAGTATGACTCTTTTGAAAAATAAAGATATATCTATTTGCTATTATCAGTAGTAATACATATTTTTTCTGCTGTTTTATTTTCATTAATAAATAAATATTAATAAATAAATACTTTCATAGATGTGTTACATATTTGATATTGTGCCATTTTTATAAATTTACTTCGATGTTAAATGTTTTATGTAATATTAAATCAAAATACAATATTGAGTAACATTTAGAAACATTAAACACTATGATGCAGAATAGTATATTATGTATTTTTGTTACAATATATTTTGTCCTAGAATTTGAAATTTACCTGGCAATAACTTATTTTCATATAACCTTTGGACTCTGTCATTAGCATTCTAATATTTTCATTAAAATACATATTTTTATACATAACATGTTATAGTAATGATCATGTATGGATCAATCTGGATATAACTTCTCTCAGTGCAAATAAGAATGTCAAAATACATTGAGGTTCAGTTTTTCAAATGTGCACATGGTAGACTGAAGAATTGAAAAGGAAACACATAACACACAAGGATGCTGAGTTGTGTCCTCTTCAGAGGTTTAAAAACTCGGAATTTTTACATCGCTGTTCTGGCAGTATTCTATAACCTTCACATATAATTCCAATGACCCTCTCATCCAATTATCTTTTTTGATACAGCAAGTTTGCATAATTAATGAAAATAAAACAGCAGAAAAAATATGTATTACTACTGATAATAGCAAATAGATATATCTTTATTTTTCAAAAGAGTCATACTGACACAAAGTAATAATTATTATTTATTGCCTAATATGTGTTGACCATTTTAACAGAAATGCCCTATGTACTATCTCATTATGACTTCCATCAGAAATATTACCATTTACAAAATGGACTGACTCAGAGAAACCCTAAGTAGGATCAGGCATTAAGCTATGATTTGAATATCTTAATTGAATATCGGTTGCTTGACAAAAACCCTACAGTGTTTTATTTGACCCTTCACTATATATTTCTTTTTTTAGTAATTTTATATTTTGCTAATGACTACTTCATGTGTGAAATCAAAAGGTACACACTGACAAATATTTGTCTTGGTACTATTTTTTAAAATAATAAAATTAGAAATAATAAAATATTATGTTCTCAAACTTTCAGGCAATCACAAGTAACATCAAATATCCTTCCACTAGTTTAAATAATAAAATGAGCTTTATATTCCAACCTAATACCCTTTTTATAATATATTGTTTAAATGTTTTCAGCATGCACAAACAAGAAAGATGAAGGAGTACAAGCTACAATCACATGGTGATTATCCCAAAATCCCAGTGCTGAAAAATGAAGCTTAATTCCAGTTAAACTGTCACTAAGTCAGAGTTATGAATATCGTCAAGTAAAATTGTTGATAATTGCTTATAATTTTCACTGTTTGGAAAACAATTTCCTAGGCAGATGTTTTTACATTGTCCTAAATGTTCCTGTCAATATCAAATGTTGAAAATTTTCTCTAGTTTATGCTCCAATGCATTAATCATTTCCAGTCTTACAAGATGATTACCTGGTTACATTAACATAAAAATGTATAGTGATCACTCTGCTGTTATGAATTTCTTACACTCTGCATACTTGAAAAAATCAAATTTGTCTTCATTACTTGGTGTGGTGCCTTGTCCCAAAAAATGAATTTATCATGCTTTTGCTGGCCTTGAAAATTAAGTATTAATTGAGGTTGGACTATTAGAAAATTGTCTCAGAAAAACATCAGTTAACATGTCATTCTCTTAAATTTGCAATATTATAAATGAGGTTATTGGGCCATATACCTATTTATGCTAATGTCATGAGATATCTTCATTTCTATTTATAAGATTAGTAAATGCTTATCAAACCTCTTCTGTCAAATTTTGTTTTAAATTACCTTTCAGCCAATTATTAACTACCCAGGTTGTGATGGCTTGGCTAATTTTTTTAATGTTTATTTTATTACTATAGCCATCAAAATTCCAAAATTATAGAAAATGGAAAGAGTTTACATTAATTATTCAGTTCTGTTAATTATAGGTAATTCTAATGAAAGATTCATGGTAAAGATTATTGATGGATTTGATAAGACTACAAGCTTAAAAAATTATTTTTTTCTTTTCACTTATCAGAATAATGAAAATTATGTGATCTTTTGAATTAGAAAAAAAGTTAAAACTAAGAGTAAACACTAGTTATTAACAATTGGTTAATAATCTTCAGTCCTAAAGAATCTTAAAACCATCCTCTTTAACATCTCGTTCTCACCACCATTTATGTTTATATAAATATGTTAAAATTTACTCTAATGTCATGTATAACTAAAAAGAACAAACAAAAAATTTTAAAAAGAAGAAATAACACTAGATATACTGAAGGTTCCCTATGTGGTGACACAGTATAATGAGAACTTTTTTTCTGATTAGTTCAGAAATGACTGATCTGCATTTTCCAAAAAGAATCTGAATTTTTCCTTCCTAAGAAGCAAAAATTCACTCTGCTAATATCCAACTGTTTTCTGCACTGAAAAAGAATATGTTAATATTTCTAAAAATGAAATGATTTTATGTTAAAAACAAATATCAGAGGATCCAAGATGGAGGACTAGAGGGAGGCTTTGTTCCTTGTCACTCCATAACTCAGGATTCAAACAGAGGGGAGATCAGGCTTTCCACGCCATCGGGGCACAGAGTTTCTGGCAGAGAGCACAGCCTGCCCCCCTCGGAGCTCCGGCTAGGGGCACAGGGCTGCCGGTGAGCCCCCAGTGTGGAGATCAGGGCTTCCACACCATCTGGTAGCGCTTTTCCTGCAGAGAGCACCAGGCCTACTGAGTCACCAGGTCTCCTGCTGGAATTCCCAGCGGAGGAGCATAGACCTGCTGCCACTTGAGTCCCCAGTGGGGAGCTCAGGCCTGCCTGGGCCATCAAGCCCATTGTCTCTAGCACTGAGCACAGGTCTGCGCCACCCTCCCCTGCCCCACCTCCATCTAGTGCCCAGGCCCACACCCTGGCCCAGAGGCTAGCACTCATGCTGGGACTGATCATCTATCAGCACCAGGTCACCTCTGTCCAGAAGCATTGATTATTCCCAACCAGGAGGTAGTGAGAAAGCACCCTTCTTGGGTCATCACTTGAACAAGCACCTCTCACGCATCAGGCCATTGGAAAATAAGAGGTTTGAACTGTGCAGTATAATTTTATTGCAGAACATTTTAAAATTAGTTGTATTATCATGATTTTTCCTAATATACCCACTATATTCCTACCTTTTTCTTTTACTAATATTCTTATCACTCCATCTTCCTTTTATACATCCGTTTCCTTGGAGAATCTCCTTTTTTCTCATGTTAACAACATATTTCCTTTAATTCTGCCTCCACTACTCCTACAACATAGTATATCTATAGACTCACTTCTTATCTCATCAATGTTATGTCCTATACACCTCCTCATTCTCTCTGTCCAAAATTAGATTGCAGTCCTTATTGCAAACTTATGGTTTGCAATAGATAATGGTTATGCTATAGATAATAATTTGAACTCATCTCTGCTTATTAAGACAACACTGTTAATATCTCAATAGGGACTATTTAGATTAAGGATGCATATTGTTTATATGGTGTGCTGCCAATATTGATCTCTCACTTCAAAGGAAGGTATTGGAAATTGGGCAGGAACCCTGTAAGTCTTTAAGGGGATACTGCAATGCCTAGGATTCACACTACTAGAGGGGAAGATACACTAGCAACATGAGAAAACATGGGAAGAAAATGTCCCCAACAAACCCAGATACTATACCAAAAGAACTCAATGACACCATGGCAGAAGCATTGTCAGAAAGGGAGTTCAGAATGTACATAACTAAAATGATCCGAGAAGCGAACTAAGAGTCAAGAGAGCAGATGCAAGCAATGCTAAAAGAGCAACTACAGGAAGCAAAAGATCACTTCAATAAAGAGATAGAGATTCTGGAAAAAGACCAAACAGAAATCCTTGAAATGAAGGAAACAATAAACCAAATTAAAAACTCAATAGAAAGCTAAACCAACAGGATTGATCAATTGGAAGACAGAACCTCAGACAATGAAGACAAAATATTTAATCTTGAAAACAAACTTAACCAAACAGAGAAGATGGTAAGGAATCAAGAACAGAACCTCCAAGAATTATGGGACATCATGAAAGACTAAATTTAAGAGTTATTGGGATTGAGGAAGGCACAGAGATACAAACCAAGGGAATGAATAATCTGTTCCATGAAATAATATCAGAAAATTTCCAAAATTTGATGGATGAAATGGGAAATCAAATTCAAGAGGCTTATAGGACACCAAATGCACAAAATCACAACAGATTCACACCCAGGCACATCATAATGAAAATACCTAATATACAAAACAAAGATAGAATTTTAAAGGCTGCAAGAGTAAAATATCAGATTACACATGGGGGAAACCAATACGAATATCAGTGGACTTATCAGCCCAGACCCTAAAAGCAAGAAGGGCCTGGAACAATATATTTCAAGCACTGAAAGAAAATGGATGCCAACCAAGAATCTTATACCCAGCAAAACTTACCTTCAGATTTGAAGATGAAATAAAATCCTTCTATGATAAACACAAGCTAAAAGAATTCACAAATAGAAAGCCTGCCCTACAGAAAATTATTGGCAAAGTATTTGAAGAGGAAGAAATAAAGAACAACGATGTAAGGCAACAAAGGGAGGAATTGCCCTAAAGCAACAGCCAATTAAAGGAGAAATCTAGTTGGGTTAACAGCCAAAAATAAGTCAAAATGACTGGGAATACAAGTCGTATCTCAATAATAACGCTGAATGTTAATGGCCTAAACTCATCAACCAAAACACATAGACTGGCAGATTGGATTAAAAAGAAAGACCCAACAATATGCTGCCTTCAAGAGACTCATCTCATCGAAAAACATGTCCACAGACTAAAGGCGAAAGCTTGGGAAAAAACATACCACGCACATAAACTCAGTAAAAAGGCACAGGTTTCCACCCTCATTTCAGATAAAGCAGACATCAAGCCAAAGTCAGTCAGAAGGGATAAAGAAGGACATGTCATACTGCTTAAGGGAAGCATAAATCAACAAGAAATAACAATCATAAATATTTATGCCCCAAACAATGGCACATCCATGTATGTCAATCAGATCCTTCTTAATTTCAGGAACCAAATAGACCAAAACACAATAGTACTGGGTGATTTTAACAAACACCTCTCTCATCATTGGACAGACCTTCCAAGCAATAAATGAACAAAAAAACCATAGAACTCAATAACACAATCGCTAAATTAGACTTAACAGACATATATAGAATGCTCCATCCATCAATAAGTGAATACACGTTCTTCTGAGCAGCTCATGGATCCTTCTCTAAATTAGACCATATGTTATGCCACAAAGCAACACCTAGCAAATACAAAAAGACAGAGATACTACCTTGTATTCTCTCAGATCTTAATGGATTGAAATTAGAAATCAAAGATAAAACAGAAAAACAGAAACTACTCCAACACCTGGAGATTAAATAATATGCTATTGAATGATGCATGGATAACAGAAGACATCAGGGGGGAAATAAAAAAATTTTTAGAGGTCAACGAGAACAAAGATACAACATACCAAAATCTCTGGTATACTATAAAACCAGTGCTAAGAGGAAAATTCATTGTATGGAGTGCATTTAATAAAAGAATGAAAAGTAAATAAATTACCTCACATTACAGCTAAAAAGCCCTAGAAAAAGAGGAGCAGGTCATCACCAAAAGTAGTAGAAGACAGGAAATAATCAAAATCAGAATGGAAATTAATGAAATTGAAACAAAAGAAACAACTCAAAAAACTGACAAAGCAAAAAGTTGATTCTTTGAAAAAATAAACAAAATTGATAAACCCTTAGCCACACTAACAAAGAGAAGGAGAAAGAAAACTCAAATTACTAAAAATCATGATGAAAAAGGAAATATCACAACAGACTCTAATGAAATAGAAAACATAATTAGAAGCTATTTTGAAAATCTATACTCCAATAAAACAGAAAATCTGGAAGACATCAACAGGTTCCTAGAGGCATATGAGCCACCCAAACTGAATCTGGAGGACATACGCAACTTAAATAGATCAATTTCAAAAAATGAAATAGAAGATGTCATCAAAAGCCTACCTACAAAGGAAAGTCCAGGACCAGATGGATTCACAGCCGAGTTCTACAAGACCTTCAAAGAAGAGCTCATTCCAATACTCCTCAAAGTATTTCATGAAATAGAGGAGGAGGGGACCCTTGCAAACTCATTCTATGAAGCTAATATCACCCTGATACCAAAACCAGAGAAGGACACATCAAGGAAAGAAAATTTCAGACCAATATCCGTAAAGAACATAGATGCAAAAATTCTTAACAAAATTTTAGCAAATCGCATACAAAAGCATATTAAAAAGATAGTGCACCATGATCAAGTGGGTTTCATCCCGGGGATGCAAGGTTGGTTCAACATCTGGAAATCAATACATGTAATGCACCACATCAATAGACTTTAAGTCAAGAACCAAATGATTATTTCAATAGATGCAGAGAAAGCATTTTATAAAATACAACACCCCTTCATGCTCAAAACGCTAGAAAAAATAGGGATGCTAGGAACATTCCTTAACATTGTAAAGGCTATCTATGCTAAACCCACAGCTAATATCATTCTAAATGGAGAGAAATTGAAAGCATTCCCCTTGAGAACTGGAACAAGGCAGGGATGCCCTCTTTCTCCATTTCTATTCAACATCGTCCTTGAAACTCTAGCCAGAGCAATTAGACAGACTAAAGAAATTAAAGGCATACGAACAGGAAAAGAAGAGCTCAAACTATCCCTATTTGCTTATGACATGATTCTCTATTTAGAAGAGCCTAAAAATTCCACCAGAAAACTTCTGGAACTCATAAATGAATTTAGAAGAGTTGCAGGATATAAAATCAATGCTCATAAATCTAGTGCATTTTTATTTGTAAGTGATGCATCCTCTGAGAGAGAAATTAGGAAAACTATACCATTCACAATAGCCTCAAAAAAAATAAAATACTTGGTAATCAATCTAACAAAAGAGGTGAAGGACCTCTACAATGAGAACTACAGAACACTAAAGAAAGAAATTAAGGAAAATCTAAGAAGATGGAAAGATCTCCCATGTTCTTGGATAGACAGAATTAATATTGTCAAAATGGCCATACTACCAAAAGCGCTATACAAACTCAATGCAATTCCAATAAAAATTCCAATGACAGACTTCATAGAAATAGAGCAAGCAATCATGAAATTCATTTGGAGGAATAAGAGACCCAAATTAGCTGAAGCAATTCTTAGAAAGAAGAACGAAGCAGGGGGCATCACAATACCAGACCTTCAACTATATTACAGAGCAATAGTAACAAAAACAGCATGGTGTTGGCACCAAAATAGACAGGTAGATCAATGGTACAGAATAGAGGACACAGAGACAATCCCACATAAATACAGGTATCTCATACTTGACAAAGGAGCTAAAAACATACAATGGAGAAAAGATAGCCTCTTCAACAAATGGTGCTGGGAACACTGGAAATCCATATGCAGCAAAATGAAACTAAACCCATATCTCTCACCCTGTACAAAACTCAACTCAAAATTGATCAAGGACCTAGGAATTAGACCAGAGACCCTGCACATAATAGAAGAGAAAATAGGTCCAAATCTTCATCATGTTGGACTAGGACCAGATTTCCTTAACATGACTCCCAAAGTGCAAGAAATAAAAGCAGGAATCAATGTTTGGGATAGAGTCAAACTAAAAAGCTTTTTCTCAGCAAAGGAAACAATCAGCAATGTGAAAAGAGAGCCTTCAGAGTGGGAGAAAATCGTTGCCACACACACTTCAGATACAGCACTAATCTCCAGAATCTACAAAGTACTCAAAAATCTTTACACCAAGAACACTAATAACCCAATCAATAAATGGGCCAAAGAAATGAACAGACACTTTACAGAAGAAGATCTACAAGCAACAAATATGTGAAAAAATGTTCAACATCCCTAGTTATAAGAGAAATGCAAATCAAAACCACCTCAAGATTTCATCTTACCCCAATTAGAATGTTTTTTATTAAGAATACAGGCAACAACAGGTGTTGGTGAGGATGCAGGGAAAAGGTTACACTCATACATTGCTGGTGGGAGTGCAAGTTGGTGCAACTACTCTGCAAAGTGGTGTGGAGTTTCCTTAGAAAACTTGGAATGGATCCACCATTTGACCCAGCTATCCCACTCCTTGGTCTAACACCCGAAGGACTTACAATCAGATTACTATAGTGATGCAGCCACATCAATGCTCATAGCTGCTCAATGCACAATAGTTAGATTGTGGAACCAACCTAAATGCCCTTCAATAGATGAATGGAAAAAGAAACTGTGATATATGTACACAATGGAATATTACTTGGCCATAAAAATAATAAAATTATGACATTTGCAGGCAAATGGATGATGTTGGAGACTGTCATGCTAAGTGAGATTAGCCAATCTCCAAAATCCAAGGCTGAATGATATCTCTGATAAGTGAATGATGATGCATAATTCAGGGTGGAATGGAGGCAAGAATGGAGGAAGGATAGATTGCATCGAGGGAAGGGAGGGGTGGGGTCAGGGTAGGGGGGTAAGAATAATAACAGAATGAGACAAACACCATTGCCCTGTGTACAAGTATGAATGCACAGATGGTGTGATTCTACTTTGTATACAACCAGAGAAACAACAGCTGCACTCCATTTGTGTACAATGAAATAAAATAAATAAATTTAATAAAAAAAGAAAAGACATATCAACATTTGTAATTCCTTAAGTACTTTGTAGATTTGTTAACTTGTTTTGAGTAAAAAATAAAAACAACAAAAATATACCATTAATTTCACCTTTTCAGTCCCAGATCTTTTAACTTTTTCTGTTTTTCATAGACAATATCTGCTAATCATGCAAACATAACGATTATACCTTTAAGAATATTTGCCTTTTATTAATATTGCTGTCTCACCATTTTGTGGTAAACTATTATCACTAATCACCTAGATTTCTACAATAATACAACAGATGATTTCCCTGTTTCTATTTTTATAAGAATCAATCTATTTTCAATTCAGCAGACAGAAGATTATTCTAACAATGAAAATAAGATCATGATTCACATATTAAAAATCCCCAAATATACTCAAATGCTATTCAAATTAAAAATTAAACCCTGTGATATGCCTACCTATGCCCTATGTGCTCTGCGCCTTTCTGTCTCCCAATTCTCTGTCTTTCTGTCCATCCACTCTACTTCCCAGCTCACCACACCAACCATATTGATCATTCCAGGAATCCACTAGAAAATCCACTAGAAATGCTACTGCCACAGAACCCTAGTCCCTTAGTGGCCTATTTGGCGTGTCTGTCTCCCAACAGACACATATGTGTTAAATTTGCAAAGATTTTTTGAGGATTAGTAAGGATAAAGAAGCATAATAAATACAAAGTACAAGAAATAAAAGACCTCAATCCTTTCACTAAAAATACTGCCTTTGAAATAAATATTAAAATCAGTTTCTTCCTTTTATGTGATATAGAAAAGCAGAAAGCAAAGTAATTACTAAATGAAATGATGTGCTTATTGGAAAAAGAAGAGAAACAAGGCTTAGAAATTTAGTTAAATCCTTAAGACCCCTTTAAAAGTATTTACCATTAAGTATTTATGTATTTATATTCACAAAACTGCAGCCAGGACCTATGTGGTAAATTGTGTTATACTACTACAGAATCAGTTTGTCCTCCCAAATGCTGGAATCAAAAGGAATTAAATTTGGAAAGAAAGAAATAATTGTTTATTCTTACATGGAAACTATGAATTTTCATGATCACAAAAATATTGTGACTTCCTTATGTATAATGAACATAACTAAGCTTTTAAGACCATCTCCCTTCTGATAAAAAAACCTGTTATTCATGGTTTAAACTTTTTCAAGAAATTGTTTAATTCAGATATCTTCTAAAGACTTTCTGCTTCTACTTCCTTTTTTCCCCAAGGATGACTTAATTTATGTGTTAGGCTGAGAGTGGTGGGTGCCACATGTCACTCTGGAACAAAGATCTAATTAGTCAGCAGGTCTTGTTGGTCTTTTGACCACATTGACATCACTAATACGTGCATATCTCATTGACATTTATCTGTAAAGCCATGATCATTAATCAGCACATTGTTATCTTCCTGGCCCACATGAAGTTACTTTTTTTGAAAGCTGGTCTTCAAGGGGAAATATGAGATTCAAGTGCTGCATCAGGATGTTGTAGAGGTTTCTTCAACACTTTAATTTTTAAAAAATTCTTCTTCATTCGATTGTGAATGCCCACACATGGTGTTTTGGATCAGAGACACAATCCGATGAATTAATTAATTATCTTATAGTAAGTATTTGTCAAGCTGGTCCTCCTTGGCCCAGACCTTATACCTCATATTAGGTAATGAAAAGCAAGCCGTATGTCCTACATGAGTAACTCAACAGTCTGTAGGTAACAGATGAAGAACAATGAATGTTCTCTGTTTATGTAAAGGAGAAAGAAAGAACTATCCCCTCATTCAAAAAGAGAAGAGGAGAAAAAAAATGTGCTTTTTTGAGATCAATGGAAAGAAATCTAGCTTTGCACCCTAATATTTTGGAACACAAAGACGTCTTTCCAATTTTCAAATAAGGCCCATTTTATCTGTGCCTTTCAACTTAGTGGTATCTCCTGTCACCCTGACACTTTGGGATTAACTCTAGGATTTAGCACAGGCTGTAACAATTTGGCCTTCTTAGAAAAATAGACAAGTAGCTATATATCTAATTCATATACTATGGAAAGAATAAAATGTTCTTAGGAAAGTGAAAGCAAATATTGCTTATTTTTATGTAGATTGCATTTCTACAACTCACAAAGTCAGGGTTCTTTTGTGCTTTTGTTTTTGTGTTGCTGTTGTTGTTGTGTTTTGTTGTTGTTGTTGTTGTTTTCCCTGGAAGACATCCAGGGAGTTTGACTCTCCTTTACTTGACAGTCTGATGTCCGTCTCCAGCTGAAGCTTTTTTAGGAGGTGACATAGCAGAAAGGGAAAGGCAAGGCCCACTTTTCTGATTTTCACGAAACTTATCCATTGCACATTGTAGGTTTGGGGGAACCAGTCACTCCCCAGTCCCCAGCCAATAACCCAAGCCCACTTCTCTTTTATTCTGCAGTCTTCTTTATAACTAATTAAAAAAAAAAAAAAGAAAAAAAAGAAAGACAGACTTTCTCTGGAAGCAGAAATAAGCTGTTAAACACAAACACTTGTGAACTATGTCATGATAAAACCAGAGGTTGAAAACATCAGAAGTTGAAAGTATATTTAATACACCTAACCTACTGAACACTGTGTCTTAGCATCACATACACAGGGAGGTCTTCATTCCTGACCCCCACCATTGCACAGCTGATAGATCTGCAGCT
Organism: Glaucomys volans; assembly: GCA_020662805.1. Classification (NCBI taxonomy): domain Eukaryota; kingdom Metazoa; phylum Chordata; class Mammalia; order Rodentia; family Sciuridae; genus Glaucomys; species Glaucomys volans. The sequence goes on from JAJEJO010000747.1 coordinate 85,568, forward strand.
CCCTGCTACTGCCCAGCCTCTTTAAGGGGGTGTCACAGGACATATTGCTGTCTTGGGAATAGAAGGAGGTTAAAATATTAAATACAGTTTCTACTGAATGTGTTTTCAGTTTTCTACCATTATGAAGTCAAAGCACGATAATAGAACCTTTTAAGCTGGACAATGTTGGCATATGTATATTCTTCAATTCCTGTCTTTATCATATAAATTAATTGTTTTTAATATTTAAGCTATGATTAAAGAAAGATACAGCACCTTTTCCTTAAAGAGTCAGATTCCATAATTGAAACCCTTGATTTTTTCTAGACTTCTAATCACTATTATGTGTTTAAAAATATGTATATCAAGCAAATAGGGGAAACTGATTTAATTATGATCCCAAAATTACACCCAACCTTTCTTTCTTTCTAACTCTGTTTAACAGAAATTATGATAATTACATACACAATGTAGGCTTTAATTTCAGGTTAAAAATTAAATGGATTTGCTTAACACTGCTCATTTAAGAAATATTTTTAAGTAATTACTAGTACTACATGCAATAGTTTTAGTAAACAAAGCACAAAAATCACAGCCTGAATCAGAATTACATTGTAACTAAGAAAGAGAAAATAAACAGCATAAATAAATAAAAGAACATAGTGTGATGAATAATAAATGAAAGGGAAAGTAAAGAAGTAAAAGGGGAGATGAAGAGGACTTTTGTGGGGAGGGTTAAATGTGGATACTTGTAAAATATCTCACCAAAAGGGTCATTTGACCTGACAGGTTTAAATTAAAAAAAAAAAAAAAAAGCTTATCTAGGTGACATAGATAGAAAAAGACATTTATACTCACATGTCAAAATACCATAACAGTAAACATTTATTTCTCACAGCTCTGGGGATTGAGAGGTCCTAGATCAAATTGTCAATAGTTTCTGTGTGATCAGGGCCCAATTCCTCACTGATGTGTGATTCTCACTGTGTCCTCACATGGTGGAAAGAGCAAGCTAGCTCCTTAGGTTTTCTTTTATAAGGACACAAATCATGAGGGCCCCTATCATGAGTGCTCTGCTCTCATGGCCTAGCACTTCCCCAAAGCCCCACCTCTAAATGTCATCATGGTAGAGGTCAGGATTTCAGCATATGAATTTGGGGAGAAAACAAACTCAAAGATCATAGCATCTCCTATCCTAGTAAATATGGTCTGCCTTATTTATTAAATTACAGAATAACACAGTAAAGATCTGTGGAAAAATTTACTCAGGGTAACTAGAGTTTGAATTTCACATAAATGATGCATTCCTCCAGTCCTCTGCACAGTACAGGATTTCAGGGAGAAGATGGCAAATTCTTAGCTTCTACAGAACAGGAGAGAGAAAGTAGGATATAAGAGAAGATAGACTGTGGGGGTTTTAGCCACATCCCAGGTGGATGAGGGAAGGGTTAACTGCTGGAGAACAGCATGCTGGCAATAAACCAATTACCTATAAACTTATCTAGTCAATAAACACACAAGAGCCAATACTCTTTTCAAATGTTAGAGGCCATACCAGATCCAGCCTCTAACAAGATGGAGTAGCTCACCTCTCCTTTATTTTATAGTCACACATGTAAAGGGTGCCAAGACTGGGAAGGACTTCTGTGATAAACAGTATGGGGTGGAGTTAGGGAAGCCATTTGTTTAGGGAACTAGCATATCAATCAAAGGGTAAGCCACACTCACACAGGGCTATCTACTTCCTAGGCTATTTGGAACAGTCTATCATGGCCGCCAGTTTCTGGGAGCAGGCCTCTGTATCCCATGGCTCAACCAAATCTGATACTGCGAGATATGGATGGCTTTCCACAATATACAAGAAGGGAGCATGAAAATGGTGGGAATAAATCACAGGGGCAAGAGTTTTCCTTGATAATTTAATCCAGAGTATTAAAGGGCAGCTAGTTGCCCAAAGCATTGCTGGAGTTAGGACAGACACAGCTGATAAAGCCAAAACAACTGGATATATAGCATGCTACTTAGGCTTAGACCTGTTCAAGTTTAAGCTACCTTTATTAGATCTTGCAGTAAAAGAGAAGACGATTTAACATAATCTTAGTACTTTGGGAGAAACCAGAGGTTATCAGAGTTATAAGATTTTTGAGTCTGTACTCAAATGGTTTGATAGTGTCTCAGGGGAGATTAAGGGGATTTGTTTATAAGATTTTGCAGTCTTGCTATAGATAGAGTTTGTGATACAGAATCAGTGGACACGGTGAAATGAGTACACTTGTTAAATACATAAGAAATCCTTTTTTTAGTGTTGATGAGCAGTCTATTATCCTGACACAAAATATATTTGCCCAGATGAGTAAATTGTTTGGACACATCTTTTAGATTCTTCCAGCAAAACTTTTTAAGATAGACAAATTACACATATAATTTATTCTCCAAGATAGTGCTCAGTGTTCAAATATAATTTTTAACACTTTCATTTTTATTTATTTATTTTTATGTGGTGTTGAGAATTGAACCAGTGCTTCATGCATGCTAGGCAAGTGCTCCACCCTGAGCTACAACCCCAGCCCCTAAAATATAATTTTTAAAAATTAAAACTGTGGCTCTCATCCATAAAGAAAATGCATACACATTATTTTTTTAACTTATTAATCAATGAACTCTAATATAGTTAAAAATTTAAAGAAAGAATATATGGGACATTTTGAAAGGTTTTTTGTTTGTTTGTTTGTTTGTTTGTTTTTGTACCAGTGATGGAACCCAGGGGAGCTTAATTATTGAGCCACATGCCCAGCCCTTTTTTGTATTTTATTTAGAGACAAGGTCTCACTGAGTTGCTTAAAATCTCAATAAATTGCTGGGGGTGGTTTTTTTTTTTTTTTTTTTTTTTTTCATTGTAGGTGGACACCTTTATTTTCATTTATTTATTTTTATGTGGCGCTGAGGATGGGACCCAGTGCCTCACATGTGCTAGGCAAGCACTCTACAGCTGAGCTAACACCCCCAGCCCCAGGCTGACTTGGAACTCATGATCCTCCTGCCTCTGCCTTCCAAGCTGCTGGGATTACAGGCATGTGCAACTGGGGCTGGTTTGAAAGTCATTTAAGAAAAAAAAAAAAAAAAAAAAATTATAACAATGTTGCTAGTTTAGATAAAACTGGTTAATATACGGCCCTTGGAATTACCACTTGTACTGAAAAGAAATTTTTAAAGCAACAGCAACTTCACAGTGTCTGGATTCTAATAAAATAGTAAATAATAACAAATTTCCTGAATGAAATAAATAATTTGTGATTGGCATTTTAAAACTCCCATTATATCCATTTTTATTTTTAAAGGTTCTTATAGTTTTCTTTAGCAGTTTCTCTATTTTGATCAGACATAATTCAAAAAGCATTCAGTTTAACAAGAAATCTGGCCTTATTAGTGTTTCCTTTTTTTTTTTTGGGGGGGGGGGGGGGGGGGGTGGCAGCGGGGATGTACCAGGGATTGAAGTCACAGGCCCTCCACCACTGAGCCACATCGCCAGCCCTAATTTGTATTTTATTTAGAGACAGGGTCTCACTGAGTTGCTAATCAGTCTCTGGAGCACCCCCCTCCGCTATTGTGTTTCATTCTGAATGTTTACATAGATGCAGTTAGGGAATGACGCAACTAGGTAAGAATGCTTGAGCACAAATTGAGCAATCATTAAGGTTGTATGTAAACTCGCAGGCAGGTAGCCAAACCGGAGAGAGACAAAAGTAGCTGAACCAAACTTTATTGGAGTTTGCACTCCTCGGCGAATTGCCCTCCGGGGTGAAAGTGGGAGTGGAGAGCCGGAGACATCGCTCTTGGCTTCAGCTGCTCAGGGTTTTATAGGGCCGGGATAGGCTAAAGGTCCTGCCCAGAAATATGTGAATCAGGTGGAAGTAAGGGTTAGCAGGTCTTATTCATTTGCATCTAATTGCTTCAGATGCTTGCAGTAGGTTGCCAGGTGTTCCTGCTTCCTTCCCCTGCAGCTGCTTAAATCTGACCTGATATTGTAGAAATCAAAAATCACTTCCATCTAGAACTTTCAATAAGGAATATCAGATTGAACGTTTTACAAGCCTTTGTTATTTCACCTGCCTTACCTATTGATTTTGATGAATTTTATTTTTCTTCTCAAGATTTCCAGACTCTAATGAAGAACATGAGACGGAGGTCTCCTAAGAATAACACAAGGGCCCAGTTTTCCTGGAGGTCTATTTACACATTGTCTTTCATAGAAAATATAATCCAGCTGTTTAATGTAAAAATTGAGAGTTCTGATTCAATGAGAGTCATTTTCAAATATGGCACTGTGTATATCTTGGTGGTATAAATAAATAAGAAAGGGAAATGGGAAAATTCATATTAAATTTATGTGGACAACTACATAGTCACAAAAAACAAGAAAACTCAGCAAGATATTCATTTTTGAAATCCGAACTCTTGATAAAATCAGAAACCTAGGACACTCAAGTTACAAGAACACGGTGAGTCATCCAGAAAGGGATGGGTACTCAATAGTTGGAGAGCAATCAGTTCTTACTCAACTGTTCTACCCACTTCTGCTTCTTTTTTTCCTCTCCTTCTCAGGTCTAATCATTTTTTAGGTGGAAACTAGGACAAAATGCTAAAGGAAAAATTCAATGTGATTGACTCAATTGTAGAAGGAAACTAGAAAGTTAACTTAATGATTAACTTCCCATTGAAGTTGAAGTCGAACTTGAATATTTCTTTTAGCTGCCTGGGGGTATATAGCTTTGTACAAGATTGGATTTGTAACCAACTGTGAGTTTTTTGGACAATGTTTTGGGCTAAATGAATTAGCAAATACCTTCAGCAGGACAGGTTAATGTATATGTCTAGGAAGACTGCAGCATGTTTAATACATCATTTTTTGCCATCTGAGTTTGCTTTTTTCATTGTACCTGACTTTTTTATTTCGGAAAAAAAATGAGTTCTGAGTAAGATGAAATGACTCAATAGAGTTTTGGTAATATATAACTAAAATACAACTTTAAAACCTCAATACTATTTATGATATAGGCCCCTTAATTTGGTTGTTTATTCCCATGTTATTCCAATACTTTATGTGAAATTAATTACATATGTTTATGGGATTTTTATGTGACTGTATACAAAGTATTTTAGTAGCTATGTATGATAAAACAGCACTATTGATTTTCCAAAGTCATGATGACTTCTCAGGTTAATGTTGTTTTTTTCATTCCCTCCTTCTCCCTCACCATCAATTTAAGTGTTTGACTTTAGAATTTTAAAATAGCAACTAGTCTGTAAATCATAAAACCAATGTCTTTCTTTTACATATTAAGGAATAAGACCCAAGAGTTTATGTCACTCACTCAAGGTCCTACGATTGCTGTTTAAGAACTCTCTAGACAATGCTCTATGTTATACTGCTACAATGCATCATGCTGATATAATGAAAATATTAAATTTTAAAAATCTGTTCAGGTTCATTCATACATGTTTTCCTATCATATGACTTGATTTTCATTTTTTATTATTTATTTATTTATTTTTGGTAATGGGGATTGAACACAGGGGCACCCAACCACTGAGTCACATTTGTATCCTCAGCTTTAACTTGTATTTCTTATTTAGAGACAGTGTCTCACTGAGTTACTTAGGCCTCATGGTTGCTGAGGCTGGCTTTGAAGTTACTATCCTCCTGCCTCAGCCTCAGCCACTGGGATTACAAGCATGTAACACCATACCCAACTAATTTTTTTATTTTTAACCGCTTTATTAAAGTATGATTCATATACAAGAAGAGTACATATTTAATGTATGCAATTTGATGAATTTGGTCATATGCATTCATAAAACCATCACCGTATTCAAGATGACAGTCATATCTATTGCCTCAAAAAGTTTTCTCCTGTCCATTTTTTTGTGATAAAATTACTTAACAAAAGATTGAATCACCTAACAAAATTTTGGAAGCATAATACAATCTTGTTAACTCTATTCTATAGTTTGAATCTGTAATATGTCTCAGAACCCAATATGCTAAAGCCTTGCTTCACAACCTGTGCTGCTAGTGGTAGATGGTGGAACCTTTAGGAGGTTGGATCTAGTAGAAAGAAGTTAGATATTGGGGTACCCCTTGTAGGGCATTTGGAACCATGGCCCATTATTCTCTTCTCTTCTCACCTTTCTTCCCCTTTTCTCTCTCTTCTGCCATCAGGTAAACAGGCCTCCAACATGCAGTTCCATCAGGATATACTGGGATACCATAGGTCCAAAGCAACAGGGCCAAGAGATTGTGGACTAAAACCTCTGAAGCCATGAGCCAAAATGACCGTTTTCCCTTATTAAGTTGATTATCTTAGGCATCTTTTCACAATAACTCAAGACTGACTAACACATTTTAGATGCTATATTGTATAGCAGTTTTCTAGAATGTATTTATCTTGCATAATTGAAAAAAAAGTCTCCAATTTCCTTTTCCTTAGCACTGCGTAACCACCATTCTATTACCCACTCTTTTATATTCCTCATAAATTTAATCATGCAGTACTTTTCTTTCTGAGTCTGTCCCCACTTAGCATAAGGTCTGTAAGACCCACCCATGTTGTCACAAATGGCAGAAGGACCCTTTTTAAAGGCTGAATATTATTCCACTATATGTATATGCCACCTTTTCTTTATTCATCTGTCCATAGACCTTTGGGTTGTTGCCATATTGTGGCTATTGAGAATAATGTTGTAAAGAACATGAGTCTGCATAATCTCTTCAAGATTCTAGTATCAGTGTTCTTGAGTATATACCTAGAAACACAATTGATGAATTATATGGTATTTCTATTTTTAAGTTTTCAAAAAAACTCCATATTCTCTTCCACAGTGGATGTATCCTTTTATATAGCTGCAAAAAATGTATAAGGGTGCCAATTTCTCCACATTCTTGTTGACACTATCTTCTGCATAGTTTTGATGGCAGCATCATAATATTTGTGAGGTGATATCTTGTGACTTTGGTTTGCATATTCCTGATGAGACTGAGCTATTGAGCATCTTTTCATATTGTTGATGGCCATAGGTATGTCCTTTTTACAGAACTGCAATCAAGTTATTTTCTCATTTTTAATTAGGTACTTTTATTTTGTTTTGGTTTTTTAGACTATTGTTATGTACTTTGAATATAATTCCCTTATCGGATACATGATTTGCAAATGTTTTCTACCATTGTCTTCTCACACTGATGATCATTTTCTTTCTTGGACAGAAGCTTTATAATTTGGTATGTCCCATTTGTCTAATTTTGTTGTTCTTACTTATGCTTCTGGTATCATAGCCAGGAAACCATTGCCAAGTTGAATGTCATGAAGCTTTTCCCCTGTATTTTCTTGTAGGATTATTACATTTGCAGATCTTACATTTCAATTTTCAATTCATTTCAAGTTGTTTTTCTGTGAAAATCATAGATGATAAGGGTCCAATATCATGATCTTGCATGTTGATAACCAGTTTTATTACTACTTTTAGTTGAAGAGCCTGTCTTATCTTAATTTTGTATTCTCGGCACCTTTGTAGGGAATGAGTTGACTGTACGTAATTGGGTTGATTTCTGCAATCTCTGTTTTGTTTCATTGGTTTGCATGTGTGATTTATACCAATTGCCATGCTGTATTAATGCTTGTAGGTTTGTAATAGATTTTGGAATCAGGAAGTGTGATGTTCCTGGCTTTGTTCTTGCTCAGAATTGTTTTGGTTATTCAGACTTTAATAAGCATATTTGAATGTTAGGAAGTTCTTTTTTTCTATTTCTATAAAAAATGCCAATGGCATTTTGATACAAATTGCTTTCAATCTGTAGATCACTTTGGGTAATAGGAACATTTTAACAATTTAAGTCTTCTGATTCATGAACAAAGGGGATCTTCCAGTTTATTGATATCTTCTCCATTTTTTTTCATCATCATATTGTAGTTTTCAGAGGCCAGATCTTTCACCTTATTAGGAAAGTTTATTCATTAGGTATTTTATTCTTTTTGGTGCTATTATGAATGAAATTAATTTACCGATCTCCTTTTGGATATTTCATTGCTAGTATAAAGAAATAGCTGACTTATGTATTGATTATATATCCACAACTTTACTTCTATTACTAGTTAGTTCTAACAGTTTATTTGTGGAGTCTTTAGGATTATCTGCATCAATTATCCTGGCACTTGCAGAGACAATTTTATTTTTTCTTTTCTGATTGAGATACCTTCTATAGATTTTGCTTGCCAAATTGCTCTGGTAAGAAATTCTGGTGCTTTGTTGAATAGAAGTGGACAGAGTGGGGATCCTCATGTTCCTGACCTTAGAGGGAAAGCCTTCAGCTCTTCACTGTTGAATAGGATGTTGGCTATAGTATAGAAGGTAAATTTCTTCCCACCCTAGTTTATTTATTTACTTATTTACTATGAAAAGACATTGAAGGATTCCAAGTGTTTTTCCTGTATCTCTACTGAGTATATGATTTTAACCCTCCAATTTGTTAATGCATATATCACATAAATGGATCTGCTTATGTTGAATCATATTTGCATCCTATTGATAAATCATAGCTAGTCATGATCTATAATATTTTTAATGTACTGCCGAATTCAGTTTCCTTGTATTCTGTTCATGTTTGCAGAGTTTTGCATTTATATTCATTAAGGCTATCAGCTTATAGGGTTTTTCCTAAATCTGAAAGTAGGATAATTCTTCTGACTTTATAATATAAATATAAAAGCATATCATCTTCAATTTCTTAGAATAGTTATAAAAGGAATGGTGTTAAGTCTTCTTTAAATGTTCAGTACAATTCTCCAGTGAAACCATCTGATCCTGAGAGTTACTGTGCTAGGAGATTCAATCTCCTTATTTGTTATTGGTCTCTTTAAGTTTTCTCTTTCTTCACAGTTCATTTTTGGTACTCTGTATGTTTCTCGGAAATTTGTTCATATATTCCAAGTTAAGCAATTTTTTGGACTTATGTTTTCCTAACAGGTTTTCATGATTTTTATTACTATAATATCATTTACAATAAATCCTCTTTCATATCAGATTTATTTGAGCTTTCTCTCCTTTCTTCTTCAGAAAGTCTCGCAAAGAGCTGGGCATGGTGGCGCACGCCTGCAATCCAAGTGACTTGAGAGGCTGAGTCAGGAGGATCGCGAGTTCAAAACCAGCCTCAGCAACTTAGCGAAACCCTAAGCAACTAGTGAGACCCTGCCTCTAAATAAAATACAAAATAGGGCTGGGGATGTGACTCAGTGACCGAGTGTCCCTGAGTTCAATCCCTGGTTCCAAAAAAAAAAAAAAAGAAAGTCTCGCAAAGTGTGTTTCAAGTAAGTTTACTTTTCAAAATACCAACTCTTAGTTTCTGTGACTGTTTTCATTTTTTTTCTATTTTCTTCTTTGTTTACTTCTCCTCTAATCATTATTTCCACAAACTTCTCAGATACTTTTTTTTTTTTTTTTTTTACAAAAAATGTAAAATTTGTTCTCAGACTTCTGGGGGATGTAAGTCAAAGATCAAAGTACCAACACATTCAGTGTGCAGTAGGGGCCCACTATCTGCTGTCAAGATGGCACCTTGCTGCTGCATCCTGATGTGGCAGAAGGCAGAGGAACAAATGAAGCAAAAGGGGCCTAACTAGTTCCTTCCAGCCCTTTTTTATTAAAATAAAATAATTAGTGCCCGTTAGAAGTCTTGTTAAGGAAATCAGTTCCTGAGCTGATATGTTGGAGTTTTGGGCCTACATTTTCTTCCAGAAGGTGCAGGGTTTCTGGTCTAATTTCTAGGTCTTTGATCCACTCTAAAGTCAAGTTTTGTGCAGGGTGAGAGATAGGGATAAAATTTCATTCTCCTACATATGGATTTCCAGTTTTCCCACACAATTTGTTAAAATGGCTATCTTTTCTCCAATGTATGTTTTTGGCATCTCTGTCAAACATGAGCTAACTTTATTTATGTGGGTTTGTTTCTGTGTCCTCTATTCTCTTCCATTGGTCTTCTTGTCTGTTTTGGTTGCCAATACCATTCTGGTTTTGTTACTATACCTCTGTAGTGTCAGTAAATCAGATAGCATCAAACTGAAAAGCTTCTTCACAGCAAAGGAAACAATCAAGAACATGAACACAGATCCTACAAAATGGGGAAAAAAATCTTTGCCACCTACTTCTCAGATAGGGGGTTAATATGCAGGATATACAAAGATTTCAAAAAACTTAACACCAAAATAACAAATAATTCAATCACTAAATGGACAAAAGAAGTAAACAGACACTTCTCAAAAGAAGAAACACAAAACATCAACAAATATATGAAAAATGTTCAACTTCTTATGGGACTGCAAGTTGGTGCAACCAATCTGGAAAGCAGTATGGAGATTCTTCAAACAACTAGAAATGTAACCACCATTTGACCCAGCTAATATCCAAAAGATTTTATCAGCATACTTTAGTGAAGCAGCCACAACAATATTTATAGCAGCACGATTCATAAGAGCTAACTATAGAGCCAACCTATGTGCCCTTCAACAGATGAATGGATAAAGACAATGTGGTATATGTACACAAAGGAGTATCCTTTTACTCCCTTAATTCAGAAAGCTATTTACTTAGCCTTAAATAAGAATGACTTTATGACACTTACCAGTAACTAAATGTATCTGAAGACCATCCTGCTAAGTGTAATCCCCAAAATTCTAAGCTCAAATGTTTTCTCTGATATGTGGAAGCTAACCCACAATAAGAGGGGGAAGGAATATAAAAGCTCCATGGAGTGGAAAATGGGGAATGAAGGGAAGGGAGGGAGTATGGGAAAAGGAAAGACAGTGAAATCAAATCAAATGTAGTTTTCCTATCTACATATATGAATATTCCACAATGAATCTCACCATTGTTTACATCCACAAGAAATTAGTTTTAAAAAGTAACTGAGTCAATGCAAGAAAGATCAATAGAGGGAGGGGAGTAAGGGTGGAGGAGGGAAGGGGAAGGAGTGGTACTTGGGACTAAATTGAACATGGTATATTCCATGCTTTTATAATTATGTCAAAATGGATTCTACTGTCATAGATAATTAAAAAGAACCAATAAAAATTTTTATTGGTGCATTATAATTATACATAATTGTGGGATTCATTATGTCATATTCATACATGCACATAACATAACTGACTGAATTTACTCTCCCAGTACTTGCCCTTAACTTTCCCTTCCCATTTTTCCCACTCATTTGCACTGCATCTGGATCTCTCTTCTATCATTATTATTATCATTATCACATTACAATTATATAAATAAGTGGGATTCTTTGTGTTTTATTTGTACATGGATATAGCATAATTTGGCAATTTTCATTCTGGTATTTCCCCATGCCCATTCCTCTTCCTTCCTCTTGATCCCCTTCTTTACCATATTATTCTTATTTCTATTTTCATGATACTCAGTCAAGGGTCTAATATTTTCTCTCATGTACTAAAGAGAGAGAGAAAAAGAGAGAGAATAATTAAAGAAAGACAGTTCTTACAATAATTAGTTTTTATTTTCCTATTTTCTGAATGTGCAAAATTAGGTTATTTATTAGATATCCTTCTAATTTTTTAATAATGAAAGCATTTATCACTGTAAACTTTCTTCTTAGTACCACTTTTGATGCACTCAATATATTTTAGCAAGTTTTTCTTTATTTTAATTTGTTTTGAAGTATTTTCTAATCTCCCTCTTGACTTTTTGAGCAATGACTATTCAAATATTCATTGCTTACTCCACAGAACTCTGAATATTCTAGTTTTCTTTGTTATATATTTCAGGCTTTATTTAAATGAGGTCAGAGAACATGCTTGCTATGATAGCAATCTTCATAAATTTGCTCCCCACGTTTCAAAATGTAATATGTGATCAATCCTATAAAAAGATCATTGCATGTTTGAGAAAAATGTGAACTATATGGCTGTTGGGTATAATGTTCTGTATGTGTATGCCAGATCCATTTGATGCATAGTTTTATTTAAGGTCTGTATTTCTTTATTGATCTTCCATCTCAATGTTCTATCCAATCTTTGAAGTGGGATATTGAAGTCTGCTTACTATTATTGCATTGCTCTATATACTTCCCCTTAAGACATGGGCATATTTCCTTTAAGTATTTAAGCATTGTGATATTGAGTGCATACATAATTATTATTATTATGTTTTCCTGGTAAATTGACTTTTTATCTTTTTATAATATCTCAATTTGTCTCTTATAGAAGTTTTCTACTGAGAAGTGTATTCTGTTTAAGTATAGTGACTTCTTTTGGTTGTTACTTGCTTGGAATATCTCTTTTCACTTTGTTCTAACACATATGTCTTGAATTTAAAACAAGTCTCCTCTAGCCAGAATCTTGTTGAATCTTTTTCTTTTAAATCTATTCATCCAGACTATCACTTTGGACTGGGGAAATGAAACAATTTACTTGCAAACAACAAAAAACAAAAGAAGATTAAAATAAAAGATGAGAGAGAAAGGACACAAAAAAAGCAATACAAGATTAATAGAAAATAAATAAGGTAAATAGTAAATAGTATTCTATCAGTAATTACTTTAGAGACATCAAGTCTAGGACCCGCCCAGCCCAACAGAGCCCCCCCAAGACTTACAGGCTGTGGAGGTGGGCCTAGAGACAGACATTAGGCTCAGCCCCACACAGATGCATGAGACTTCTGCACCTGGGAGGCCAACCTAGAGCACCCATGTGATGTACTGGAAACTTGCACGTACACCAAAAACGTATGGGGAGAAACTGCAATACCACAGATTCTCACTGATAGAGGGGAAGATAATGAACATCATGAGAAAACAAGGGAAGAAATTGTCCCAAACAAACTTAGATGCTACATCAATAGAATCCAATGACATCAGGGCAGAAAAAATGTCAGAGAGGGAGTTCAGAATGGACATAATTAAAACGATCAGAGAAGCAAACGATAAGATGAGAGAGCAAATGCAGTCAATAAATGATCGCACCAATCAACAGTTAAAGGAACTAATGCAGGAAGAAAAAGATCATTTCAATAAAGAGATAGAGATTCTGAAAAAAAAAAAAACAAATAGAAATCCTTGAAATGAAGGAAACAATAAACCAATTTAAAAACTTGATAGAAAGCATAACCAACAGGCTAGATCACCTGGAAGACAGAACCTCAGAGACTGAAGACAAAATATTTAATCTTGAAAACAAAGTTGACCAAACAGAGAGGATGGTAAGAATTCACAAACAGAACCTTAAAGAATTATGGGACATCATAAAAGGACCAAATTTAAGAATATTGGCATTGAGGAAGGCACAGAGATACAACCCAAAGGAATAAATAATCTATTTAATGAAATGATATCAGAAAATTTCCAAAATCTGAAGAATGAGATGGAAAATCAAATACAAGAGGCTTACAGGACACCAAATGTACAAAATTACAACAGATCCACACCAAAGCACATTATAATGAAAGTACCTAACATACAAAATAAACAGAATTTTAAAGGCTGCAAGAGTAAAACATCAGATTACATATAGAGGGAAACCAATACGAATATCAGCAGACTTATCAGACCAGACCCTAAAAGCAAGAAGGGCCTGGAACAACATATTGCAATCTCTGAAAGAAAATGAATTCCAACTAAGAATCTTCTACCCAGCAAAACTAACCTTAAGATTTCAAGATGAAATAAAATCCTTCCATGATAAACAAAAGCTAAAAGAATTTACAAATAGAAAGCCAGCACTACACAACATTCTCAGCAAAATATTCCATGAGGAAGAAGTGAAAAACAACAATATAAGTCAGCATAGGGAGGAACTACTGTAAAGGAATAGCCATATAAAGGAGAAACCAAGTTAAAAACCAAAAATAAGCCAAATGAGTGGGAATACAAATCATATCTCAATAATAATCCTGAATGTAAATGACCTAAACACATTAATCAAAAGACACAGACTGCCGGATTAGATTAAAAAGAAAGACACAACAATATGCTGCCTCTAAGATGTATCTCATAGAAAAAGACACCCACAGACTAAAGGTGAATGGATGGGAAAAAAACATACCATGCAAATGGACACAGTAAAAAACTGGGGGTTTCCATCCTCATATCAGATAAAGCAGAATTCAAGCCAAAATTAGTTAGAAGGGATAAAGAAGGACATTTCATACTGCTTAAGGGAAGCATAAATCAGCAAGACACAACAATCATAAATATTTATACCCCAAACAATTGCGCATCCATGTACATCAAACAGATCCTTCTCAATTCCAGAAAACAAATAAACCACAACACAATAATACTAGGTGACTTTAACACACCTCTCTCACCATTGGACAGATCTTCCAAACAAAAACTGAACAAAGAAACCATAGAACTCAATAACACAATTGCTAAGTAGACTTAACAGACATTTATACAATATCCATCCATCAATAAGCAAATCCATCCATCAATAAGCGAATACATGTTCTTCTCAGCAGGTCATGGATCCTTCTCTAAAATAGACCATATGTTATGCCACAAAGCTACTCTTAGCAAATACAAAAAGATAAAGATACTACCTTGTATTCATTCTGTCAGATCATAATGGAATAAAGTTAGAAATCAATGATAAAATAAAAGCCAGAAATTACTCCAACACCTGGAGATTAAATAATATGCTATTGAATGATGCATGGATAACAGAAGACATCAGGGGGGAAATAAAAAAATTGTTAGAGGTAAAGGAGAACAACGATACAACATATCAAAATCTCTGGGATACTATGAAAGCAATACTAAGAGGAAAATTCATTGCATCAAGTGCATTCAACAAAAGAATGAAAAGTCAACAAATAAGCAACCTCACATTACAGCTCAAAGCCCTAGAAAAAGAGGAACAGATCATCACCAAAAGTAGTAGAAGACAGGAAATAATTAAAATCAGAGCTGAAATCAATGAAATTGAAACAAAAGAAACAATTCAAAAAATTGACGAAACAAAAAGTTGGTTCTTTGAAAAAAATAAACAAAATTGATAAACCCTTAGCCACAGTAACAAAGAGAAGGAGAGCACAAACTCAAATTACTAAAATTCGTGATGAACAAGGAAATATCACAACAGACACTATTGAAATACCCAACATAATTAGAAGCTATTTTGAAAATCTATACTCCAACAAAATAGAAAATATTGAAGGCATCAAAAGGTTTCCAGAGACATATGACCCATCCAAATTGAATCTGGTGGAATACACAAGTAAATAGATCAATTTCAAGCAATTAAATAGAAGATGTCTTCAAAAGAAAAGTCCAGGACCAGATGGATTCATAGCCAAGTTCTACAAGACTTTCAAAGCAGAGCTCATTCCAATACTCCTCAAAGTATTCCATGAAACAGAGGAGTTGGGAACCCTTCCAAACTCATTCTATGAAACCAATATCACCCTGATACCAAAACCAAACAAAGATACATTAAAGAAAGAAAATTTCAGACCAATACCCTAAATGAACATAAATGCAAGCATTCTTAGCAAAATATTAGCAAATTGCATGCAAAAACATATTAAAAAGATAGTGAACCATGATCAAGTGGGTTTCAACCCAGGGATGCAAGGTTGGTTCAACATTCAGAAATCAATAAATGTAATTCACCACATCAACAGACTTAAAATTGAGAACGACATGATTATTTCAAAAATGCAGAGAAAGCATTTGATAAATACAACACCCCAACATGCTCAAAACACTAGAAAAAATAGGGATAGAGGGAAGATTCCTTAACATTGTAAAGGCTATATATGCTAAGCCCATGGCCAACATCATTCTAAATGGAGAAAAGCTGAAAGCATTCCCCCTGAGAACTGGAACAAGGCAGGGATGTCCTCTTTCACCACTACTATTCAACATCGTCCTCGAAGCTCTAGCCAGAGCAATTAGACAGACTAAAGAAATTAAAGGGATATGAAGAGGAAAAGAAGAACTCAAACTGTCCCTATTTGTTTATGACATGATTCTGTATTTAGAGTAGCCAAAAAATTCCACCAGAAAACTTCTAGAACTCATGAATTCAGCAAAGTAGCAGGATATACAATCAATGCTCATAAATCTAATGCATTTTTATTCGTAAGTGATGCATCCTCTGAGAGAGAAATTAAGAAAACTACCCCATTCGCAATAGCCTCAAAAAAATAAAGTACTTGGGAATCAATCTAACAAAAGAGGTGAAGGACCTCTACAATGAGAAATACAGAACACTAAAGAATGAAATTAAAGAAAACCTTAGAAGATGGAAAGATCTCCCATGTTCTTGGATAGGCAGAATTAATATAGTCAAAATGGCCATACTACCAAAAGCATTATACAAATTCAATCTGATTCCAATTAAAATCCCAATGACATTCCTCATAGAAATAGAGAAAGCAATTATGAAATTCATTTGGAAGAATAAGAGACCCAGAATAGCTATAACAATCCTTAGCAGGGAGAGTAAGCATGTGGAATCACAATACCAGACCTTCAAATATATTACAGAGCAATAGTAACAAAAACGGCATTTTATTGGCACCAAAATAGACAGGTAGATCAATGGTACAGAATAGAGGACACAGAGACAAATCCACATAAATACAGTTTTCTCATACTAGACCAAGGTGCCAAAACATACAACGGAGAAAAGATAGCCTCTTCAACAAATGGTGCTGGGAAA
Organism: Glaucomys volans; assembly: GCA_020662805.1. Lineage (NCBI taxonomy): Eukaryota > Metazoa > Chordata > Mammalia > Rodentia > Sciuridae > Glaucomys > Glaucomys volans. The sequence goes on from JAJEJO010000747.1 coordinate 102,277, forward strand.
ACTGGAAATCCATGAGCAACAAATTGAAACTAAACTGGTATCTCTCACCCTGTACAAAACTTAACTCAAAATGGATCAAGGACCTAGGAATTAGACCAGAGACCCTGCACCTAATAGAAGAAAAAGCAGGTCCAAATCTGCATCATGTCAGCTTAGGACCAGACTTCCTTGACACGCTTCTCAAAGCACAAGAAATAAATGCAGGGATCAATAATTGGGATAGATTCAAACTAAAAAGATTTTTTTCAGCAAAGGAAACGATCAGCAATGTGAAGAGAGAGCCTACAGAGTGTGAAAAATCTTTGCCACACACACTTCAGATAGAGCACTAATCTCCAGAATCTATAAAGAACTCAAAAAACTTTACCCCAAGAATATAATAACCCAATCAATAAATGGGCTAAGGAAATGAGCAGACACTTCATAGAAGAAGATCTGCAAGCAATCAACAGATACATGAAAAAATGTTCAACATCCCTAGTAATAACAGAAATGCAAATCAAAACTACCCTAATATTTCATCTCACCCCAATTAGAATTTCTATTATCAAGAATACAAGCAACAATAGGTGTTGATGAGGATGTGGGGAAAAAGGTACACTCATCCATTGCTGGTGGGGTTGCAAATTGGTGCAGCCACTCTGGAAAGCAGTATTGAGATTTGGAATGGATCCACCATTTGACCCAGCTATCCAACTCCTTGGCCTATATCCAAAGAACTTAAAATCAGCATACTACAGTGATGCAGCCCCATCCATGTTCATAGCTGCTCCATTCACAATAGCTAGATTGTGGAACCAACCTGCTCTTTAATAGATGAATGGATAAAAGAAACTGTGGTATATGTACACAATGGAATATTACTCAGCCATAAAGAAGAATAAAATCATGGCATTTGCAGGTAAATGGATGCAGTTGGAGAATATCATGTTAAGTAAGATAAACCAGTCCCGAAAACCAAAGGACAAATGATCTCTCTGATAAGTGGATGATGTTACATAATGCAGGGTGGGAGGCAAGAATGGAGGAAGGATGTATTACACAGAGGAAAAAGAGGGGTGGGGATGGAGTGGCAGGGGAGCAAAATAACAGACTGAGACAAACATCAATACCTTATGTTCATGTATGATTATGCAAATGGTGTGACCCTACTTCATGTTCAACCAGAGAAACAATTGTACTCCACTCATGTACGATGAATCAAAATAAATTTAAATAATAATAATAATAATAGCTATTTTAAATGTAAATTGATGAAGCTTCTCAGCCAAAAAACAGAGTTTATTGAATAAATAGTTTTAAAAGGATCCAACTATATGCTGACTACAAGAGACTTACCTTAGAAATTAAGACAAACATGGGCTGAAAGTGAAGGGATGAACAAAGTCATTCCTTGCATAGAAACCAAGGAAGCACTATTTATTTCTGACAAAATGAGAGTCCAAAATTTCCATGACACAAATTACATTATATAATGATAAATGTCAACTAATGAGAAATTATAGCAATTATATATGATAAATATGTGTACATATATCTGATATTTAGGTGCAACCAATATCAGAAAACATAAATAAAGCACACACTGGCAGATCTAAAGGTAGAATTCAACAGCAACACAATAATAGTAGAAAACTTAATACACAATTTTCACTTTCAACAATGGGTAGAACACCAAAACAGAAGATCAATAAGGAAACAGGAGACATAAAAAAATGAACCTAAAAGATATTTAAGAAATCTGACAACTTGCCTATAAACATATATGAATACACCAGAGTAAATATCCACATCATGTACAGCCACAGACTGGGATCCTCATTAGAATAAGATATGTTCCACATTTGTATAAATACATTAAAATATGTTCTATTGTCATGTATAAATAAAAAGAACAAATTTTAAAAATACATGTTTAATTTGAATTTAATAGTAATTTGTATGTTTGATAAAGCAATTAACTGAAATGTGGTGAATAGTTTTTCTTCTAAGTCAACACTGTTTAATAGTTTAGGTACCAAGCACATTTAGGTATTAAATGTTTCAAATGTGGCCAGCTCAAGATAAGATGTATTTGGCCCAATTTGAGATGCACTATAAATTTAAAGTATACCATGTATTCTGAAGGTTTAGTGTAAAGAAAATAATGTGAAGTAACTAAAAGATTATATATGAATTATGTAATAAAGGTTAGAATATTTAGATATATGGGCTTAAATATAATATGGGCTTAAATATAATATGGGCTTAATATAATTAAAATCAGTTTCTCTTCTTTATTTTTTAATGCAACTACTAGAACTTCTCTTTTTTTTTTTTGGTGCTGGGGATTGAACCCAGGGGCACTCCACCACTGAGCCACATCCCCAGCCCTATTTTGTATTTTATTTAGAGACAGGGTCTCATTGAGTTGCTTAGGGCCTTGCTAAGTTGCTGAGGCTGGCTTTGAACTCGCGATCCTCCTGCCTCAGCCTCCCAAGTGCTGGGATTACAGGCGTGCGCCACCGTGCCCGGCAAGAACTTTTAAAATTACATATGTCTTTTTAAATTTGAGATTTTTTTTAATCTATTGGACAGTACCAGTCTAAAATGAATTCATTTTGGGACCAAATTGACATGAGTTAAGCAATTCATTTTATATCTAAAAACTATACAGTTAAGTTCAAATAAACTAAAACTTCTGTTTAAGTAACTTCTTTAGAAGGGATCATCTACTAGATCCATTTTTATTTATTTATTTTGCGTGACATGAGGGACTTTAAACAGCATTCATATTTACCTTGACTTTGAGTGTTCACATTCAGTCATTTGCATTTTGTTATTTTTTCATATATACAAGATAGCTTATAGTAGCCATCATGATTTATAACTCTTAAGGAAAAGGACCAAGAATCCTGTTTTGTGGATATTACCCATGTAAATGGACTCATACTATGAATGCTTAAATATTAACAACATGCACAGTCACAAACAGAATGCAGAGGAGAGATTGTATAAAAATGACTTTTAGACTATTTTCTGTTGCTATAGCAAAATACCTGAGATTGGTAGTTTATAAGGAATAGAAGTTGGTTTACTCATGGTTGTGGAGTCTGGAAAGTCCAAGCACATGGCGTCAACATCTGTTAGTCATAAGTTAAAGGTCTTTTTGCTATGTCATAACATGGCAGAGGGCATCAAAAGGTAAGGGACCAAGAGAACATCAGATCACATCTCTCATTCTCTTCTTATAAAGTCACTGATAATATTATTTGAGTTCCACTCTGATGACCTCATCCAATCCTACTACAGCCAGAGAGCTCTCCTTCCTAATGCCACTAACATATGGATTTAAAGATTGTTTCTAACACTTAAACTTTCTGGAGATCCATTTAAATCACAGCAATGACATTCAAAGTCATTGTGATTCATTTCAGTGGCATAGATATAATTTAGCTCAGGTTATATTATAGTAGAATAAAATCTACCTACTATTGTAGTAACAAGGCTTGTGCATAAAGTCGAATATAGCATATAGATATTGAATGCAAAAATAGAGATAACCATGGATATAGAGTGTTGGGAGATAATCCCCATTGGGTCTCCTGAGTCTGCATATCTTGCAGTAGGAAGCACTATCTACCTTTGCTCTGAACTACCTTTCAAGACTGTTCTGAACAATCTTCCAGTCTTAGAAGATACTGATTGTGTCCTCCAGCAAAGGGCAGGGATGCCTCCTACCAACTGTATTTGAGATCAGTGTTACTGTCCTGTGGTCCTCTTAATGTTGCTCTGTGAGAACTGGTACTTGGGGAATGATATGCAGATACACTAATACACTGGCCAATGTTATTGGTATGAGTAAAACCCCCTTTGTTTCTGATCCAGTGGTCTACGATTTTCTTCCAGAACCTATAAAACTAGCAACTAACATTTTACCTTACACATAAGAGTAAAATCTCACCTTTCCAGTTATTGTCAGGGAAGTAGTACTTAAATACTATTTTGCTTTTTTAAAGATAACATTGAAGGACTTAAAATTTCAAATAATTTATGTGCTCAAAATAACTTTTTTAGTTTAACAAAGATGCAACAACTTCTCCAGAATTATGAAGATCCTTTGTAAGACGACAACATGCTAACATGAATTGGACTAGAATGTGAATACAATCACAAAGAACCTCCTCAGAACTGAACAATGTAACAAGAATAATTCAGAGGAGCAGAATAGAAATCTTTTGACTCAATATTGTCAAAAGTATATCTCTAAATATCTCCCAAAGCAAAATTTTTAAAATTCATGATGTCTTCAAGATATTTTTATTCTGAATTGTGTAGTAAATATTATGTATATTTACAAATTTAAGAATGATTGTATAAAAAACACATATAGTAAATAAAACATGAGTAAATGTAAGTATACATGTACATAAATATACATGTAATTTATGTGATAATATAAATTCTGTAATTCAAATAGATATTACCATTTTTCACAAGGGACTTTAAACAACATTCATTCCAAAGTAATTTGTTTAAGATGCTCATAATGAAACATATAAACTACATGGGCATCAAATGAAATTGCAGTCAGGGTTCTGGTACATATTATAGGTAAAACATTTATGTAGAAATTATTACAAATGGAAACTTTTGTTATGTTGTAGTGTCAAACAAATTTCTGTAGTATAAAACAATAAGAAAAGTATATCTGTTAGTAATACTAGTATTACTAATTATTAATTGCTATTAAGAAAATCTCCAACCTATCAGTGGTACTTCAATCAGAGTTTATTTCTCTCTCACAGTGGAGTTTAATGGCAGTTGGCCTCTGGGGGGACTTTACTAAACAAGATCTCATTCCCTAATATGAGCATCCCAAGAACCTTGGAATCATCCATTCAATCTGGTGCATCTTGCCAGCAAGTGAGAAAGTTAAGAGAATTTGGGAGACTGAAGGAAATTGCACAGGTATAAAAATTAGGCCTGGAACAGGGAAGAGCCCACCACATTCCCTGGCAGTTCTTTGGCCATAACTTCTATCTCCTATCTCCACAGATAGCCTGAGAAATGTCTAGCAGAGTGCCAAGGAGGAGAACACAGGTATTGTTGTCCAACGAAAGACCAGTCTCTGCAGTTTGGCAGGAAGAAGAAAAGTAGAAAATAGTATGGCAATAAATACAAGAAGAAATTCTAGTTTCTTTCATGTTACTACCATTTAACCCTCACATTCTCTTTACAGTTAGAGTTTTTCAAATCACCTTCTCCTTGGTAACATTTCAACTTCCTAACTTATTTTCCCTTTCTTTCTCTTTCAGTTTCCTCAAAACAGAGAGAAAGGGTCTTAGAATTAAATCTGCTTATTTGTGAGAGTTTATATACTTAAAAAAAGCTGTGCAAGTTTTCTCTTACTATGATGCCATTCTGGCTCATTTTGTTATTGCGTGGATTAGTGTTAGAACAAGTAATGAAAGACAAAGGACCAATTATTTTTGTAAATTCAACATGCCTACAAAATCATACCTATAAAAGACCTATGGAATGAGAAAGTCATTTATAGCTCCAACAACATAACCCTTAATTTCACAAAGAAGATTTATTCTGTTTATTTTTCTTTAAATCTATGAATAGTACATGCTCTCATATTGAAGTTCTGTAACAGTCAATGGGTTTCATCTTTATTTGTTTATTTATTCTCAAAATATATTCATTTTTGATTAAATTTTAGAAATAATTAGAAACACTGTACAGGGATGCATTGTAGTAATTCTCAGATATGCAAACTGATTTAAAAATAAGGAGTCTGTGGTTTTATTGTGTTTTGACCTATCAGTGAAGAAAACAAATTGTTGTACATTTGAAGTAGACTACTTCTGGAGAAATCATTCAAAAACTGTTTACTTCTTTTGCATTTATAGATGTTATAAAGTGTAACAGGCCACTTTATGCAAATAAATTTAATGGACTTTGTGCTTCATGCCATTTATTTATTGTACACAGCATTGTAAAATTTAAAAGTAACAGTTTGGGAGGCAGATGGGTAAAATGTTTATGAAGGGCAGCCCAGGTAGGAGACAGGAAGTTCATGACTAAGAGCAAAAGAGGAAGTGGCAATTTATGTACAGTAGAAAACCACAAAGTATCTACAGACCTCTGAACATTGGGCAATTAACATGCAAAAGGTAATTTTAAGATTGTTTCCAGTTTTTCATCTCTGATAATAAAATTGCTTAATTTTAATAGTGAATAAAAATATTCTTTGCACGCAAGACAAAGAAACTGAAATATTTTGTTTTATTGCTATTATTTGACTATAACACTGAATTACAGCTACTTGGAAATTGTCTCTAGTCCAGAGGGAGTCATTATTTTGGGTTCCATTTATAATCAGAAGAGATAAAACTTATTAGGTCTAGCTTACAAAAATTACCAAATAATTGGAGTCATTTCAAAAACATAAACTGAAGAAAATCGTTGGTATTAAGGTTGAATTTTGAATTCTCAAAAAAAGTTCCAGTTGTGAATTAATATATTGTATATTGGAATAAAAGCAATTGTTTTTAGGTATTGTCGCCTGTCCCCAAAAGAATCAACATTTATTTGTTTGTTTTTATAACTCTGGCTAGTAAGGATATACGGTAAAGGTGAATTCCCATACTAAAACCAAAGCTAAACAAAAGATTGGTTGGTTCGTTTTAGGGAAATAAGTTACTGGATTTAAAATAAAAAGATATTCTTTATAGTACTCTTTTTATGTAGACAAATCTTTTGTGCTGACCAAGTGTGCCTTAATTTTTGTCTCAGCATAACTAAACTTTAGGTGGGTGTTTGTGACTGTAGTCACCTGTACTCCCTTTCCTTAAAGCTTTTGCTTTAGATAACTGGCATTGTAAATTCTCCATCTGCTCCTTTGAGTTATAAATATTCTACAACTCAAGAATCTCTTTTTAAAGAGACCCTACTTTGTAATGACATCATCTGAAAAGATTGGGCCTCTCTCCCCCAATACCCGTGGGAGGATAGATGCATATCTATGGTAAGCATCAATTAGCAAATGCAGAAGGCCTGATCACACTGGCCAATCTCTATCTCTAGAAACCTTCCCCCTTTTGGTTGAGTAGAGGTAAATTCCATCTCTTTCCTATTGTAATATAGTGACCCATATTAAACTAGTCTTGAAAAAAAATTTCTTCCATTCCTCCTTAGCTCTGTATAGAACTAATTTTCTTTGTCAGTTCATATAATATCCTCAAGCATATTTCAGTATCAATTTATGTTTCTCAAATTTCCTTCTTGCTACTTTCTTAGAATTAAAATACTCCAATCCCTTATTTGTTTTTTCTTTCTTTCTTTCTTTCTTTTCTTTCTTTCTTTCTTTTTCTTTCTTTCTTTCTTTTTTTTCTTTCTTTCTTTCATCTTTCATTTTTTCTTCTTCTTCAAGAAATGATTTGGGAAAAGATAAAATAAATAACATAAGCAAATAATTCACATTTTGAATCCATTCTAAAACATCATTAAGGAAGATAACAGTCCCTTGTGTATAGTTTTTGAGAATACCATGGTATAAATACTGTTCAGTGAAACCATACTTTTAATAACAAGATTACTAAAAATATCTAAGGAATGTTAAAACTGTACATTAATAGTAGAAAAAATAAAACTTCAATATAGATACAGTATTTTATTAGAATTTTAAATAACAAAATTTTTTAAGTAAAGGAAAAGAACAAAATTTAACTTGGTATCTAAACTCGAGATAAAATAAAGTGTAGGTGGTATGGTTGATTGCTTAAAACAGAGATTAAAGCTAAGAATGCCTGAAGAGTGCTTCCAGTTCTGATGGTGAGAAGCCCAGAGTCACCTGACAGGACAAATGAAGCTGAGTAATTTTCCCTAGTTTTACATGAAATTTCATTTTGAACAAATCTAAACCAGTCCTTCCACATTTACCCATAACTGTGACTTTTCAGAAACACGTGAGAAGGTAATCTACATTGTAAGATACAATAGTAACAAAAAGTAAAGTTTCTAGCAAATTAGACTTTGCTTAAAGTATTCCAATGAGAAAAGGAAATAAAATCTCCATAAAGTCAATGACTACTTAATTAAAAATGTTGGATGAGTTTTAACTCTTTGAATAGTGTATTTTCTCAAGTTTTCACATGATGAAAGCAGTAATAGGTCATTGTACAGAATCACTAAGTATTGATTAGTGTTCAACTGGCTAAGCGTTTGTTTCAGGATAGCGGCAAAGAGACAGAGAGTGAGTAGGCTATTAACAGTCATTCTCTGGGGCAAGCATCATTTTAAGCAAATTCAACCTAAATCAGAAAAATGTGCAACCATAGGAAAACCAGCAGGAAAACACACATATCAAAACACAGTACTCTGACATTATAATGTAAGGAAAATAAATGAGCAACCACTATACTGCCTTAAACAGCAATGTGGATGGATCTCACAAGCATGATATTGAGATAGAAAGGCCAAATCCCAAAGAGTAAATCTTATTCTGAACCAATACACAGTCATACTTACAGCAAAAAACACATGTAAGCATGTTCATTGCAGTACAATTTATAAAAATCAAAATCCGCAAATTAAGTGTCCATCAAGAGTAAAGTGAATAAACAACTTGTGTGATATACATGCAATGAAATACTGCATAATATTGAGTGCTGCAACCAGTGCGACCAAACTCCTGGTTCCAGGGAGGGGTGAAGGGGTATTAGAAAATAAAGACTCACGAACACGAATTTTGAAGATTGAAGCGGCGATTGAGTAGAGCTCTGCTCTCTGATGGAGGTGAAGATCTAAAGAGTTACGCCAGCAATCTTTATTTATATATGCCTCATTGTCAGGTTAAACAATATGCAAGCATTATTCTTTGTATTCAGGAAAGTTACAGAAACCAGGACATCTATGTGACTTTTCTGCAGTTGCAATCCACAGTCACAACGTGCAATGTTAGGAGCTTTGTATAGCTATCAAGAAAGTCCATTGTCAAAGGTTACTGTAAAGTGTGTAGGAAGAGAGAAGCAGAGATGGTGTAACATTGCAGTTGTCTAGCCTAAGAATTCCTTCCTTCCCTGGAGCTGTGTGCTGAGATCAAGGTCAGAGCTGATAGGACTCTTGCACAGAGCCTTCTCAAGCAGGGCATTGCAACAGTAGCTAAGCATCCTGTGCCCTTGCACAGAAACATTCCCAGGCACCAGGCATGCCACAGCCATGAGGTCATCATAGACCCCCAATCTCAGTCACTGCTCTTCCATTCTCTGTCACCACTCTCCACAATTGAGATAAACAAATTACTGCTCAGATTCAATATTAAAGAATGTCAAAACATAATGTCAAATGAAAGAAGCCAGACATAAAACAGAATGTGCTACATGATTCTATTTTTATATAGTTCAAATAGGGCAGAATTAATCTACCATGAAAGAAATCAAGATAGTGATTATCTTTCGTGGGGAGTGACTTAAAGGGTATGTGAAGGGAACTCTGGGGTGCTAAAGTTGTCCTCCTTGATCTTAACATGGTTATATAAGAGGATTTACTTTGTCAAAATTTATCAGACTGAATTCTGATTATGTGTACACTTTGTTTATTTTAAGGAGTTTTAAGTTTATAAAGAAAACTAAGTCCACTGGAAGTATATAATATCTTTTCTATTGTTATGGTTCAGATACCAGGTGTCCCCCAGAAGCTCACATGTTACACAAAGCCAGAATTTTCAGAGATGAAATGTTGGATTAGGAAAGCCTTAACTTAATCAGTAGATTAATCTACTGATATGGATTAAAGGGGTTATAACTGTAGGTTGTGACTAAGGAGATAGGTGACTGGGGCATGCCTTTGAGGTTTATATTTTGTCCCTGGAAAGCAGCTCCCTCTTTGCTTCTTGGTGGCCATGTCCAGAGCTGATTTCCTCTTTCATACTTTTCCACTGTGATGTTCTGACTCACCTTGAGCCCAGATCTATGGAGTAGACAACCTATGGATTAAAACTTCTGAAATAGCCCTAAATAAACTTTTCCTCCTCTACATTATTCTTACCAGGTTTTTTGGTCACAGTGAAAGAAAAAACTAAAAACTACACTCTTTGTAGTATAATTTAATTTGCAAAGAGATACCTTTTCACAAAGCCAATTTGTGCTTCATAAATGGGCCCCAAAATATAAAATGCCTCAACTAGGACAAAGTTAATCTCTAAGGAGAAATTATTAAGTTGGCCTGTGTAATTTTTTTAAAGTTGAAAATAAAATAGACCCAAATTAAGCAATAGTTAGAACATTTGTTTTATAATTCATAAAAATCTAAATTTTTGAGGTTTCATTAGGAACATAATATCTCTATTTGAATACTATTATTGAGTGTTATTAATAAATATCCAAATTATTAACTGTTTATGTTGTGCCACTGTAAATAATAAGTATTTTGCAAATACTATTTAATTTTTCTTCACAAATCTCTCAGCCACATATCTAAAAAAGCATTGTGTACAGATTGCTTTTGAATTGGTCTGGCACTAAAACCAGTGTTCATTGTCTAAGACTTGAAATTCATTGAGGGTGGGTCTCCCTCTTATTCAATTCTTGTCTGAATTTAACACTTACTTGGTTTTGTGTATCTACTAAAACCCTACTAAAGAATGAATATACTAAATAGTAATGATAATTTTGGGGAATCCTCTGGTAGGAAGATATAAAATTAAAAGATGTCTGAAATTTGCATAGTCAAAAGTTTAATGGGTTTAAAATGATGACAAATGATAAGATTAGAGAGCATGAAGTTTCAAAGAACTGTTTAGAAAAAGATTGAGGACTCTAATCTGTAAGCATTGGTGTAGATTAACATTCACTTTGCACTGTTTATTGAATTCATTGAGAGATCCAGTGCTATTCACTAGTTTGTTTACACTCTACAGCTATTTTATTCTCTCTCTCACACACACACACACACACACACACACACACATACACACTATTTATAGCCACACAGAGAAAGAGATAAACAGAGACAGAGAGACACAGGTGCTTACTTGAATGAAAGTCAACATTTCCATTTGCTTCCTTTAAAACAAAAGGCACATTCCTACTTTTATAGTGCAAAGAAAAGAAGGAAACACAAATCACAAACCACTGAATATCCTGTAAACACTTAATTGTACTTAAATAATAAAATAAGAAATTCATTGAAAATTTCCCAAATTAAGATTACTTTAAATGTATGCTAAAAAATTACATAATTACACTTACAAGAGCATGAACCATACATTTTACCTTTAAAATTGATAATATTAAAAACTTCGGGATAACTAGTATAATGTAGTCATTTACATTTGAAAATTAGTTAAAACTGCTAAGACAATTTATGAATGATGGTGGATATGTTTCAGTGTCTTGAAACATTCCTCTTTTGCAATTCAAAGTGCAATTCAGTGTTTCTGTTTTACTGGGAATGCTGAGATATAATGACCACCAGTTCTCAGGTGATTCTATTTATACTGACAGCACTGGCCTTCATAGTAAAAACTTTTGAACATGTTCCTGAGGGGACTTTTATTTTATACTATTTCGTTTTTGAAATTTTTAAATGTGTAAGTGGAATATTGGTGCAACTGTTCATATCTGAATATTTCTGTGTATATGAAATTTATAAACATTTTTTGAGTTCTTTTGTTTTTTCTACAAAATGTTGTAAACAACATAGTTGAATCTATGCCTTTGGAGAGACTGATGCAATACCATATACTAGTTTGTTTTCTTGGGTTTACTTTTACCAGTTCATTTTCAGTTTTACCTTAGTCAAGAGATGCCAATAAATATTCTGATTTGAAATAGCATTTGATTAGTAGTCCTTTATATACTTTTTTATTTTTTCAATAAAGTGGGTGAAAACAGTTAAAATAATACAGTGCTTCAGAAATTATGAATGGTCTTCTTTAATATCAGAAATAATATTTGGTTTTAGCTGGGTTAGAACAGAAGATAATGTTTTTTGGATGACAGAGCCATAAATGTTCTAGTTAACAGAATTGTATAAGGCTATGCTGCAGTTAGAAGCAGAGGTTAAAATACTCTTGTAATAGTTTTAAAAGAATTAATTTATTCCATACGTTTTGACTCCAGGTCTTTGAATTTCCTTGTTGCTGTAGCATAGTGATATTCATTGGGCCCTAAATGTATCAATAATAAATATCACAGAGGTTTTATATAACCAACGGAAGTACTTTCTTTTTTCCTCCCGAGACTACATGTTTAAACTCCCACAAGCAGCTTGAGAAATTATGCTTTCTTCCAATTCAGACTGAAAATGCCAAGAGAGTGTTATTAGTTGTCAAAGGAAAACAGAGGTACTTCCTTATTCTGAGGTCAGTCAAGGTTCATAAATGGTACCTGAAAAATGCAAATCAATGGAAATGGAGGTAAGAAAAATGGATAAAAAGGGATATTTGTTTTTATGAGTTTATTTCCAGGTTGGCCTAACACAGGGAGCCCTTCACAGGGAGTATCCTGCTACACCTAGAATGAGTTTTAAAGACAGGGCACCAGGTTCAAGTCTTTCATACTTGGCTTGGAGATATAACTCAGTGGTAGAGTGCTTTCCTAGCATGTGTGAGGCCACAGGTTCAATCCCCAGTGCTACCAAATCTCTCATACTTGTTGTCTGCATAATAAAAATATTTCAACTTCTACTGAAAAAAGAAATAGAGGGAATATAGGGCAGCTAATGGGATAATTGATATTTATTTATTTATTTATTTATTTATTTATTTATTTTTGTACAGGGAATTGAACCCAGGGGTGCTCAACCACTGAGCCACATTCCCAGCCCTTTATTTTTTCTATTTGAGACAGGGTCTCTCTAAGTTACTGAGGGCCTTGCTAAGTTGCTGAGGCTGACTTTGCACTCTAAATCCTCCAGTATCAACCTCCTAAACCGCTGGGATTACAGGCATGCTCCACCCGCCCCTGGAGATATAATGCATGCAAATCAGTGCATATAGTGAGCCACACAATAAATATATCCAGTCAATGTTAGCTGTGCTTATTAATATTAGTGTTAATATGATAAAAATCTAACTTGCAATACTGAGATCTATTTACAGTTAACTTTATTTTTATCTTGATAATAATTTTATATTGAATACATTTCTTTTCCCATGTTCTAAATTTCTCAATCATTGGACTCAACTCTTTCATGAAGAAATAACATTTTAAATGTTTTCTTGCTTAAAAATGTATTTGTATGTTTGCAATGAACACAATAAAATGAATTTTCTATTAAATCCAAATTTCAAATATCAAATTTGAATTGAACATAACATTTCAATTTCTCTGGAATTTTGGAGGTTGTAGGTACCATAAATTCTCAAAGGGAAAGACTAGCTACAGACAAGCATGAATTTGTTTAGCTTGAATTTGAATCTTCTCACAGGCATCATAAATTCAGAATCTTCAAGGTTTTTTTTTTTTTTTTTTTTTTTTTTTTTGCAGAGTTTCTCACTCCCTAAGATGAGTTATCTTTTATCTCTTAAAAAGATGCATGACAATAATCCCTAGGGGATTTTCTCCCCACAGAACAATATGAGAAAGAAGACAGAAGAACTTGGGCAGGAGACAAGGTCATTTTTCATACCTCTAAACCTAGAGGAGAAAAGTGTTTAAATATGTATTTTGTTTAAATGATGGAATTATGCCTCTTATGCTCACTGAAAAATAAAACCAGAAATAAGCATCTGATATTCCTAAGTCCTGACATGCTTTATTAATACACCAATATGAGGAGATGTGACTCACACTACTTCTCTTTCTGGCGTTCTCTACTCCAAAAGGTGTTCAGCTACCTTTCACAGAAATATCTTCCAAGACACACACACACACACACACAAAAAACAAAAACAAAAAAAACCACATCATCATAAATCTGCCTTCAAGACAGCAACAGAAATTCATAAAAGTTTTCTTAGTCACTATCTTTGTGAAACATCGCCATTCACAAGAGTGATACTATTTATTCTTAATTTTAAAAATAACCTGTTCATATTGTCATTTCCAATAAAAAAAAACCCACAAAGTTTTAGTAGAAACAAAGAAATATTTAGTTAAATGTTATTCAATAAAATAATGATTTTAAATAGCAAGTGGACTCTGTTTAAAGTGTAGGAAGTTAGATTGCTTTGGACAATGCATCTGGCACAGAGAAGCCTAGATTGGATCTCAGTTCCGGTGTGTACTGACTGTGACAGTGGAAAAATTACCTTAATTCCCTGAGCTTCATTTGCCTCACAAGAAGCACAGAATTAATGCCCATCTCTGAAGTCCTTTGTAAGAGTTAAACTATATAGCATATGAAAATTTTATTTTAGGTGACCAATAAAGAGTAGTTATAATTCGGTATTCTACAATTATATGTTTAAACCATAAAAAGCTTTAATGTTTTTTATAAACAAACAAAATGTGTTCTTATTGAATTTCTATGCTCCCCTACAGAATCAGTTACTAAAATATTGTACCATTAAAGTTGTTTGTTACTGAAAAGTGGTGCTTTTGTTTTTGTAAGTTAGTTCAGCCATTTAAATACAAAAACTTTGTAAATGCTTAATTAATATTTATACAACTCAGTGGTTCCGTATGCACTTAGTTTTCTTCTATATTGCTGATTGAGAAGCTAAAACACAAAGATGTGAATTTTTTATATGAAAGTTTTATTGTCTTCTAAATTATTCCTCGATCCCAAGTTAAATGAGTAAGAGAACATATGTGTTCATTTATGCTACTAGAAAACCATTCAATGAAGATAGAAAGTACTATTAATTTAGAAATACATAATAACACTCCTTTTAGTCAGGGGTCTGAAAAGAAAAAAGAAGCTAATCCTCAAATAGCTTCAAATCATATTGATATCAATCAAAGCCTGAAATAACATTATTCTATTCTATGACAGAGGAGAGATCTTAAGGATAATAAATACAGAAAATATACCAACTTTTCTTCAAGATCATACTAGAAAGAGAGAACAATAAATGTAAGAAAATGATGGAAGACTAGAATAACACCTAAATGGTAAAGGAAGATAATCTTGTAAGAATATAAAACTTTACTTATTTTTATGTTACATGTGTATGCATCTGTTATACTATATAATAATGTCATTCTGCACTAATTTTTATTGATTCACTTAGAGCTTGTTTTCCTCTCTTCAATTAATTTGAATTTTTCATTTCTTAGACAAAGGAGAGCAAGGGAAGGAAAAAGGGATAATTTTTTAAGAATACTACCACTACAGGACTTCTGGTTCCAGGACAAGATGGAGTAAATGTATCTCTCCCTATTCCTCCTTCTAAGGCAGTTGAAAACACCGAAAAAAAAAAAAAAAAAAGGAAACAATTGAAGGATGAAAATAAGGAGCCAGATTGTCTAGGTATCACAGTATTGAGGAAAGGCATGGTGATACATCCCCTAGGATTTCTCTACATTTATGCTCCTGAACTTGTGCAGGAAAAACCAGTGTCCTGGAGACCTAAAATATAAATAATTCCAGAAAAGACTTGTGTCTCTAGAGAAGCACCAAGAAAGAGACATAGACATTTTAGACAAAGACATTTTAGATAATAACCACCATACTTGACCAAATGTCATGGATAAAACTTTGACCACACCTCACACCTTTCAGCAGAGACTTTTATCTCTTGAGGTATGGGGAAGTCATATAAACCCTGCTGGGAACCTAAGATTTCACTCTCATCAGGCAGAAAGGAAACTTCCCCACATAGTGTGAGTAGTGACCACATGGGAAACAGTAAAAGATAAATCTCCTTCTATAGCCAGGATGGTGTATGCTGGTCTAGCATAGCTTAACTTCTACCTGCACCAACAGTACTGAGGCACTTTTCTTCACCCATGAAATATCAGCAAAGGTTGGTGGGGAAACTTGACTTTTATCCCACGAAGCAACATTGAAGCACTGCTTTCCTTGCTTAGGCCTGCTAAAACAGACCTGAATAAGTCCAGTCCCATAACATAAATATCTGGAATGTGAACAATAGGCATTTATTTTGACAAGAATCAGGAAAACCTCAAACTGAATGATAAAAATAACCAACAAACAACAGTGAGATAAATTATCCTACATGGACACTAAAGAAGTCATAATAAAGATATTTAGCTAGGAGTTTTACACACCATTATTAAACCATTATTGTTGATAGAGATTGCTGTCCTTTGGATCTGGATGTCCCCTGATGACTCCTGTTTCAATGGCTTTGGTTCCCAGCTGGTGATACTATTAGGAAGCAGTAGATACTTGTAGGAGTTGGGGGCCATTTGGAGGAAGCAGATCACTGGAGGTGGGTCTCTAAAGGATATACATTGTCCCCTGTCCTTTCATATCTATCTATCTATCTATCTATCTATCTATCTATCTATCTATCTATCTATCTATCTCTACGCATCTTTCTCTGCTTCCCAGTTGCCTTGTTCCACCATATACTCACCTCGTGATTTTCTGCTTCACCTCAGGCCCCAAAACAAAGGAACCAAGATCATGGATTGAAACCTCTAAAACCATGAGCCAGTATTTTGTTTTTTCCTTTAAGTCATTGTAAAAAAATGGCAAAAAGCTGATTAAAACACTGCTGTTTCCATTTTAGATTAAAAAAGTGGCATGTGATTTTCTTGCTACCGCTAGACATGAGCAGTATTTTCATGGGATACAAATGGTACCATTAAGACATTAAGCTTAAACACATAGTACAAGCTAAAATAATCTCTGCATCTAAAAAAAATCAGAGAAATTAGCTGTATACTAATTTCTAGGGTAGCAACATAATTAACCTATATAATTTTTACTCTAGGAACATTTTAGTTGAGACTATTTTTCTCTAATTACAGTGATAAAAAAGAAAGAAATGTTATTTGGTTTGCTTTTATATTACATTTATTTTAACTGGTACAGAAAAACATAAAAATTATACATATTTTGTGTTTCTAAAACAGTATTTAGACAATAAAGTAGTTAAAAGATATAAAATACAATAAATATGTATTCACCATTTTCATAATTATCTTTATAGTATCAAGAATCACCAAAATGAATAGTTATAGGACACACAGTATTCTCATAAAGAAATACTAGATTTAATTGGTTATTTATTAATTTATTTAGTTAGCAAGTGTAATTGGTATTTGGCCATGGATGGGAACTTTCCATGTTATGTTAAAAACATATGGTTTCTGAATATATCCTACCCTCTAAAATATCACATTATCTTCAATCTTTTTGGTGTGGAAATTAACATATAAAATATTGTGCATTAAGGCATCATTTCAAATTGTATTTAAATTTGGATAAATATAAGTAGAAATGGTATATTAACTCTATGTGCACTAATGAATCAAAATAGATATTAAGAGTAAACCTAAAATATTAATCCCATTAAACTCAAAATGTGTGCAGCTACATGTTCATTTCATTTGAATTGATTCTTGTGCTATCTCTGATGACCTTTAATAAAAAATTTTTGTGTTCACCGAAGTAATTTATGATAGCAGATTTCCCTGTTATATAAATATTCTCCAAAGCTTTAATTAGAAATACAGTACCTTATTTCATTAAAACAACAAATATAATCAATTTTAATCAGGTTTACATGTCAGATAAAAGAATGACCCTAACTTTATGGATTGGAATTTAAATTTCATAATATAATATGTCTGTAAACAAAGAACTAGTATTCTAAAGTTTTGCCCTTATCCATACATCAGTGATACCTTATTAAATGATTTGCACAATACGTTAAGTAGTTTTTCGTCTCCATGACCAAATACCTGATAAGAACAACTTAGAGAAGAAAAGGTTTATTTTGGCTCATGGTTTCAGAGGTTCACTCCATGGCCAGCTGACTCCAAGGCAGAAATATCCCAGAGGACAGGTGTGGTGAGGAAAGGTGCTCAGCTCATAGATGCCAGGAAGCAGAAGATAGGGGGCCCAGGAGAAGATAATCCCTACAAGAGCACACCCCCAGTGACATACTTTCCCCAACCAGGTCCCACATCTCAGTAGTCCATTGAGCTATCGGATGAGGTCAGAACCCTCTGCAAGATCCAATCATAACCTGCCTCCACCTCTGAACCTTGCTGCATTGGTTTCATGCTTTGAAGCCATAAGCTTTCAGGGGGACATTTCAGATCCAAACTATAACACCCATGTAACTTGATTTGTGAAGATATATACACAAATATTAACTAATTATAATATCAAGTTATTAATTTTAACATTGTATAGATGTATTTAAACATTTCAAAATTTTCGTGTATTGACACCTTGGATTAAATAAGATATACTCCATGTTTGTATAAACTTATCAAAATGTACTCTAAAAAGAACAATAGCAACACCAACAACAAAACATATGCTGCTAAATAGACTTCAGTCAGCTCATCCCAATCATGTGAGCTTATGCAAGGGATCATCCATTCAAGTTGAAAAATAAATAATTATCACACATACCTAAACAAAGATTGTTGCTCCTAGCAGGATTAAAATTAGTCTATTCTTGCACAGGCTCTTGAAAACAACATTGGAGGTAGAAAATATAACATTTGGAGCAAAATACTCTAGAGGGTCCTTGTGCTGCATATTTTGAACAAAATAATCATTGAAAAGAAGAGAAATATCCATGGGGCTAATATGACATGGTCTTAACCAAAGGGGTGAGTTAGTGAGCACATATAAAAAGAAAGGTTTCTCTTAGGGAGTTGCTGGTAGCAGTGAGGGGAGCTATGTAACATTTTAACACCTATCTACATTGTAAAATATTTACTGATCAGATGTCCTCACTGTATTCTTGCATCAAAGAATAACAAGAGCAAATCTCCTGTGGAAGGTAGCCTGTTCAGCTCAGGACTCTATATACCCAGAGATTATAACTACTCAAATATGACTCCTTATAAAACTTAGCTAATATTCACCAAGTGAAATATCATGAATGAGAAGTAGCCCAACAAAGGACTATTCAGTACTTCAGTTATTAAAATTATCTGATGTGTGCAGATGTATTCCTATGAGTGTATAATTAAAGAATAGAGCACTAGGATTACAAAAACGAGTAATCAAAAGGCACATATGATTAAGTTTAAAAAATTTTTTTAAAAAACTACTCAAAATATGGGTTACACAGCACAATAGATTTAGCTGGAATAGAATGACTCAATGGAAAGAAAATTTTAAAAAATAATGAAACCTGAACTTTGGAGGAATAACAAGTATGAGATTTGATAAAAGGGGTTTAAAGAAATAGAGAATAAGAAGTCCAAAAATACATATAACACACTGGAATCTTAGAAACAGAGATTTGAGAGAGGAAAAACATTATTTGATAGATAAAGGATAAAATTATTCAGAATAGATGAAAAATATAAACAGGTAAAAGAAAGAAGTATATTTTGATACCATTCCATTTATTGATTCTTGATATTACTTCTTGCAATTCAGGAGTCTTGTTGAGAAAGTCTGTTCCTAAGCTAACATGATGGAGTGCTGGGTCTATATTTTCTTTTAGTCAATGTAGGGCTTATGGTCTAATGTCTAGGTCCTTGATCCACTTTGAGTTTCGTGCAGGGTTCCAACATTACTTTCCTACGTACATATTAATTACTTCAAAGAGAATCTCCACATCATGTATAACCACAAGACTGGGATCCTAATTAGAATAAGATCTACTTCATGTCTGTATAAATATGTCAAATTATATGCTAGTGTCATGTATAACTAAAAAGAACAAAAATAAATAAATTTTAAAAAAGAAAGAAGTATAGCAAATAAGATGAGTTAAAAAACATACAAAAATAAATCAAATGAAACTGGAGGCAACAAAGTCTGACAGAATATCTTGCTTTTTAACTTTTTTGAGATATAATTGACAGAAATTATAACTAACATGTATGGTTTGATTTCCTTGGCCAGGAAATGCTTTATTTTTCCCTTTTACAATTTTCAATTAATATTTTTTAATTGGCAGATAAAAAATAAAAATTGTACATATTAATGGGGTATGAGTGAAATTTTAACACATCTACATTGTAAAATATTTAAAACAGGTTAAACACATACATCTCCTAAACACTGATTATTAATTTATGGCAAAAACTTCAAAATCCTTACATGTAGCTTTTGGGTATGCAATGAACATTATTGCTACCTGCATCCTTCCTATTCTATGATAGCACACCAGAATTTCTTACTCCTGCCTAGCTATAACTTAGTACCCACTGATCAACCTTTCTCCATCGTACCTCCACTTTATTTTGGCCAATCTCTGATAATCTCCATTCTACTCTCAACTTCAATGAGATAAACGTTTTAGATCCACATATGGGTTAGATCATGTCGTATTTGTCTTTCCCTGGTTTATTTCACTTACCAGTTCCATCTACATGTTTTTATGGCTAAATAACTTTCCCTTATGTATATGTACTACATTTTCTTTATCCATTCATCAATTGATGGTCATTTAGGTTTATTTCCATTTCTTAGCCATTCTGAATGGTGCTACAATAATCATGGGAGTGCAGATGTCTCTTGGACATAGTCTTTTCTCTTCCTTTATTAGCCCAGTAGAATTACTGGATCATATGTTATATCTTAACTTTTTAAGTAACCTCCATACTGCTTTCCATAATTTCTGCACTGATTTACCCACAGTATGAAAGAGTTCCCTTTCTCCACCCTAAACTTGTTATCTTTAGTCTTTTGAGAATGTCTATTTTGATTTGTTGACCTTTTTTTAAGTTCAGGGTATTTGTATCTTTTTTCTATTGAATTTTGGAGCTTCTTAACCCTTGTCAAATGTATAGTTCACACATATTTTCTTCCATTTTGTAAGTTTTCTCTTCAACTCTGTCAATGGTTTCCTTTGGTATGCAGAAGCTTTTTTAGCTTGAGGTAGTTCCATTTGTTTGTTTTTGCTTTTGTTTCCTGTGCTTTGGGATTTTGTTCAAAAAATCTTTTCACAGTCCCATCTCCTGAAGCATCTCTCCCATTTTTCTTCTATACTTTAATAATTCCAGGTCTCACTTTAAGTCTTAATCCTATTTTGAATTAATTTTTATAATTGGTGAAAGATAGAGATCAGTTTCATACTTCTACTTTTGCATATCCATTTTTTCTATTACCCTTTATCAAACAGACTTTTTCTCTGATAAATGTTTTTAGTAGCTTTGTCAAAATTTAGTTGGCTGTAGATACATACATATATATATATATATATGTAGTCTATCCTGCTTCATTATCCATTTGTATTTAGTCTGACAGCATGCTGTTTTTATTAATATATCTTTGTGTTTATATTTTAGGGATTACATTGAATTTATAGATTGCTTTGGGTTAGCATGGACATTTTAACAATGTTCATTCTTTGGATCCTTCCAATCCTGGAACCTGCGATGTCTTTACACTTGTGTATGTGTGTGTGTGTGTGTTTGTGTGTGTGTGTATGTGTGTGTGTCCTCTTCAATTTCTTTCATCAATGTTTTATAATTTTCATCATAGATATCTTTTACTTCTTTGGCTTAATTTATTCCTTTTTTTGGAAGATGTTTGTAAACAGGGTTGATTTCTTGATTTCTTTTCCGGATGATTCACTATTGGTATATGGCAATGTTACTGATTTTTGTATGTTGATTTTATATCCTACAACTTTGTTGAACTCATTTTTTTAGTTCTAGTAATTTTTAGCATATGTATCACCTCATATACTTCGTATGTTTTTTCTTTGCACGTGTGTGTACAAAATGCTTAAGATCTACCCTGTCAGCCAATTTCAAATGTAGGATATAGTGTTGTTAACTATAGTCATTATTGTACATTAGATATTCAGGTCTTATTTGTCTTGTATAAAAGAAATACATATTGTTTGATCAATGGCTACCCATTTTTATCTCCTGCCAACTCCTGAGTACCTCTATAATACTCTTGTTTCTATGAGTTATGACTATTTTAGATTTTACATATAAATGAAAACATGCAGTATTTATCTTTCTGTATCAGGCTTGTTTCATTTATGGTATTGCTCTCTATGTTTATGTATGTTGTTACAAATGGAAAATTTCTTTCATTTTTAATTCTAAATAATGTCTCATGGGAGGGTTTTTATCAATCGCATTTTCTTTACCTAGTCATCTTTCAATATATATATTTACAAGAATATTTCAACCACGGAAAGAAAGAAAACTCTCACAAGAGGACAATAATTAAACTTTCAACAGGGAATTTATTTTAAAAAGAATGTTAAAAATTAACTTGGGTTTATGGGATATTTAAAATACTAAGATACTGAATGAAATATTAAAATGTTGAAAAATTAAAATATCAGAAACATAGATGTTGAACCCAGAATGTATACTTTCAATAATATGGATAATATAATTTTATAATTTTAATTCGATAAAACTGAGAGTATAACAAAAAAATAGAATTAAATTAAAGGAATTTCGAAAAACATACTTTCATAAGGGAAATACTAATAAAATGAGAAAAATTAATAAATATAGTTGAATTCAATCCAAACTAATTTTTATAAATTGTAATAATCATAAAGTCTTGGGAGTTTTGGTATAGAGAAAAAAAACTTTCAACAAAAACTTTGAATAGAATTTGATAAGGGACCAATATAAGTTACAGCATTCCCAGATCTTTGTATTCTTTGAAGTGATTTTAAAATATATATGCTATACAGGACTAAACATCACTTTCAGATAATAGCCTCTATAAAGAAAGAAATGCAAGGTTTAGTTTTCAAAGGGATGGAGTAAAATGAATAAAAAGAAGAAATGTACGAACAAGGCATAATAATTTTTTTTATAAAGGCCAGAACATCAAGGAATACACAGAATATATGGGCATACAGAAATGAAAATAGTAGAAGCAGATTTAGATGGATAATCAACCACAGATAAACTCTACATTTAATAGAAAGTCATAGATCTTTAAAAATTAGAGTATATTATGTATAAGATACCTTCATCAAATAAGGACAAGGTAACATTGAAAAAACCCCTGCAAGAATATATACTAGGAAAATACTAACCTTTCCCAAAGGTTATACTCCTACTATCATATAAAATAATACCAAGAAAAAGTAGAATCAAGGATCCTATACAATGACTATAGAGATATTCCATTAGAAGATAAGATTTATTTCCTTTAAAAATTGCCTTTAGGGGCTGGTTTTCTGGCTCAGGGGTAGAGCGCTTGCCTAGCCTGTGTGAGGCACTGGGTTTGATTCTCAGCACCACATATAAATAAATGAATAAAATAAAAGTTCATCAACAACTAAAGACATTTTTTAAAAATTGCCTTTAATTGTGTACTATTTTTTATGCAGATGTACCTTGACTTATGATAGATTTATGTCCCAAGAAACCCATGTGAAGTTGAAAATACCATGAGTCAATAGTGCATTTAATAGAACTAACCTACCAAACAGTTTAACGTAGCACAACAGTTTAACATAGTAATACAGTACTCTCTACATACTGCTTCCCCTAGTGATCACCTTGCTGACTGGAATCTGCTGCTGGCAGCTGCTTCCCAGGATAGCAAAAGAATATCATGTCACAGAGTGCTAGTCTAGGAGGAGAACAAAATTCAAGGACAGTTTCTACAGAATGTGTACTGTTTTTGTACCATCTTAAAGTTGAAAATTGTTAAATCATTGTTAAGTAAGAGACTGTATATAATAATGTATATATGTGAGACATGCTAAGAGTGGACGAAAGAGTGTCACGTTGGACAAGAATTGAGAAAATAAGAAATATTTCAATGCTGGAATGAGCAAGTATGATTTGTTGCACACATAGGAAACATTTCACTTAACAATGGAAAAATACAAACTATCATGTAGTCTACAGTATGTAGTAATTATAAAAACTGACTATACGTTTAGCACTAAAAATAGATTAAATTTTTTCAAAAATCATTATCATACAGATCATGCATGCTACCAGCAACACAATTAAATTCAAAGTTAACAATGACAATATGAGAAAATAAAATTGCTTTGAACTTACAAAACATTTTTAACTATCTCAAATTTAAAAAAAAAATCTTTTAGAATCAAACCAAACTATTACATACATTTTAATATGAAGGCTAAAGCAAAATAGTAGTAAGAAAGGAAATTCATGTCTTTAAATACATACTTTAGGAAAAGCAAAATGCTCAGCTACATATTCAGCTGAGATGCTTGACAGAACACAGAAAAGGAAAAGAAAGTAGAATAAAGTGATAATGAAGTAAAGATGATTTCTGTTAACAAGGATAATTTCTATGAGCAGAGCAGAAAACAAAGATGAGATTAAATATAAAGAATAATTGGTTCTTTGAAGCAGTTTTATCAAAGAGTCAAATTCTTGGTTAGATGTTTAAGAAAATATGTGAAAAAGAAATTAAAAAATAGTGGCATAACTATAAATAAAGCAGATATTGTATTGCTCAACTGAGATTACACTATGCTGCAGAAAAAACACAGATATTAGTGGCTTAGCAATAGATTATTACCTGTTAAGGTTAAACTGTTTATGAGTTCCAAATCCTCTCTATTCTTCTAATTTCATGGCTAATCAATTAAAAAGTACTAAAATCACATGATAACTCTTAAAACTATTTGGTATATATCACATCTTTTCATGTTCAATTGACCAAAGCAATTCACATGGCCAAACTTATTGTTAATTGGGATAGGAAATATAATATATAAAATTCAAATTCAAATATACATATATAATTATATATGTGCATATATATGAATATAGTACATCATTCCTTTAGGAAATAGTCAAATGAGGAGAAGTATGGTAGGAAATAGAAGCACTTGTTTTAAATAATTATTAATAAATACCAAAATAGGAATAAGAAAATTCTATGAACAACTACATGAAAAGCAATTTATTAATGTAAATGAAATGGTATATTCAAATAAATAAGTTATGGTTTGGATGTGAGGGGTCCCCCCAAAACACATGTGTGAGACAATGCAAGGAAATTCAGAGAAGAAATGATTACATTAGGAAGACCTTAACCCAATTAGTGAATTTATCACAAGAAAGAATTGAGTGGTAACTGAAGGCAGGTGGGGTGTGGTTTTAGGAGGTGGCGCATTGGGAACGTGGCTTTAGGGTATATATTTGTATCTGGTGAAAGGAAACACTCTCTCTGCTTTCTGGTAATCATGTGAGCTGCTTCCCTCCACTACACTCTTCTGCCATGATGTTCAGCATCACCTCCAGCCCTGATGAATGGAGCCAGCTGTCTATAGACTGAGACCTCTGATACCATGAGCCCCAAATAAATTTTTTCTCCTCTACAGTTGTTCTGTATGGGTCTTTTAGTCACAGCAACAAAAAGGGTGACTAAAACAAAATACAGAATAAAAATTATTAGGTGAGAACTGTCAGACATTTTACATTTGCTTTTGTAGTATGGCTTAAAAAATGAGGTCTTGTTTGTTTTCATATGATCAAGATTCTGTTACATTTAACTCTGTTTTTGTTTCTTCCCTTCAATCCAAGATTTAGTCTACGCTCAAATACCTGATTGTACACCCAGCATCTCCTGCACTGGAAGAGTTCTATACTTTAACACAGGTTTTCTACATATGCTTTCTAAAATATCTCTAAAGGTTATGAGAACAGCAGCAGCCTAAAGACCAAATAGAAAAAAGAAGTTAACTCATAGACTAGCAACAGTACTAAAATCATGGACTTGTCTGAGTTCAACTCAAGTATACAAAAAGAAGTTATCTAGGACACAAGGGGACGACTAGTTGAGGATGAGCATATAGTAAGAGAGTTTAGAAGGAGGGTGTTTTTTGGATATGTTATAGTTAAACAATAAGGAATGTGTTTAAAATGAAATATTAGGATTTTGTTTCTTGATGTTCTATTTGTACATGGATTAATAAAGGAACAGCTACATGAATTATGACTAAATGATTAGATCCATAGATTGAAAAACAAAGTCAAAAAAGAAAAAGTATTTTCTAATTCATAGATTTATAAAAAGCATGCTATTTAATCTTCATGCACTTTTTTTGTTTGTACCTGTTAAATGAGGCAAAATCACAGTGACCAGCTAATAATTACTTAAAATTATAGGATACACAACTGTCATTCTATTCATATTTTGTGGTTGGGCAAAAGGAGTTAATCTAAACTTTAGATTAAATGCACTCCAAGGAGAATTGGAAAATATAAAGGAACCATGCATTATAAATATACAGGAAAATCACCACGTGTGTGGAGATGGGTACAGAGATCCTAGTCAGCAGGTGATCATAGCTCTGCATCCAGTAGTTTGTTGATGAGCTGTATTTTATCTCATTTTAAGAGTTAATCTTATTGCATTAAGAAACAGGAAATAAGTGTGAATATTGTCTTTTTTTCCCCCTATGTACAGGAAGACTAAAAATATCTTTTTAACCAAGGACACAGAATAGATGCAGTTATATATTGTTGATTCTTCCCTAGTCAAAGTACCTGCCAATCAGGGAGACCACCAGAATTTAAGATGATAGAGAGCACACAGTGAGTAAGTGATTACTCACTCAGCCTACCAGGAATTGACATACATTCTTCAAGCACACTGACTGTCATTACTAAAAGAAAACTCATATTTAGACTCAAAAAGACATGGAAATGTTAAAGGAGAAAATATTTTTAGAAGATGCCGAGTTAAGTAAAATGGAAGTTTAAGAGAATAATTTGGGTGGTGAGAACATCACAAGGTCTCAAACTTTATTGTCAGTAATTGTCCCAACACTGCAGACAGAAAATAATCTTGTCAGGCTAATTTTTTTGATTTTCAGGCTTAAGATCCATGACTGCTATTTGCTATATTTCTCATTTATTTTTTGAAGTAAGTGAACATGTCACCTTTCATTAGAGATTTTAACAGGTTTTATATTTATCTGGAGTTGGCTTTCTGACAGCAAAGAAAAACCTCATTTGTTTTTTCTCTCTTCTTTCCTCTCTGATGAAGTGCCAACATAGATCTGTCAATAATCCACAGTACTAAAACTTTGGTACAAATATTGCCTTTTGTTCAGGCATATTATTCTGCAGTGTGTTCTATTAAAAAATGAAAGTTTTCTGCTGGTAGGAACTGTGCCTTTCTACTTATTATGTTCAGGACCTGAAACAAATACTAAGTAGGAGCACTGAAGATTATGGTAATCATGCCTGGGAAGTTCTTAGAATACTCTAATGAAATGCATTATTGGATTACAAAATAGTTAATTGAAGTCATCATCATTACAATAGTTGATTCCTTTGATGTATTGCCTCTGGGCATGATTAAAGATTTAGTAATATTGTTCTTACATCCTGAGATGTGAAAAATGCCTAATCATTTGTTCAATAGTGTAAGGATTATTTAGAATCAGAAAGCTGGGAAAATGCTGTCTGCATATAAATTAGGCTGACAAATATATTTTCCAATCATAATAGCATTCCTTATTTCAAAAAAATCCATATTATGGAAAGAATACATGCATGTTAAAAAATGAAAAGTGTTAACAAAGGGAAAGCTAAAAAAGAAATCATAAAAATATAGCATAAAAAGGAAAATACAGATTTGAGTCTCAGGAGACTTGGATTCCAGTCTCCTCTCCTCCACTTCCTTGTTGGGGGATTTTCAGAAGGTCATGATATTGACCTGGAACCACATGATCTTTCCTCTTAAATTATGACCTCTAAGTCTCCTTTCAACTTTAACCTTCTGAGTTGTTCATATCATGATATATGGAAAAATAATGCCACTTCAACAGTGAACTAAATTAGTATAACCTTGGGCATTTACTTCAAAATATTTTTAGGAAAAATTGATTTTAATGTTAAAATTCTTAAATGTCAGTCAGAATTGTAGGACGATCTTAGGATACCAATTTCACACTGATATAAGTGGTAACTGAAAAAAATGAGAAAAAATGATTAGAAATCAACAGTGTTTGAATATTGATAACACATATCTCATTTCTCATGTGAATAATATTGATTGAGCATCTACTATGTGCTAGGCATTATTTATATGAAGTGGGTACTATTATTATACACTTATAGTAATCTAATTCTATTTTTGTCATTTTAGAAGAAAAACTGTAGTGCATAGAACTCCAGCAATTTTTTCCAAGTTCAAGTACCAGGTAGATGAGGATAGTCAAGAAAATCCAGTCAAGCTCCAGAACCCACACTTTTTACCTCTTAGCTACAATAATATTATTCTTATCAGTGTTTGTATGTGTTCTCCACAAAAATATCAAGAGCCATAGGACAACTGGTCACTGATCACTCCTTCTATCAGATAACATGAAAAGGCATGTATTTGTTTGAATTTTGCTCCAGATTATTCATGATTAATGTCACCTTCCCAAAGGGATAATACCTACACCAACTGACCATTATGTGTTAATGTCAAAAATGGCATTAAATATTTAACTAAATATTATACATATATTAGACATTATATAAAACATCAATGCCACTTTTTAAATAATGTTGATAATATTCTATCTGTGACAATTTTTATTGTAATGATACCCATTATCTATAAAGAACTCAGATCTGGAAAAACATAGGTTCATTTAGAATCAAGTTATTTCCCTATGCCTGGGGCTTAGCAGCAATGAAGGTGATAGTATTATGTCATGAACTTTGTTAATGGGCATGTAAACTTTAACCTGTCCTCTGGAAGAAAATTCACATTTCAAAAGTTATTCCATTTAAATGTGCTCTCAGGTAAGCATAAGCATATCTTCTTTCTACAAGGTATTTTCTAGCATTTTTTCACATGTAAAAATAGGTTTTCTTGGAAATTATGCAGTATTATACTCATCTTTTGTCCTTACAGTAAAAGAAATCTTATATTTAAATATGCCAATACAAATATATAAATGTGGCTACCTAGATTAATATATGTGTATAAATGGGATTTTAAAAACTTGATCCTAGCAGTTAACTTTTCAATTATTTATTACGATTATTACTGACAAATTCCTGTCTTTTCATATGAAATAAGGGTTTCTCACAGGTATATTTGCAACATTTGCAGCATTTGCAAAATACTTTCCAAGAATGAACAAAGCCACACAAACATCATACCACTTTCTAATGAGCAGCTAGTTTGGAAATAAAAATTAAAATGAAATGTAAAGAAGTAAAATCTAGTTAATCATCTACATTTACTAAAGCTCTTCTCTTTTCCCAGATATAAATGAATGAAAAGCAGAAGAAAAAATAACCTGAACATATATTCAGTATATCTATTGTTATAATTCAGCAATATTAGATATTGACAAGCTATTAAATATAATTTAAAAAGTGAATTAATAGTCACTCCTATAAAATGTTTTATCAATAAAACTATACCAACCTAAGTCCAGAAATAAGTTTTGGAGACAATTCAGGATCTCTCAAGTGCTCAAGCTCAATAAAATTAATAGCAATTGTAAAACACTATGACAAACAAATGACTTACACATTTGTGTATATGTAATTTATTATAAATCTGAAAAGCTGTGCTGCAAACCTACTTTCCTTATATTTGCTACTGTCTGGATAGGTTTGAATACTTTCAAATCATGATATTTGAAATCTTAGACTTTAAAATCATATTTTAAAAACCACATAAAATAATGTCAATTGCAAAGAATTACTAGTGATTGAATTTCCATGCTCTTTTATTAAGTAGATTGTGGTTTGACTCCCATTCTGGAATATGCTTATACTATTACTTCCAAAAAAAAAAGGAATTGAGTTTATTTTTCAGATATAGAACTATATACGAGGAAATGAAAAGTTGCTACGAATTGTAAGGAAAAAAAAATATTGGCTATGTTACTATGTTACCAGTCTAGCAGTCTAGAGGTTCTAGTAAAATTGCAATTTTTTAATCAATTAAGTAATCCTGGAAGAAATTAGAGACCACAAAATGCGTTCTTGTTCCACTCTGGCTGAATAGTGTGGGCATAGCTCAGTGAAATGACAATAGAGCAGAGTGGGTAAGAGCTCAGTGCTAGAACCAGATCTGCTTAGAGAGCAAAACAGAGACCGAGGCATTTTGAGGAACTGGCAAATAATTAAGAAGTGTGGCAAATCCAAAATCTACGAGTGTGGACTGGCAACCTGGAGATTAAGAGAAGACCTGATATTGAAGTTTGATTCTGAAGACAGCTGAAGGCAGAATTTCTTTTTCAGTGGAGTTAGCCTTTTCTCTTAACACCTTGAACTGATTAGATGAAGCTCACTCACATTACAGAGATCAATCTGTTTTACTCAAAGTCAAAATTGCGCCCCTCAAAAATCTTTGCAGAATCATCCAGAATATTGTATGATCAAATACGTGAGCATGATACCTTAGCCAAGTAACAATAAATAATAAAGCGATAATGCAAATAATTGTTAATAAAAGCTAAGAGTGTACAAAATTGGAAGGACCACTCCTGCCTCTGCAGCATGGCTATGATGCTACTTTACCCTGTGATTCATGCAGCCTTGTGGTACATTTTTTATTTTATTTTATTTTATTTTATTTTATTTTATTTTATTTTATTTTATTTTATTTATTTTTATTTATTTATTTTTTATGGTGCTGGGGATTAAACCCAGGGCCTTGTGCATGCAAGGCAAGCACTCTACCAACTGAGCTATATCCCCAAGCCCCCTCATGCAGCCTTGTGTTGACTAAGATACTGACACTGCTGAGGAAGTGAGGGCTGGGCCCCTACCCTTACTATACATGCTGTCAGTTCCAAACTAGGGAGGTGAAAATGAATAAATTAATTATTTAAGAAGTAAATACTAAAATATTTCTTCTTCTGGAGACATCTGAAAATATTTAAAAAAGATTGTACCATTGGTATCTCTATTAAACAATGTTGTCTTATCTTGTACATTATGAAATCAGATTATTTACCTCTTGGTACAACAAGCAACCTCCCTAACATATCTCAAAGTTCTACATATAATTTAAAATTTTTATACTAGTCTACTTAAGAAATTCTTTATCTTGTAAAATCCAACTTCTAGAAAAATGAAAAAACTGGACTTACTTCATAGAAATATGACAAAATGCCTTAACATAGCTCAGGATTTTTAACCAAAAAAAATTGCAAAGGGAATCATTTAGCGAATTTTAAAAAAACATTTATTTCTTAATAATACAAATAATTATTTAATATTAACTCTTTATAAAACAAAAGTCAGGTATTTCCATGTAAGAGATAAAACGGATTTGGGTTTAAGTCATAATGACAATTCATGTAATATTTAATTACCATTGAATATAAATTGTATGTCATTAATAAAGGGTACATTATTTAGTATAAAAACAAATAGCAAATAAAATGATGGTTTCTACTTTATAAATCAAGGTATAGAATGATAATAAGAACTAAGCTATGTTATATTAATAAGTTATAATAACTATCAAGGATCAAAAAAGAGAAAACTGTCTTAGGCAGCAATAGAAACAACTCAGTATTAGGCTTTTGGAAGAACTTCTTGATAACATGGAAATAATTATAAAATAGTTGAAATTAATTATCAAGGAATGAAACAGCCTCAAAAAATTTCTAAACACTGTTCTGCTAATAATAGTGTATATGGTTTCAGTGGAGAAGCACTAAAGGAAAACACTGCTTTTGGATCTGTTAGTCTTTCAGTTATTTCCTCATTAGAAATAGAATAGTCTATATTGTTTCATATGAAATAGTACTTTTGGACTAGAAGAATTATCAGATAAAGTGATATTTAACCAAGCCTAGTTTTAAAAGAGTTTACTTGGTGAGGAATAGGTTTAAAATAGGTTTAATATCTTATTTTCTACCAATCATTTGTTTGACATTCTCTCTCATAATTTGCAATGCACTCCTTTGTCTTGTATCTCATAAATTTTTGATCATATCAATGTGCAAAGTCAAGTTACTTTTTTTGAATGTTTTACGTAAAA
Organism: Glaucomys volans; assembly: GCA_020662805.1. NCBI lineage: Eukaryota > Metazoa > Chordata > Mammalia > Rodentia > Sciuridae > Glaucomys > Glaucomys volans. The sequence continues at coordinate 134,260 of JAJEJO010000747.1, forward strand.
ATCTGTCACCAGAAAAGTAGGAATATCGGTAAGTCTATTTTATAAATATGCACACCAACAGTAAAGAAAAGGTTCATAGGTTACAATGAGAGGGTTAAAATCATGCAAATTTACTATTTATCTTTAACAATAAATATTTCATATACATCATTGCAATACAACTTTAAAAATTATTAAGCTTTTATGAACAACATTGTCGTTTTTCTTTTTTTTTTTTTGGTACTGGGGATTGAATCCAGGGGCACTCCACCACTGAACCACATCCCCAGCCCTATTTTGTGTTTTATTTAGATACAGGGTCTCGCTGAGTTGCTTAGGGCCTCACTAAGTTGCTGAGGCTGGCTTTGAACTCGCGATCCTCCTGCCTCAGCCTCCCAAGTGCTGGGATTACAGGTGTGCACCACCATGCCGGGCAAACAACATTGTTGTTTTAGTAAGCTATTTCACTGCTGTGACTAAATGATCTGACCAGCACAATTATAGAGGAGGAAAGGTTTATTTGAGGACTCTCAATTTCTGAGGTCTTCGTCCATAGAAGGCCCGCTCCATTCCTCCTCGGGGCTCGAGGTGAGGCAGAATATCATGGTCTTCGATAAGTATGACAAAGAGAAATAGCTCGCATCATCAGAGAACAGAGAGAGTCTCCACTTTCCAGACACAAAATATATACCCCAAAACCACTCCCCAATTTCAATCTCCTCCAGCCACACCCTACCACTTCAGTTACCACTCAGTTAATCCCTATCAGGGGATTAAATCACTGACTGGGTTAAGACTCTCACAACCCAATCATTTTTCCTCTGAACCTTCTTGCATTGTCTCACATATGAGCTTTTGGAGGACACCTCATATTCAAATCATAACAATTATAATCCAATTTATGTCAACTTTTCTCTCAAAAACAAAAATACCATCTAGAAAGAATTACAAATAAGCCAAAAGTTTCCTGCACTTAATATGATTAATGTCTTGATTGAGGAATGAAAGGAGGGAATAAAATATATTAGGCAATACAATTTTATATAAGATATCAATTCATAAATAAATCTTTGTGTACATATATTTTAAATAATTTGTGAAACAAAACCAAATATATTCTGTCCAAAACTAAGGAAGACCCATGAACATAATTAAATCTGAAACAAAGAGAGAAAGATTTGAATTCTGATTCTTTCATTGAAGACCTGGGGCAAACTGACTAACTATCCCAACCCCAATATGAAGTCAAGCATTCTTTATTTGCAAGAACAGAACAGAAAAGAAAAGGGAAAGAGAAGGGGACTTACTATACAGAGAATTTTTAAAGACTAACACCTAGCAAAGAGAAAACACAGTAGTAAATGACCTTGTATAGAATCATTTGAGGTTTTCTCTCCAGTCTTTTCTGAGTTCCACGATTCTCTCCCTCCAAATTAAAAAGGGTACAGAAAAAAATCTAGAAGAGAGAGATAGAGAGAGAGTTAATATGTATTCAGAAATGATATTTCTAGGCTTTGTGAAGCAGGCAGGAGTTGGTAGCCTTTTATATTTTTATAGTGAATCATCTGAAAGTGTTAGACATTTTAACAAGTGAACTGTACAGGTATATATCCCAATTACCAGTATAGAATGCAGAAACTCAGATGTCCTTTTTCATATTCAATCAAATTCCCATGAAGTATGGAAAGCAAATTGATATAAATTATATTTCTGACTTTTCAAAATGTAATAAAAGACTCTAATGAATACATGGCACAGAGATTCACAATATAATAAGAATGTTTCCAGTAACAATACACCATAAGACGTAACAAAAGTCAATTTGTGCATGAGTTTAACAATTCTCTTATGTGTCTAATTCTACTAAATTTAATATCATTACAAATATATTATTCAAACAGAAAACCATCCAGATTCCCTTATCTAATTCTCCATAGTGCCTGAACTACATTTGCAAGCAATAGACTTTCTCTGTTTTTCTCTAATTCATTTATGATGTAATGTGAATATATATTTTAATTTCAGAGTCAGAGGAATATTGAAACTAAAGATAGTACTGGCTTGGGTGGAAATAGCTATAAAGGAAAGAAAGAAGCTGGGTTTAAAATGCATAATGGTGATCAATAAGCAGGAAGTGAACCTAAAGATCTGACTTTCACCAGTGTGATTATGGAAGATATCTACGTGAGATATCCTGGGTATCAAAAGAGAGAGAAAAATATTTCTTATACCAGTTAAAATTGTTGTGTAATTGCTCCACCAAAATTTATCTCTTATGGTTGAACAGAATTTAATATGCAAGGTTTACTTATACAAAATGTCTTAGCCTGAGCAACCCTTAACCTGGGTTGACATATGCAGGCTGCTTCTAAGAGCTAATTCCAGTTGGAATGAGTTAAAAACTCAGAGAAGTGAGAGGAGGAAAACCAGGAAATATGTGGTAATACACCCTGTTGTGAACAGTTGATGCACCATTTCTATTGGGGTATTCAAAAAAGGATACAGAACATTTTCTAGAATTATCCACCTGAGTTTTAATGCATTTGCTCCCATCACCTCGTTGATCCAGGGTTGTTCTCAAGGAAAATAATTGTTCTTAATTTTTTTTTTACTCCTCAGCATGTTGGAGTAACTCCTATTTATTTTTGCAGCTCTGGAGATGCCTGAAACAGCCAAGATGTTATTGCATCCAAGTCTCTCTATACCCATGAAGAACTATCCATAAAACGTCAGCTAGAGTGAGGCGAAGAAGATGAAAGGTGGGGCACCTGAGGCATCTGGTTCTCTACCTTTCAACCATTTTAGCTTTTTCTGTTGAATTTTCAAGTCAGTTACCTCATTTTGTACATAATAAAATAGACTACATGTAATGGTCACTGAAACATACTGTCATATTCGCTATTGTTATATTCATCATTTTCCTCTTCTACCCCTCTATTCTAGATTTTTCTCCATCTGGGTCAGGTTTAGCTGGTCTAAATTGCTCCCAGATGGATTAATTATTTTTTAATCCCATTAAGTTCTAACCTTTCTATTTCCTGGTTTTCTTAGACTTTGATTACTACAATTGCTCTTTCACAGCTATCAATAGCATTACAGTACCAAGAGACAAGTTTATGATCTTCCATATTCAAGACAACTCCATCCACTCTGCACCAGTTTGTACCAACCACCTAGCTTAACAACCTAAAAATAAATTTTTATTATGACATATCTATTAATTTTGTAGAGTTTATTTCCCATCTGTAGGCATCCATATGTCTTAGCATGGCATATTAAATATATCCCATTTCCTGTCCACTAGATTCAGTTTTCATGATTCAATTAAAGTAAAGGCAGTGTGATGTTCCACAGAATGACAAGGTAATCAAGGTACTGAATATTATTCTTGAACACAGAAAAATTTAACTTGGCTTTGAGGCAGGATACTTGGTGTGTCCTGTGTCTCTTTTTCCAAAATTTTGATCCTCTCAACTTATGCACTTATCAAATAAATGGAAGCATACTAAGTTCTCAAGGTTGTCTTGCTTGATATCTTTAAATGAAGATACCTCATTTAATAATTACAAATGGGATTGGATATAATATTTGGCTAATATTATGGTAATCGCAACATTTTTGATTTCTGCAGAACCAAGACAATTGAATTCAACACAAAAATAACACAGACCACATCTCCAATGTTTTTTAAAGTCTCCGAAGGCAGATTAATTTCTTTCTCAATTCACTAATTTATTTCATTGTCTCTTTTGATAGAGGTGGTGCACTTTCAGCACCATCTTTCTACCACTTGGCTCTTACACAGTTGGTCAGAGAGACAATAATTTCTAACTGCTACTTCATCTTCAGTAGTCAGACAGTTGTATCATTGTTAGTTCAGAATAATCCTTATGCATATTCTTAAAACCACATTCTCACCTGGAATTCTACTATATGTAATCAAGAACCTAGTTTTTCCACTCATACCTATAAAGCAATATAGGTGGAATTCACAGATGTGAGTTCAAACTTTAGAAGACACTTCTTGCTAGGTGTGGAGATTTAATTCTAGCAATTTGGGAGGCTGAGACAAGAGGATCACAAGTTTGAGGTCAACCTCAGCAATTTAGCAAGGCCCTAAGCAATTTGGTGAAACCCCCTTTTAAAATTAAAAATAAAACAGGCTGGAAATGTGGCTCGGAGGTAAAGCACCTCAAGGTTCAATCCCTAGTACCAAAAATAAATAAAAAATAAAAAGTCAAGATACTTGTGAAAAATCAGGAAGCAGTATACCCAGATTTTAATCTTCATTCTCCACCTAATGTAGATGTTTAGATGTTTGATGTGAGGCAAGTCACCTACATTCTCTGCCATCTAGGGTTTTAGATACTAACACAGAAGGTTGGACCAGATGATCGCTTGACTAACATCTGCATTACAACAATGTCGTAAAGGAGGTTTTGTCAGTTAAAAATATCCAATATATTCAATTCAGATACCTTAAAACATGGCTAAAATATAAGAATCTTTGCATATTCATATTTAATTATTGACATGCAAAGAATTGGCATTAGTAACTAATCCATACTATATGTTTTATATTGATTACATTTTATTCTCTCACCAAAACTCTGAGGTTGATGTTACTATGACTTTCTAATACAGATTACAAAATATCTGATTAAAGAGAAAAGATAATGTGTCTAAGATTAATCAAACAGTATTTAACAGAAACATAATTTGAATCAAGGTAGTCCATTGCTTAATGTATTTCCTTAATCTTTGGGTGAAACAATCACTTTACATTATCAGTCTATCTGTTAAATATCTAATTCAGTAAAAATGAAAACATCCAAATCAGTCAAGCAGTGTTTATTTTAATTTTTGTTTGTTTGTTTGTTTGTTGTTTCACTCTGCCAAAATGATGGCTTTGGTAGTTCTAGTAAGGGAAAAACTTCTCAACTTGGCATTTATTCGGCTATTATACTTTATCATTATGCCTGATAATAAAAAAATGTTGTAGAAAATAGTGACTTAAAATAATTCTCCAGATCTTTCTGAAATTTTGTGGTAGAGATGTTAACTTTTCTTGGTTGCAGAAGACCGAGAGAGCTGATGTCAGAGGGAGGGAAAAAGCAGTTAGAAGAAAGATCTTTGTAACCTCTCCAGAATTTCTTGATTACTTCTCATCTGAACTAATTTTTCCCTGATGAGAAGCTGTGCTTGAGAGTAATAAGTACTGCATGAACTAAATACATCACACTTGACTGTCTGCATAATGGCAATGGTGGAAAGGAATCAAATGGATTTAGGTTTCATCAACCTGCAGCTATTGATTTTTCAACTTTTCATGAGCAGCAAAATGGAGTTAGTGAAAACCACTTTTTGCACTCAAAAGAGTGAACAGCAAGGGAATATCAAGCCATGCTTGAATATAATGTACATTTCTTTAAGCAGCCTGACTCCTTCTACAGTAATAGCCTAACTCTGCTCCACAAATGTACACAGCACAAAGTAGAGAGGTGTTTTGTTAACCCTTTGCTAGCCTGTAAGTAAAGCTGAACAGTTACAATACTAACCAAATTTAGAAGTCATTACACATCAGCAGATCTTTTTATTTCTTTTTAATTTAGAACAGGGAAATGCCAAAGAATAATTTTTTAAAAGAGATATTGTAAAAGCTGTGCTTCAGTTTGATTTTACTTACTTATATGATTTTTCTTTAAATTAAAAATGTCTCTTTCAAAAAATAAAATTAAGTAAAATATAATAAACTCATACATAACATACGTTCACCCAATGATAACACATTTTAAGCAATAAATTTGTCCATTCACCCAATGATAATACGTTTTAAGCAATAAATCTATGCATTTACAGTGAATTTTTTAAAGACACTTATGTAAACCAATAGAAAAAGGATTGTCATGTTTATTTCAGCCTATTTTACTTTTTTATGTTTTGAAAAGGCAAGAGAAGCTTTGAGTTTTGTTGTTGTTGTTGTTTGGTTGTTTTTCTTTTTCTTTTTCTTTTTGCAGGCAAAAATTCATCAGTAAGCTTCAGTTAAATACATATTTTGTTGTGTGATACACCTTTGTCACTTTTAAGTTTTTTTTTTTCTGCCATTCTATTCAAATTATGTTACCCTCAGAAATAAACAGGGCCATTCATCTATTAGTTTCAAGCTTATCACATAAAATTAAACATCAGGATGTGCAGTAATTAGAAATCACCTCACCCCGGAAAATGGGATAATGACAGAGTCCTTGAAATCAGTGGAGGTTAAAGCTGCATGCTTAGAGCACATTTGTATAAACCTGAGATAGGGCTCTGATTAGAGATATTGTATGAATGGCACTACAATTAAAAGTTATATTTAATCCAGTAGAAAGAATTTATTTTAAGCACTGTGACCTTAGAATTTCATCTTGTAAGTGAAAGCATCTCAGGCAAAAAAAAACATCTAATGTCCTTTTGTCAAATTTGTCTCAAGTTCCATTACTTTTCAAGTAGAATAAGTAACAATATTAGTTTACAGCATATTTTAAAAATACGGATCAATGTGCTTATATAAAGCACTATGTTTTTCCTAAATGGGAAAAACAGTTAAACTGGACCACCCTATTATATGGCCAAATAAATTACCATGCAAAACTTGAAATTATAGAAACATAAGTGAATGCCAGTTGCTATTCTTAGATTTGGGGTTAGGAAGGACATTTTTAAGCATAACACTAAAAGCAATCAGAAAACTAACTGACTTAGCTAAAATGAGACAGGAACTTTTATGGGAAAAATTTATGTGGAACAATTCATAAGAAGAAACCTCAGAGACTATGTTTTTATTAACATTCCTATTTCGGAAAGAAAGTTTAACAGAAAAATGGTACTGGGTTCCAGACAGTATCTCTAGAGACAGTGTAAATAGACTTTTATAGATATTTATTCTATTCTTCTAATATTAAAATCACTCAGTTATCTCTCATAATATCATCTTTCTCTTCCCCACTAGCAATTTGGAAACTTTAAAATAAGTCTTAAATTGCTGTTTAAATTCCTGGTGTAGATGGAGGAGAGAGAGGTCTGACTTCATCACAGATGTTTAGCAGCAGCCTCCCTCCTAAGCCACCCTGGAAAACCAGCCCCCCTACAGAGACTTGAATATGAAATGATTCCACAAACAGGAAGAAAAGGGGCTTGAGTTTCAAGCAATAAAAAAGGCTTACTCTTAATGAATTTCAATTTTTACAAGTATAACTCTTAGAATTCTAAGTCTGTGTCAGACAAGAGATTATGATGAAAAAATTTTAAAAAATAAAGCACTGGAGCTGGGGGTATAGCTCAGTTGGTAGAGTGCCTGCCTCACAAGCACAAGTCCCCTGGGTTCAATCCCCAGCACTGCCAAAAAAAAAAAAAAAGAAGAAAGAAAGAAAGAAAGAAAGAAAAAGAAAAGCACTGAAGTGAAAGAGGAACTACAGGAAAAGATTATGGTGGAAGAAAAGAAATGCAGGATGCTTTTTCAAACTTGAGCTCATGATGAAAAATTATACCAATTTCACTATCCAACCCATTATTTAAATGGTTTTATTTTATGCAAAACTTCTGTCTTTTTTCTTCATTATTCTCTAAGGAAAACACTTATTAGAAGCATGTACTATCCTCCCATTTGTTTATATAATGATTGCTCTTGTTTTGTTTTATTTTGTACTCTGCGCATTGGCATCCTTTTCTCAATTTTCTATTTTTTCTTAGTTTTAGTTATTCTCCTTTTCTGTTGGTGGCCTCCCTCAAATGTACAGAAAGCTTTCACTGTCCCACTATATTTAAAAGCAAGACACTTGAAGTTGATAGGAAGTTCTTTGTACAGAATTTGTTGATTGGAGGCCTTTACTGTGGGAAGAACTACAATGAACCTGTCTTTCCTTAGTTTTGTCCTATAATTTCTTGATGCCTGGATGAATATTCCCATGCCTGCACTGTCCTCAGAGTGGGGAGAAGGGTCTAGGTTCGACTGGCCACTGAATCCCATATATATCCCCAGGCCTGACCCTATCCTCTTCTGTGCCTATAGTTCAAGTATTGAGTTTTTCTAAAAAGAAAGCCACTGTCAGAGGTTGTGTTGTTTATAAGGAAGTGACCCAGAAGCCACAAGTCCAGATACAAACTCAGTCTCCTGTTTTAAGCTCCCCATTTTACCTTTGCCTTCTTCAATAATTTAAGTTCCCAAGAAGCTGTGAAAACAATTCTTTTTCTTGTCAGTCATGCCCCCTGCAGGTATTTTGTTACAAATCAGCTAGGTGAGGAATCATGCCTCTCTCTACTATTTCCCCTGGTCTGTGACCTTGCAGGTTTTAATATATTTTGACAACATTTTTTTAGTGAGTTTTCACAAAGAAAAAAGATACTTGGTGTGATCAATCAATGGTTCACATCTTAGCAGGAACGTCAAAGTCAAATTAATGAGAATGATATAATCCTTAGGAAAAGTATGATTATGCAAAAGTTGAATGCGCATCATCCATCAATTGCAATATCTTCTATCTCATACAATCACGAATTTATCTAGTGTGTATTTATCAATGACCCCATGTAGGCCAAACAAACTTTGCTTTGCATGAGACTTTAAAATTTAATCCATGCTATCTTAAAATCTAAAAGCAAAATTTGGAAAGAATCATATTATGAGGTTTGAAAAGACAATATTTTTCTTTTATTCATATTGCTGTAATGAGCTATTTGTTTTATTGGTCAGTGCTTCCTCCTTTAAGTGAAATGAAGAAAAAAAATGCAGTTGGTTAAATGCTCAGTTTAGCTGTATAACATTTAACTGTGAAACTTAAAGATCATAACAAAATTTAATTTTCAAAATGTTTTGGAGCTATTTATTCATGATAGGGAAATACTGTATAAGGGCAACTTTAAAAATTACTTTTGTTTTAAAAATATTTTCTCTTAGTCACTGAAACCATATTTTTGCTGAGGGCAAATAAACTTAGACCTCAAAGGATTTACTTCGGAAGTTAAAAGGTCCACTTAGGAAGTGAAAACCCACAACGCACTAATGGAATTTAAACATAGCAAAACCTCTCCTCCCCTGAACTATCTTTAACTGGTTTGGTGCTTTTTTCATGAAGTTTAAAAGGCTCCTTCAATAAATTCCCACAAGGAAGCCAAAGTAAGGACAAAGCCCTAACCTGAATTTTAGAGCTTTATTTTCCTGTTTGATTTTATAAACTAGTGGTATATTAGTTCTACCCAGTGTTTCGTTTTCTGCAACTTGACTCCTGGAATAAAAACAGCATCATTGTATGTCTTTATTAAAAGTCAATAAGGACTGACACAAAAGGCAGGGTATGAGGTGTTAAAAGACATGCCTGGAATTCAGTGAGAAATCATCTTTTCTCTTAGAAAGTCTGTTTAAAATAGGCCCGGGCACTCAAAATAAAATGACCATGACAACACATAAATACACAAAGAACAATGGCAGCCTATGTTTTCTGAAAATATTAAGAATGTGTACTAGCTTTTTAATTACCTTTCACTAGTCACCATAAATTATATAAGATGACATCATCCCAAATCATTAATTAAATGTTAAAATTTCCTTCTTTTCTACAGTAATTTGATATTGAGTGTTTTTTAAGCTATAATCTAGTTTTTAATTTTATGGGTCAAATCCTAGACTCCAACTTTTCTGTCCCTGGGGAAACCAAAGTGTTTAAAATAGAAAAAAAAAATTAAGAGAAATTTTTGTTAAAGTATTAATCATAGATAACTGAGTGGGTAACTTTCAAACTCAGTTCTTCTAGGAAGAGATAAATAACCTGAGCTGCCATGACAGGCACTTCCTATGGTTTCTTACATACTCTACTCCTTTCTTCCTAAGAATCCAGGACAGTAAAGACAGATTTTTTTTTTTCCCAACTTTTTTTGCCTCTCCTAGGGTTGAAGTCTTCTAGTCAACCTTCTACTTTAGCTTCTTAATCCATTCAAGAGCATGTGGTAACAACTCAAAATTTCATAGGTGTAATCCAATGAAGATTAATTTTTACATTGAATTTATGGACCCTCTCCATCAACACAGGCTTTTATAATCACTGCAGCAAAAGAAGAGTCAGGCAAGAAAATGGATCTTTGACTTGCTTCAGAAGTAAGATGACTTGTTCCTCCCTAAAGTGGGTAAGCCAACACAACCAAGCTTTTTAATTCAGGGGAGTGTGGAAGAGCATATGACCATATCACATGCTCAGAAAAAAAGAGAAGGACCAGATTTTGGTGAGCATTGCAATACTGTTTCATTTTTACCTGTCCATAGAGATTTTTAGCTAAGTAACAAATTAGAATAAAAAAAATTTAGCTTTGATTCTATAGTTAGAATCAAAATTTTAGTTGGCTAAAAAGCACAAATAAATCAATATAAAGAAGAACTAGAACAAAGGGTTGTTCTAGGCCTTACCCCATTCCTCAGGCATTCTTTAACAGTGTAATAAGTGTAATAAATTTAAAATACTTTCTATCATTAAGAAATTCAAACATTAACTCTGCCTTCTTTCAAGAAAGAATAATTTCTTCATGGATACCAAATTAAAAAATTGTATCAAATCCCCTCCTTTCATTCTGATATTTATATTCATGAATTTTGTATCGATGTCTGACTTACATTTTTCCATGTAAAACCAGATTATTACAGAAATATTCCAGTTTCTTTTTTCTTTCTGCTAATTTCTAGTCTTTCTGCAACATAACAAAGATTAGATTGATGCTATTCTAGCTCTAGGTCACAATACTTGTATTTTAACTAACCTTCATTTCTATTACATTTAAGAGGCTTCAAAGACAAACTTTTAGATAATTGATCTAAAAGTCACCTTCTTCCATCATCCGTTTCATTTGCTCCTCCAACATTTCTGTCAGCCTATGGAAATGCCCTATATTCCAGCATTAGAAATAATTTTAAGCTAGTGTTTTCATTCTTTTCTTTTCTATAGTCAAAATTTAATAATTACTTATATATCTCCACTTCAGTTTTTACTCAGAATTTAAATATTTGTTAACATGCTTTTTTTGTTTTACCTAGCATTTTTTAAATGCAAAGAAAGAAATAATTTCTCATATTTCCCTCACCCAAACCAACCATTTTAAATAATTTGTTATTGTTACAGCTGTCAAATTGAGAATCATTGAAGAAAACTTTTGTTTCCACATCACTCTGCCATTTTGTTCTACTTCAGATGAAATGTCCATATAAACAGACATTTCTTCTACACTGAGCGTCTATTTGTAGATTGTCTTTTCAGTCCCTTTTGCCTTCGTGTATCTTACTGTGTTTAATTACTGTCAAAGTAAGACTGGTCTTAAGTGTCTGGAAGGACCAGTTTATCCACATAGTTCTTTTTCTAGAAAGCCTTTAGCTATTTCTGGTCATTTGCTCATTGACAGAAATTTTAGACTCAGATTACTACACTAAATGTAAAATATAAAACTAAATAAAATATAGTTTATTGAGAATTTTACAGTCAATCACAGTTAATCTTTATAACAATGTTGAATCTTCCAATCCTTGATATAATTATATTTCTACCATTTTCAGATTTTCTGCAGTGTCTCAAAGTCAGGTTTTATCATTTGCTCCCTATAAATTTTACACATTAAAAAAAGATTTCTCAAAAGTTTTATGAAGAATGGATTTTGAATTTTATTGCACGTTTTCCAACATTTATCAAGATAGTAATATGATCCTATTTAATTTGCAATATGTTAAATTGTTTTCATTACTTGGAGAATTTTGAATTATACTATCATCATAGGGTTTCATAACATGTTGTAAAGGCCATCTTGTGATTATAAATGTGCAAAGGGAATTTTTCTCTCCGTACATTATCAAGGTCAGGATTTGCATGTTTTCTAGTGAGCGTCTTTCTGCACAGTGAGGTAAATTTTCATAAAACTTTTAGGGTTCTACTTTATGCATGGTCTTCAACTTAATGCTGCATCCTGGGCAAGCCCTAAGTTTATCTTCTACCTTTCATGGCCTTGTATATAATAAGATTTATTATGCAGAACCTCAAGTTCCCAAGTTTTGACAAAAATCTTCTGGCTGAAAACTATCTCTGGTGCCCACTTGCTTCCTCAGGTTATTGCTCTAATCTCATATTTAATCATATAGCATGTTTCTTATTTTTGTGCAGCTCAGAAATGCATTGAAATAGGGTTTACTCTTTTTTTCTGTATTTGAGTAGCTTTAATCAAAAGTGCCCTCCAGATCTCTAATCTTGCATTTGTCAGATATGGAACACTGCAGAATGAAACCTCACATGTGGTTTTACCACAGAGACACGACTTAAAAATCAAAGAACTTAACCAAATACAAGGATTTCTTATTTTTTAAGTGTCCTACCAAACTGAAAATTTTCCAGTTTGCCTACTTCCTTCTTCTTGGAGCACTTTGCTTACATTTTATAAGAAAATGCCTGTGTTTTTTTGTTTTGTTCTGTTTTCTTGTACTTCTTCACTGATCCTTTTCAAGCTTTCTTCCATGAACTAACTGATAGTTTGACCCTGGACATTTTATCTGATAGTTTCTTTCAAAGTCAGCTCACATTTTTTCAAGGTTTTGTATTATACCCATAGCTGTCGATTTCCAAGGGTGTATCTCCAGCTCAGATTTTGAAGTCTCAATTGGTTTACACAACTGTACATTTGGCTTTTTTGTATATAAGGCTTTCAATTTCTTAAATTTAAATTGGACTCTGTTTTCTCTGAATGTCATTTGTCAATAAGTTCGGTCTCAGTAAATGAAAGGAACATAAATATACTGAAATCAACCAAATACAAATCATTCTTAATTACTTTCTTTTTCACCTGGTCCACCACCAACTCTGCAAACCAAGTCCACCAGCAAATGCTAACAAGTTTACATGCAAGAAATTTCTCCCATTTTTGGACCTCCATAATTTCTCAATTTAGTTCATATAAAAAATTTTTAACACACAGCTCTTGTTCTTGCTGCAATCTAGTCTTGATATAGCTGGCTGGAATGGGGCTGTACATCACAAATTAGATTATGCACTCACCTGCTTAGAACCTTCCAATGACTTGTGCAAGAGAAATAAAACCTAAATGCCTTACAATTTACAAAGAACCTTTAAGGCTTTGTAAATGTAGCTTTGGTCAGATTTTCTATCTTCATCTAGAGGAAAATGTGCTCAAATATAGTTGTTGAGTATATAAACTCTGGTGTGGCTAAACCAGCCTTTGTTCCATCAACCTTCTTTTTCCATTTTTCTATGTTTTTTCTTAAGATATAATTTCAGGCATTAAAATACAAATATCTTAAATTTTCAGTTTGATGAATTCTGATAATGGAACATATGTACATTTCAGAATCAGTACAAGATATAGAATTTTGCCATTATACTGCTTATATAGCTTTGATATAAAACTAGGTATTGTATTTAAAAATATTGTAGTATTTTTCTTTCAAACTATTCTAAAACACATAACTACATCACTATTAAAGTTATTAACTATAATTCTTTAATAATACCAACATTTTAAATACTTTAGTTTTAAAGTTTAAAATATTCCTCCTTATCTTGAGGGTAAATGCTAGAAAGTTATAGATAGGTGCATCCCATACAGAAGATTTAACTTTTCTCAAGATCAACTTTGGTTGAAATGGAGATACTTAATATCTGCCTTGTCTCAATCATAGCATTTTATAGAAAAACAAAAATATTGACAACCATAAGCTTATAAATGCATATAACAATATTTATCTCCACCAATTTTCTCAATTTATATAAGCAAGTGAAGCCCAAGGGATTCAGTTTGCAATGGGAGACCTGGTGAAAGCCCTGGGTTCCCTCTTTTGCCCCCTCTCCATTTCCTGAGGAGACAATGCTCCTCCCCTTACTCTGAGCAGAGGCAGTTCCCATGAGGAGAGAGAATTCTCTTTCAACACATTCGGGCAGATTTTTCAAAAGTATACTAACTCTGTTACTGCTTTACCTGCTTTCTGACTGTTTCTACAATCAAACTTACAAGACTTTCTCTACATCATTTTTCCATCTTCCCTGAAGTGTGCCTATCTTTCCAGTGATTCCAACATTTTTTTCTGTTTACTCATAGAAAACTCTATGATATTAGTGAAGAATCAGACCATGGTGCTTCCTTCTTAGTAAATTATCTTGTTTGTATTTTGCCACACTGTTTGTGGGTTTATGTTTTTGATCATGGAGAATTATTGGTCATTATTAAATATTGTTCTGTGTTATGCTTTTTCTTTTTTCCTTGAACCAAATTGCATGTATGTTATACCTCTTCACTTTCATTCCATGTCTCTTATTCATTTATTTTCTGCATTTTCACTCCCCATAATTTTTTTGTTTGTTCTGCTTTTCTGGCTCTATCCTAGGGCTTTGGAGATGCTAGGCAAAGGTTCAACCATTGAGCTCCACCTCTTGCCCTAGGTGTTTTTCACAAACTTTCACTTTCAGTCCCTAAACTTCTCTTTTGCTGCATCAAATTTACTATTAAGCTCATCTGTTCGTTTCTTAATTTGTTACTGGTTTTCAAATTGTAATACTTACATTCTTCTTATTCGTTCCAGTTCTCTGGCGATCTCCATTATGTCTATTTTCTTAAACCTAAATCACAATTTAAAATATGTTAATAGTAAATATGGGTCTTACTTGGGTCATGTTTTATTGCCATTTGTTTTTCTTGGTATGTTGGGTATTTTTGATTGAACATGAGACATTTTGCATTAACAATTGTAGAGTCTCTAATTTTATCCTGCTATATGTGGGATTCATTTTTCCTTATGTTGAAAGTTAGAGTGGGTCAAATTAATTTGATCAACAGCTGAGCTAACTCATGATGTATTTTTCAAATGCCCTTCTCCTTGACATGCCATCTATTTTGTGTTTAATTTTAATTCTTTACATTGTAAGACTATCAAAACTTATATGATATTTTGAGCAAATTTCTCTTTAGTTCCTTTGATTTTTTTTTTCTCTGCGTAGTTTAGGATTTCACTAAATGCTAGAAAAGGAAAATCACAAGATTTTTGTCTTACTTCTCTATGCCTCAATTATTCTATATTTTGCCTCTTAAGTTTTGGCTACCTTTGCAGATGTAAGCTCTATTTTTGATCCCCAGACTTATGAAAGTACTGGAAGCTCTGCAGGTTTTCTATCTGCTTAGTAATAGCTGTATCTGACCTCACAACCTTTCTGTCTTCCCTAAGAATCAGCAAATGCATTGAGGTTAGAGCATTTTGCAAAACGTCATCCTGCCTTCTTGTAGGTTTACCCAAATCCTGGCTAGCAACTCTAGAAACTGAAGTTTCTATTGTGTTTTAACTAGCCTTATTTTTCTGCAAGGTACTCTGTCATATCAGAAGAAATGAACTCTTAGGAACTTTTAAAATGATTTCTGCTTTCTTGCAGACTAAGAGATGTGGTAGAGGTAGGAAGTTTTGATTGTTCAATAATAATATAGATGTTAGGGTTTCAGTGACCAATAACATGATTACAGTTCAGAAAATTATCATGGCTATTTATAGTATTTTTTACCTTTTTAAATTTTGGCTGTTTTAGTTTTAAAAATAAGAATTATTTTTTAAAAATCAAATCTCACTTAAAGTATACAGTTTCCAGTTTTTTTGTTTTTATTTCATTATGTTAATGATATTTTCTACCTTATATCAGTTATTTAAAATAACTCACATATTTTAATCATATCAAAATGCAATGTGGCTTGCTACAATTGTTTTTATTTTAATTTTTAATTTACTTTTCTGTTCCCAACTCCTGTCCTGTTCACAGCTTTGCTGGTAACATTCTTAAAGACCCAGAATGGGGCATGCATGTTTAGGTCATCTCTTCTGAGTTATTCTCTATTCTTTTCATTGACCACATTTTGAAATTCAATTTATTATTCTAAGTCAAATTCAAATTTGTTTCTTATTATATTTTTTTCCTGTCCATATAGGAGAAATATAAAGGGCATCCAACTGACATACATTCACTGGTTGGGGGCAACATTTCAGTGGACATGTTCTTGTAAACTGTGTTCTTCTTAAGATCCTCATGGCATGATCACTAATGGAATGATCAACACAGTGCAGTTATTTACAGCACAGCAGACTTTCAATTGCTAATCACATTTTCTTTCAACAACATTTTATATCATGTTTTGGCCATGCTTTCAATTTGCCCCAAATTCCCTGGTACATTTCCTATTATGAAAGTCTATGCATCAATTTTAAATTGTATGATAACCTGTGCCATCTGTTTCCTTCATCACTTTCTGAGAGGATTTCTGACATTATGTGACTTGTGTTTTAATATATCTTGTGTGATACATCTTTTATTTCTTTGCAGCAGGTTAATCACTACACTTGCTTTCTTTTAGTCAGGTATGACGCAAAACTGTTAACCAAAGGAAACAAATAAACAGCAGATAGAGTGATTATAGTACTGCACTTCAAACTAAACTCAAAGATTAAGTTACAACAGTTATTGGATGACTGTAGAACAGCATTCAAATAAAATTATAGATTGTACTATAATAATTCATTCTATTTTATTATATACAAAAGTATAAGAAATGTTTCAGAAACAATAACACTATAATAAACCAGCAGAGTGGTATAAAAGACTTGTGTGTGCAATATTTGGCATAGCCATGAATGGATAATCAACAAATTTTTGAATGTTATTTCATAGTCCTTTAGGTATAATTAACATTTTTTTAATCTATGTTCATAGGATTTAAATATTCTTTTATCACGATATTAGCCTTGAAAGTCTATGAATGCAGGAGTCACAGCTGGATTTCCCACATTCAGAGTCCTTTTCAAATTCATCATTTCAGAAAATAACCACTAACTTTTTGTCTTCCATGAAATGTGATGAGCTGAATGAGAATTGCTCTAGGAAAACTCAAGGCATAGCCCTATAATCTATTCTCTTCTTTCTTAATCTCATCATTTAATATTTTTTACTGAAAAAAATTAATTGCAAAGGACAGAGTTTAGAAAAACTATGAAACAGCATAAAAGACTCTTTGCAATCTTTATTTTTAAAGCTTTTATCCATCTCTTATGCTAGGCATAGCTTCTTTTTAAAACTTAGCTTCCATTAATACAATTCAAGTTCTAAGGATATAAGTGGGAAGAGATTGAGCGGTCGAGGTCCAAATTTGCATTATGCAGTTTCTCCCTCTTGGGTAATTAAGCCTACATAAAACAATTATAATGTTTGCTTGAAAGAAGACATTTTTCAGGAAGTCATGGATGCAGTCTGTGATCTTATGTGGAGACAATTGTCAGGAGTAAGAAATGAGTGAAAAATCATAGTAAAAAGTCAAGATCATTATATTTAAAATTCAAACAGTATTTTGGAAGATGCAAAAATCTAAATGTAGTATTTCCTAATAACTTAAGGTCAAGGCTCCCATCTCTCACTCACTCACATTCTTTCTTTCTTTCTTTTTTTTGCAGTGTTGGGGATGAACCCAGGGCCCTGTGCTTGTGAGGCAAACACCCTACCAACTGAGCTATGTCCCCAGCCCTCACATTCTTTCTTACATTCATGGAATAAATCTTGCTGAAGACTCACCAAGAACTTGGTATCGCACTAAAGATCATGTATAAAATAAGGAACAAAATACAATGAATGGGTTGGAGGTGTAATTCAGTGGTTAGAACTCCTCCCTGACATGCTTAGCTTCAATCCCCAGTACAAAAATGGGGAAAAAAATGTCAGAATCTCTAGTTTGGGAAAGCTTACTACTTATCAGTGATCCAAGAAAACTAAAGACCAACTAGAGTATATAATTGACAGCTGTCATATATACTCAGGTTACTCTAATGCCTTATCCAGGACAATGTAATTCATTGCCTTGGTGAGGTTAATTCTTCACCAACAAAAAGTTTGAAGCATCCTAAAGAACTTACAAGAATTTATCAATCAGACAAGAAAGAGATGAAAATTTCAGGCAGAAGGAATCATACATAAAAAGGGAAAAATTAATAGAAATGCACATTTTATCTGGGAAGCAAGTCACCTGATATGTCTGAAGCAGACATGGACCAGATGAAGAGAATTCACAGCATGTCAAGCTAGGGAAGTAGCTTGTGACAGATTTGGGAGCATCTTTGATGCTGTTCACATTTCCATTGAGATGGTTTCATGTCTGAAATTGAGCATGAAAGTGGACATCTCATTATCTGAAAACAAATCCACACATGATTATTATCTAGAGACCAACAGTGAATATGCCAGTTTCCTCTAAGCCTATATACACAAAATATTTTAAATGTATTATTTATTTAAAATAAAACATTAGATGATAATGAAGATTTTTTTAACTGTATAGTTCTGGTTTTACACAATACATTCATGCAAAAATATATACTTTCAACATGTTTTAAATATCAAATCATGACTTTCTTGTACTGATATTAAATCTTTTCCTTTAAGCAGAGGAGTGTTATAAAATAGGTCTACATTAGAAAATAATTGGCAGTTTTGTGGCAGAGAAATTATTTGAAATGGGACAGGAATAGAAAGATAAATCACAAGCAAATCTGATAAATTTACAAACATCTATAACTAGTGTTGGGAGTGAGTGAGGAGTAAATAGTGTTTGAGGTTTTAATACTGTAGGGAAAAAATGGAGCTTAGGAATGAGTTTTAAAAGAATAAAAACCAACGAAACCAGAGGGCACCATGTGTCTGCACCATCACAGTTAAAGCACACCGGGGACAAAAAAAAAAGAACCCAGAACACCAACACGAACAAAAATGCACATTTTGTAATAATATATAAAAATTGAGTGTATATTGTTCTTTTATTCCTTTTACAAATACAGCAAAATCAATAATATAATTGTAGAATATCATGAATTAAACTATTGACTTTCTATTTATCTTTCAGTTTCTTATCCCAGTGCCACTCTGATTAGAACACACACAGTCGACAGTTACAGGAGGACTTGGAGGCCCTGTTCTTCAGGGCCATGTGGAGTCCCTTGTTTTGTCAAATGCAACAGATCCTCTTGACTATTCCTTGACATGTGTGATTAATTGCCAAGAGTCACTTTAATCTCAGCATCTTCTTCACCCGTGTTGCTCAGGCTCTGTTCTCCAGCTGCCACACTGTCTCTCTCAGAAGAATTGAAGTATGCCTTTATATTTAAATTTAGTCCTTGTGATCAGGCTGAACCTGTCACACACCTGACATCCTCACCTAATAATAGGCAAGCCTGAGTGAGTTCCAGGGCTCCCAGTGTATATACAGTACACTATCCATTGTGTGAAAAGACTGGTGTCTCCTGGAGCCTGCATTTATGCATGCGTTTATTTTCTCTTATGCCCACTCACCTTGCCATCTGACAATTTTCTTTAAAACCAGTGTTTGGTTAGTTGATGCTTTTTGTGCTTTATACACTTACATATTTCTTCAAATACAAAATCACAAATTTTAAAAACTCCAGCCTTCAAGATAATAATTACATGAACCCCAAAACAGTCAGGTAGAGAATGTTCACTCATCAATAGTCACTCATTTTAAAATGTAACTAAAAGCACCATATTTACTGGATTTTGAAAAAAATACATTAAAACTTGTCATCCAGTCTTAGGATAATTTCTAGAAGCTTGAAATAAAATGCAATGTTGATTAAATCAATGCTTATAAAACATTTCTAATAATAACTTCAATAAATATTCTATAGTATACTTTGTATTTAACATACTCCCCCATTTAATTCAAATAACAATATTTCCATTTTCCAAAATGATGATTTTATTTCCATTTCAGAAAATAGTGTTCCTTCATTGTCTTTACCAGGAAATACCATTTGTCTAATCATATCACTTATTTTTGATAGTTCAAGGGAAGAGCTAAAAAAATGTAAGCAGCATCTCTGCTTCCGAGTTTTTCACTTATTTCCTGTTAGTAACCTTTTGAAACAAACTTTCACAGACTCATTCCCTTGTAGGTATTCCCTTCCACATTTCCAGCAACAACTAAGGGGAGCCAGTAGTGAATGCAAACAATGCTCTGTCCTTTTCCACAAGAACACCCAGTGTTCTCTCTTGAGAGAACTTAACTCTGAATTCTGGTAAGAGTTCCCTCTTGTAGCTCCTATTTCTCTGCTCAGCCAGCATGGGAGTTGACTAAAGAAAGGTTTTTCCCTTCTGCTTTTACAGCAGCACAAATTCCTGTTACTCTCAGAAAGAAGAAGAAAAGTTCACAGTGTTAAATCAGCTGCATTAAATACCATAAATAGATTCAAATATAATTTTCATGAATCTGTGAGTTCATTTTATCACCCAAATGGCTCCCTTCAGTTCAAATACTAAAAAGTTGAGATCACATTATGTTTTTTACTTTAGTATGAATAAAATAGCCACTCACTGCTTAGTAAGTTTATTTAGGTGCCTTTTTTCAAACTTCAGGTACATTTTCTTTAACTTATTCATTTATTTACCTATTCACTCATTAAATCATTAATGCAAATTTCCACAAGCATTTATTTTAAGTATTTAATACAAAACTGAAATAGGTAGTCTTGGGGATTGGTTCAAAGAAAATTACTGATAATTATATTTACATCAGTATGCTCTTCAAGGTATTTGACATTTCAGTTGCAACCTGATAAAACCCTCTTCACAGAAGATGTCCCAACTTAAGCAAACTTGATTCTGTCTAATCAAAATATTTTTTCATATAAAATAGTCAAGGAATTTCATATTAGATATTTGAACTTACAGATTTTTCATTAAAATAGTTCAAAAGATGTGTTTGCTAATACTTTATGCTTTGATATTATTTATGGAAATTTTTTTGAACAATTGGGGCTTTTAGGGTGTAACGAATTAATAAATTATTCCCTTTTCTCTCCTGTTCACTACTCAGTGAGAATGGAATTTTTTCTGGTCTAGATGAAATTATTGACAGTCTCTTCAACTTGCTTTCCCCCATTTTCATTCTAAAGAGAAGGATCTCATTTAAGAACTTCATTCATATTGCATCTGGTCTCGTCAAACAGAAGGAGCCATGCAGAAGGGAGACTTGTAGAAGGAAAGCCTGAACACTACGGGTTTTCTACTCCCTGCCTAGATTTTTATTCTATTCTGTCTCTCACTTGGCTGCCATAGACTGCTTCAGGGCTAAAGGGAGAGGGAAGATTAATGGAAAAAAAAAAAAAAAGGTCAAGGGCAAGGATTTTGTTTCTTGAGCATTAGTTGCCACAGGCAGCCCAGCTCAATGAACCTGCCCTAATCCCAGCTGGCCAGAGTCAGCCACATAAGAAATAGGGAAAGGATGGAAAAAGGAAAGAAAAATTGTATACAGGTTCATCAAACTGGGAAGAAGCAGCTAAATTCTCCACCAGTCCCACAGAAGTGGTTATAATTTTTAGAAACAAAAGTCAGGTGATACCCATATATAGATTTAGCTAAGATTTAACTAGTCCTTCAACCTCCATTCTTGGTACAAAAAAGAACTGGATGCAGAAAAGCAATTATGAGGAAGTTGCTTTTTAATTTCAGAGGGCATCTGTTTAAAATGATATTTGTAGTATTGAATTTTGATGTGATTTGCAGATCTTCAGAGCTAACTCTTTTTTGAAGCAGGTTTTTCTGAACTACTTCTAATGATATAAGTGATGTGTTTTCACCTACCTAGTTACTTATAGTTCCCCTATCAGCCTTTATTTTGTGATGCTCAATTTACCTAGCTGTTTAGTTTAGAAATCCCCCTTTTTAGGCAAAAATCCCTTTAAACAAGTAAAAATGGCTCTCATCAACCAGGAGATGAATGTGCATGCATTCTTTGTTCTGATAAACTCCAAAATTTAGGTTAATGTTTTTAATTTTGTAATTAGAACAGTTAACCAGCCACACTTTTATTTCAGGTGTGAATCTACCACCAACTTCTGTCCCATCCCTATAGGAAATTGCAACAACTCCATGTCATCTTATGCATCAGTTAAAAAAAACATACATTTTATTTAAATGAAAAAAGAATCCTGAGTCAGATGAAAAAAGTTAAAAAACCCAAGACTGAAAATACATTTTTCAAGTTAGATAAAAACCACATTTTATTGCATTACTGTGAAGAGAAATTTGCACTCCAATCTCACACACACCTTTTAGTTTCTCCAACTTCCTTCAAAGTTAGAGGATTTGCTGGCTCTTTTGTAAGTTCTAAATGGGTATTTCACCTAATATTGGAGCACAGTAGTAGCTGGCACTTACTGGGGAGATAAAAGGGAGATTCTCATCTGAATTTGAAAAATGGTCTTATTTCAATAACTTAACTTTATAGCACCCCTTCCACAGTGATGTATCTACTCCTCCATCCACACTGCTATCCTGTCACCAAGATACAGAGGTCTGGAGTTTGAACCATACTGTCTTAATGGGATCTCAAGAATGTAAATAAAAAATATGTGATTGGAATTTTGTAACCCAAATACACTAGCCATGTTCATCCACTGCATCATTTTATTTGATCCTTTATTCAAAGTAGGGCTTTGGGTCCAAGTGATTCAAACTTACCCAACTCCATTTCTCCCTATTTCCAATTTCATCTTATAATCATTAAAAAGATTCATATTTTTGTTTGCTGTCTATGTAAATAAGGAAAGCAGAGTCTATGTAGGGCAAAGTATGTACAGACAGAGAGCAAAGCAAACTGTGGGGAGGAGCTCTGGGGATAGAGAATAGCAGAGTTTGGGGATTTTTTGCTTGGAGGTTGTTTATCTCTATGGAGATTGATGAGAACTTTTGTTAAGAAACAATTATGCCTAAAGACAAATTTTCTGTGGACTATTTCATATGCTCCTTCAATGGCATCTAAAATAAAGATCTACATTATTTCTCAGGACTTAAATATTGTCCTTATAATCTGATAATTTTTTAATGTCACATCTCAGAGAAGAGCCATTAAATATAACGAGATTAAATCTGGGAATCTATCTATCCTTTCTATCTTTGAAAGAGAATGCTTGAGACATAAATAAAAATACATTGCATTGGAGCAAACATAAAATATTTCTAAAGTAGACATGCAAAAATGAACTGAGTACCAAGGATAATATCCACATCCTCCAAGGACTTTTTGTAAATAATACAATTGATTCTATATTAACCATTGGTTTGGTTTCAATATTTATTCCTCTGTTACTTGCAAACTACTAATTTTTTCTTAATGTATTTTGAAAAATATAATTTTCTTAATATTTATGCTCTAAAAATAGCATATATGGAGTTAGTAGGCTTATAGGAGTAAATGTGTTATACTGCCAGGTAACATTTGTAATTTTTTTCTTGAAATTAAATGTTTAACAAATACAAATTATATCACAATAATGTTTAAGAGTTTGGAGGGCTCTTGAAGTTCAGCTAAACCACTTTCAAAACTGTATGGTTTAATTAACAGATATACATGTTGTTTGTACCTGAATTTTTTGCATATGTCCTTCTACATAGGATAGCTTTTCCTGCCGAAAAATATTTTGGTTGTATGTTTCTTGTATGAAAATAAAACATACTTTACTCCAATCCAAATCTTTATTTCTCACTTTGTATTTAGGAACAATACAGGTTATTTCAAATCACTATAGTTTTTTAACCTAATGTCAACATAGCCTCAAACAATTGAAACATCTTTCATTCTCATGGTTTCCTATGTGCCAAGTATAGTCGTCTCCAAATATTAGATAATAACCACTTATTTCTTGTCTTCCATGAACTGTGATGAGCTGAAATATGGAAAAAATTTGGCCAGAGAAAAGTTCCACTCTCATAAAACATAGTCCCTGAATACATGATATGCAGACATATAAATATAAAATAATGTGCTTGCCTGTAAAAATGAAAGGTGATGGAAGATGTGCTTGCAGGAAGAAACACTATATAGTAAATGATCAAAGTATTCAAAGAGGTGATCTTAGAGCTAAGAACTGAATGATGAGAAAGAGCCATCTTAGAAGATCTGGTAAAGAGCATTCCAAAGAAAGTCAGACAGAGTATCTCCAGACAGGTAATTCACCAGCAAAAAACTGCTTCCTTGTTATATAATTTCTAATTCTGTCTTTTCTGACACAGTCAAGCATGTTTCTGCAGTGTTTTTTTTTTTTTTACTGAAAGTGTAAATCCTAGAGATACATATATTTAAAACTAATTTTTAATAAACTCGAGTATATTAGAATTAGTATTTCCTGTGATTTGATGCTCTATTTCAATTAATGAAGCTGAGATTGCATTAGCCTTTTTAGCAGTCAAATTGCATTATTGATTCATATTAATGAAGCACCATTTTCAGTACAATTTTTAAAAATAATTTTTACCAGGTAATTAGTTTCATCAACATAACTCCTTTTCCCTGCACTCTTGGGAATATCTAAAATAAGGAATAAGAACTTTTGCAACAGAGTTATATTAATAGTTTTAATTAACACCAAACAACTTAAATTCAGTTGCTGTTATATGAGTATGGAAAATCTTTCCCTTCTTGTGCAACTGAATTCTGTTTGTTTGTTTGTTTGTTTGTTTGTTTTGCCTATGGGCCTACAGTAACTGTAAACAAGGAGACTCTCTGTTAGAATTCTTTGACATTGTGCCTGAGATTACTCATTCACTGCAATTCCCTTTCAGCACTGCTGGGACTCACCATGCTCAGAGATTTAGTTGTAAACAATTCTACATTGTTATTTGTTATAAAACTCACTAACAGGAATAAAAAAAATTTTTTTTCATTTTTTAAGTTTGGTAAGTGGTATAGTTCAGATCTGTAATGTTCCCCCCAAAGTTCATCTGTTGAAGGTTAGGTTGACAATATATCAATATTTAGAGATGGAACTTCAGGAAGTGATTGGGTTAATCATTGATAGTTCATACTTGAATGGACTATTAAGAAACATGGAAACTGTGAAAAATGGGATTTAGTTGGAGGAGGTGTGATACTGGGAGCATATTTTGAATGGGTATATTTTGTCCTCAGCTCCTTCTTTTCTCTCTCTCTGCTTCATGGCCACCATGTTGTGAGCCCTTTTGTTTGACCACACCCTTCCTACCATGATATTGGGCCTCATCACAAGCCCAGTGTCAAAGGAGCTAAGTGACCATGGATTGAAATCCCTGAAACTGAGCCAAAAGAAATTTTTAAAACTTAAGTTGTTTCTCTCAAATATTATGTCACAGTGATAAAAGCAAACCAATGCAATAATTTTCATCTTTTTATCTTCCTTTCTATCCCTAGCATATCTTTAAGGAGTTACCATCCCAGATAGGCTTATTTCTAATTTTTATGGTCATATATTCTCTCTAACCAATCTACAAATTTCTTTTTCCTTCAACACTTACCATGGCTCTGTTTCACTGTGAATAATTTACCATGAATAAATTCTCATGAAATTGTACATTTAGATTGACATTAACCAACATCAGCTCCAGATCTTTTTACAGAAAATTATCTATCTTCTGCTGTCTTCATTTACCATTGCTTCCCAGGGTTCAATTTCAGCCTGCAGCATCTGGTGCTCCACCTTTCCCTTTGTATATGAACATTCACCCAGTTATATGCTGATGGCTACAAGTTCAGAGTATTTTCTAGAATTACTAGAACTGAATCTAATTGCCTAAATCAAATCCTCAATTACGGCCACTTGGATGCAGTTCAAACACCTTGAAGCAAAACCTGGAATCATAATATGTAATATGTATGGACCTACCAACTAATATATTTTATTTACATATTGGTTTGCTTGTTGAATTCAACAAATACTTACCTACACATTACTATGGACCAGGCTAAGCGTGGCTATAGCTCCCACTAGCTGAACTCTTCGGATTCCTGTATACTCTGATCCTGTCCCTCATCCCATGGCCTCAGAAATAAATTTTTGAGGAAAGAGTGAAGTTACAAAAAAAATAAAAATAAAAATAAAAGGACAGAGCCAACTACAAAGATCTCATGATATTATTAAAGTTCTTTTACATGACAAGCAACTTTATCTCTTTTTATTTTCTTTTATTGAGCACTGTTTTTGTATTTTATCATTTTCATGATGCCTTGTAAGATAAATTCTAGGTAGTCTACTCTTTTACTAAAAATTGTGAAACCAAAATAGTAGTTGATATCAATGACTTTTAAAAATGATCTTGTTTATTTATTTACTTTTCAAATTGAATTTGTTTTTAACTGATACATAAAAACAAAAATTGTGCATTTAATGGGGTAAGGTGGTGTCTCTATACATGCATACATTGTGAAATATTTAAATCAGGTTAAATGTGTCTCCTCAAACATATTTTATTTCTTTATGATAAGATCTTTCAAAGTTTTTAGCTCTTTGGAATATGCATTATTATTTTCTGTAGTCACTCTATATGTACAATAGCACATCAGAACTTCTTGCTCCTGCCTAATTATAACTTAGTAACTACTGAACAGCTTTTATCTATTTCTCCCTCCCACTTATCTTCCTGATAATTCATTTTTATTTGATTCTAGTCTGAACAAAATCCCTGGTTTGGTATTAAGGTGGTATTTGATCACTGAGAATAGTGACAGTGTCTACCTTATATTAATGCTACATTTTGATATAGTTTATGATAATTATTTTTTAGCTTACCCCCATCATATTATACTTTTGTACTATGTTTTGGGTTAAGTACAAAACTTTATTAGGTATGAAAAATTATCATTTTAGAATTGGGCAATCATTTAGGCCAATGATTTTTTGCACACTTGTATTTATAGTCCTTAGCATCCACTATAATTTTATTAAAGTATGAATTCAATTAGTGATTTAATATTTTATTGTATTAGCATATACCATCTATTAATACATTGTACACTATGTTGGGAACTTTATTACATCAGACTTATTGTTTCCTACTTAATGACTACCTAGAAGAAAACTCCATATACTTTTCTGGTCCATCATAGTTAGATTCAGTCCATCATACTAAAAGTTTAAATGTTACTTCGTGGCAAAAGATAGACACAGGCTTTGTGTTAGAATTTCAAATCATTCCAAAGTTCACAAACGATAAAAGTAGAAAAAGGTTTTATTCTTACAATATTTTAATTGACGTGATATTAGTCATCTCTTGTCTACAAAGAGAGATATCTATGTAAGCGTACAATTTCCAAACTTTTTCTTACGTCTATCTACAAATTGGGATTTTCTTGTTTCTAAGACTGGTCTCAGAGACAGAAATCAAACTGCATTTATACTAAAGAGACTGCATTATTTGTCTTAGCATTACCTTTAGATTTACTAGTGTTTCTGTTGTAAAATATGTAGTTTGTTAACATAATAACCTGACACTCCACTTAATACAAAAATCAGTTCCCTGGAGAGCCATTTAGGCTTAGAATGAAAGCTACACATTTCTTCCTCATGATAAATCCTGAGCTTCATGTCACTACTTACTTGAATCTAGAGTCAAGCAAGACTATGAAAAGTGACAACTATATTAACATAGTAGAGAATGAGGGTGTGACCAAATATCAAAGCACTGGAATATATTTTCTACTACCAAAATCCAAACTGGATTAGATTGGTATAAGAGATGAACTGCAATCACTTAACAAACAAAAAGTCAAATATTTGGTGAATGAAACTGAATAAATTAATTAATGAAATCATCACAAATCAGGAATTCAAGAAATTAGAGAGACACTTAAATGTCACATTGTTTAACTATCTACATAATAATTCATGGAATATCCCCACCGTAGATATTATAATCTCTATTTCCATATTAACTCTTTAAGAAATTTATTCCAATATTGAGAGTTTTATTAGAAAATTCTTGCATACATTAATTATTTCATATTATTGACCTTTCTCCAAATGGTTTACATGCTACCATCAGAAGTCTACAAATCATTCTCATTCTTCTTTCATGAAGCAGTTAAAAAGTTATTTGAGCTGGGCGTGGTAATGCTTACCTATAATTCCAGGAGCTCAGAAGCCTGAGGCAGGATGATTGCACCTTCAAAGCCAGACTTAGGAACTTAGCAAGGCCCTAGGCAACTCAGTGAGACCCTGTCTGTAAATAAAATATATACAAAAAATACAAAAAAGGCTGGGGATGTGGCTCAGTGGTTAAGCCCTCCTGGGTCCAACTACAGGTACCCCCCCTCCCAAAAAGAAATTTTATTACTTTATTCAAGACTAAAAGCATGCCTAGTTCATTGATTGCTCCTATTGTTATTTTAAGCCTCCTCACTGGAATTATCAGATTTCTCAGCTCACATTCCATATTTTTTCCTCACACAATTGAAAACAATGGTACCCATAAGATCTGAAGATTGTAAAATAGAAACTCGATTTCACTTCAAGTATCACATTTCCTTTGATGTACGTGAAGAGTTAGCTCTTCAAGCAATCATATCATGGATTGTCTCAAAAATGTTCATATTGTCATTAATATTCACAATTATTACAATATAGAGGAAATGTTTATACTGTAGTGTAATAGGCATGACAGTTATCATTTTTCAAATTGTTTTAATTTCTGGTCCTTTTATCTTCAACCAATTACGTCAGCTATTCAGTTCTAGTTAAATTCTTTGTTTAGCAAGTCAGGATGCATTATAATCTGTTTATTTAATAGTGATGTCCTGTAATCTCCTTCTATAGGATAGAAAATAGATTATGATACAATCAGATTGGGGGATCAGTTCTTTGAAGATTAGAATTGGAACTGTACTGAGGAATTGTACCATATTCATGCATTTTATTTATGGATATGAAAGAAAAAAAAAGGAAAAAAAAAAGAAATTTCCATGACATTGGTACAAGTGTGACTTCAACTTGCTGATATTTCTCCTTGGTGTAGTGACCGCATATGTGAGTTTAGTTTAAGGACCATACTATCCTCTAGATTCCTGAAAACACTAACTTCCAGCAAACTATACCGTCTATATTTTAATATAATCACCTATATAATGATAATAACATCAATTATAATTACTTTTATTACTATTATTTTTTCTTAATTTCTGAATTTATTTAAAGCAAGATAAGTTGTCTTTCTGCACATGATTTCCAGTCAACATCTTAAGGACACACTGTGTAAATACAATTCTACTCTTTAAGCTTTATAATTTCCCCAAATATTAAAACCTTCCCAGAATTTACAACTTGTAAATGCTCTAGCTATTGCATTACAGTTCCATGAATTTTATCCCTGGTCAATAATTAACCTTGGATTTATGTCATAGTTAATTAATTAGGATAAAGAGTGTCAACTGCTTCAGGAAAGACATGAAATATCTTGGCATCACCATAACCATGATATGTTCTCAGTTTTTAAACAATGAAATATAATTATATTAGTTGATGCAGAAATAATTTGATTTTGGAATGCTAAATTCCACTGACCAACTTCATGAGATAATGATAAAAACCTTAGTATCAATTTATTATTTTCAAAAATATATATAACAAGATATTATGAAATTTTTACAACTTTTGAAATAAATTCTTAACTAGGCATTACTAAAAAAAAACTACAACTTTCTTAGTATTACCATCACACCAACAGGACAAAATTTCTGTCCATACATATAAAAATTCATCAAATGTGAAAAAGCTAATTCTCACTGAACAAAGGAAATATTTTAAAATGTCCATTCTGGTAGAAAAGTTGTTATGTATTTCTATCTGCTCGTCAAATTGTCTTTGGAGAAATTTTCATTGCAGTTATGCCCTGAAACATTTGGAAATCCTACGAATTTATATATGGCTGTGTGCAGTCATCTTCATCACATATGCAGAACACCATTGTCATATCCTAAAATTGTGGTTCCCTCTTACAAACATGGAGAATATAGGAGATAATGATAAAATCACCTACTCTTTTTTCAAATTATAATTTTTCTCCTTATATACTGATGGATGAGATTACATAATCCCTAGGTTTGAAGAAGAAAAATATTTATTTTGAAAAATTCATAGATGATTGATTATTTTTCCTTTTTAAAAATTAGTTACCTTGATGTAATTAGAAATACTTTAATTCCCACAAAACACACCATTTGAAGGAAAAGAGGAGCCAAAAGAAAGAAAAGAAAAAAGGATTGAAGGGTGAGGGCAGAGAAGAGAAGGAAGGAGAGATTGAAAAAAGCAAGAAGAAAGGAAGGAAAAGGAGGAAGAGAAGAAGGAAGGAAATAAGCAAGATGGATCCAAAGAAGGAAGAAAGAGTGCAATGGAGGTGAAAGGAGGGAGGGAGGGGAAAATACAGCCAGCAACCTGTTCTTTCAACTTTTGACTATTCCAGTCACCAATGAAAATAGATTTTGTAGCAGACACATTGAAATCTCAAAAGAAGAGCTAAAAATATATGTGAGATATCTTTTCCCTAATAAGTATGTCTTAATCTTTCAGATTATCACTAGAGATTTATTTATTAAATGTAAACCTCTTCCTGTATATTACAATGTGCATTAATGTGGTAGCTCTAGAGGAAAATAAGAAGGGGCATTTGCATTTCCCACTGACCTATGCTTATTATGATAATGGCTAATCTGCAGAAACTGTTATTTCTTGAATGATCTGAGTGAGAGGTGTATACGTCCTGAGAACTAAGAATAATAGAAAAAAATCATGAATCCTTATTTTGCCCAGACTATCCAAATCTCTATGATATAATGACTCTAACCAAAATAAACATCATTTTGTGAACAATATATTGACCAATAAGCTAGAACTCCTGTCATATTAATGTTTCTGTCATTATCTCTACTAAAAGGTTTTATGGTTTTTACAATATCAAAGCATATTTGAAAAGTCAAAACACTAGACATCTAAATATACATCCAAAATAGCTTCCAGCTTGAAATCCAGCTACCACTTGTATTAGTTCAGGTTTTATACTGTTAATATTTAATTTGGCATTTGCAGCAGAGATGTGCTGAGCTTCGTGGTATATATTTAGGTAAAGGAGTCAGCAAACCACAGATACCTACCTCTAGGCCATACTTCTGCTTTTCTTTCAGATAAGTTTCTTTCACATCAAACTATATAAAAAATAGATCACACATATAAGAAATCATGTTACCTTTTTCTTTATTTTTTATGATATATTTGCTTTAACTTATGCTATATTAAAATGATAATAATATGCCGATAGCAAATATTCAGAAGATAATTTGTTTTTGCATGAACAAAGTTAAAACTTGTTTATTTTACCTATGTTGTAACTCATAATAGGGATTATGACTATAGATACCATAAAAAGATAAAAGAATCGGGAGGCTGAGGCAGGAGGATCTCAAGTTCAAAGCCAGCCTCAGCAAAAGTAAGGCACTATGCAACTCAATGAGATCCTGTCTAAATAAAATACAAAAATAGGGCTGGGGCTGGGGCTCAGTGGTTGAGTGCCTGTGAATTCAATCCCCAGTACCCGCACCAAGAAAAAAAGAAAAAAGGAAGAACTAATTTTATAAATTCACAAGTTGGTTGAGCCTGAGAATGAAGTTTTGATTTATATATTTTAGTATTTGGATTCTAAAGTATTTATCTATTTAGATCTTCTTTGCAAACTCAGGGCAGAATGTGTATTGTTAGGCCATTTTTTATTGACGATGAAGCTTAGATAAATATAGAAATTATTAACCAGGGTTTCATTAAAAAATATTTTTTAAAAGATAATGAACATTGAAACTTGGAAGAAAATGAACACAATACACATCTCAAATGTAAAGGAACAGGAAACATACAGAAATAGTTATTATAATACCAAGTTTACCTGATATTTGGTGTAAGATCCTATTTTTTAAAAGTTTGGTGGTAACAGTTTTGACTTTTAAAATTTTTAATTAAATAAAAATTGCATACGTGGATACAATGTAATGTTTTGACATGTGTTATAGATTGTGGAATAATAAGTTAATTAACATGTACATCTATTGAGAGCCACCTATGAACCATGTGTGTGAACCCAGTGATGTTCCAGCCATTAAGCAGGGAAATCTTAGGAACTCCCAGACAGAATCCACTGGTTTAAGAACAACTGATTCAAGTGGCACCCTGTCTTAGTTCACTACTAAAGTTTAAGCACAGCCTTCCCAAGATGGGTGTAGGGTGCCAAACGCCAATCAACCCTGTTTACTGCAAGACCCCTGCCACACCAGGAAACAAGCAACAAAACAAAACTCCTCCTCCCTGCCTCTGATGTACTCAGACCCTTAAATAAAGAATCTGGGTCTTTTTCAGTTGTTCAATTCTAGTTCCTATCAGGACTGGAAGATGCATCAGGCGCTCCACTCTTTAAATCTAACTTTTGACTTTGTCTCTAATCTTTTACTGGCTATTTCAGATTTTAAATTTTCTCAGAGACCTCGCACCTTCTGAGCAGGAACTTGCTCTATCAGGGTGTTGGCACTCTGTCATACATCACCTCATCTACTTCTTTTTTGGTAGTGAGAAAACTTTAAATCTACTTTTTTTTTCGCAATTTTTTGTTTTTGTTTTTTGGTACTGGAGATTGAACCCAGGGGCACTTTATCCCTGACCTACATCCTCATATTTTATTATTTTAAGAAAGGATCTCCCTAAGTTGCTTAGGGCCCTCCTAAGTTGCTGAGGCTGGCCTCAAACTTGAGATCCTCCTGCCTCAGTCTCCTGAGTTGCTGCGATTACAGGCATGTACCACCATGCCCTGCATATTAATTTTAATTATACGTGTTTTTATTAACTATTGTCATCACTTCAAGAAATAGATCACCAAAACTTATTCCTCCCTATCAAAATAAGATCTAATTTTATACTGAACAAATTATACCATTTTAATAATTCTCAGTGATTTGATTCTACCAGAAAGTTATTAGTACAGTGCAATATTTCATACAATTAAAATATATTGAAGTGAACTAGGTGATTGTTTGCAAAGAGAAATTGAACTGCAGTTAAAAAGAATTAACATGAAATAGAAGAATACTTTGAAATTTGCATGTAAGAAATGGAACAGTGTATTTCTAACCCATTATTAAATTGGCTATAAGAATTGTGAGTTATTATCTCTACCATGAAATTATAATTTTTTTTTCTTCTCTTTTGAACCCAGGAAGTTTATTACTAAGAAGAGAAAGAGAATTCAATGAATAAAGTACAATATTCTCCTTAACTTTGATATTGAAAAGCAAATTCTGTCAATAATTTTAGTGTATGATGTGGTTGTTTAATTGACTTACTTGTTCATATTTATTGAACTTTAAATATAAGGATATATTGAAGTTGAACAATATGGCAAATTAAAATTTGACCAGTGGAACTCACAAATCCTTTTGTCAAAGAACACTCTGCTTAGAAGGCTAGATTCTGAAAACCAGATTGTCTGGGTTCAAATTTGGCATCATCTCTTGTCAGGTTGTGGCTGGGAAACTTATTTAGTCTCTCTGTATGTTTCTGTCTATAACTATTGTGCTGAAAATTTAAAATAGTTTATAAATGAAGTGTCTGCACAAACTATGTAGTCACTGACTGTTCATTACTAGAAAAAGCAGAAGAGTGTGTATGTTTGTGTGTGTGTCTTTAGGTACATCTAATAAGAATAGTTGGATAGAAGAAAAAGTATATAGAATTATTTATGCATTTTTTCCAATGTATGAGCATATAATTAACTAGTCATGAAAATACATGGTGATGTAGTTCTTTCTGGATATACAAACTCAGAAATTGTGACTTTATACACTAAGATATAAAATCATTACATGTGCAAGAATGTCTAAGTATTTCCTCAGAATATCATGATATCAAATAATAAGAGTGTGTTTCAGGATCTTTAAGACTCTATAAGAAAAGATGTGTATATTTTTCTTTAGTATTAAACAAAAGAAAAGAAATCAATAAAGCATTTTTCTTTTGTTGTCAAGAATACTAGCAAAGGAAATTTTATTTCCGTTCACTATACTAGGTTTTGGTTCAAATGACATAGAGAATATTAACAAAATTTTGTTAAAGATACTGTGTACATTACAAACATGTTTTTCATTTTACAATGTAAAATATTAGAGAGAAATTCAACAAGTATTTCCCTTTGATTAAAATTAACTATCCAAATATTATCTAACTGTCTATTGGGAGATAGAAAATTTCAATAGTAAGTTTGAATAGAATTTTATCATCTCTACATGTATTTGCCTAGCAGAATAATGGGTTACAATTTTTTTCATTAAGAATATATGTGTTTTTAAATATATAAATATTATCTTTTTTGAGGAATGACATCTCTCTAAAAAGCATCAATTCTTTGGGACAGAAGGAATTACAATGCATCATATACTATTTTAAGCCACAGAAAATATTTGTACATTTGTAGTTTAAACTCTTCTTATGAAAATATTTAAATCCAGAAGAAAATACGTTTGAAATATATGGACTCTGATTGTCTTATTTTACAATTGCATATATGTACAATAATCCTTTAGCTGATAAAATTTATAAAAGAGGAGCTCAGTAGTTAAATGCAGTGTTATTTATATTCTAGAAAGCCAAATGACAGTGACTGCAACCACATAATTGATGAGTTAAATGAGCTCTATGTCCACAAAACAATTTTAAAGCTGAGTAACCCAAATTTATTAGCCATAGCCAGATGGAGTATAAAGCCAATATATTGCTGTTTATGTATCAAGTCAGAGAAAATTATTAAGGATGATTTCAGCCATGGATGGTGCGG
This sequence comes from Glaucomys volans, assembly GCA_020662805.1. Classification (NCBI taxonomy): domain Eukaryota; kingdom Metazoa; phylum Chordata; class Mammalia; order Rodentia; family Sciuridae; genus Glaucomys; species Glaucomys volans. The sequence goes on from JAJEJO010000747.1 coordinate 168,942, forward strand.
GTGGAGGACCTTGGTTAAGTTTTGAGGCTATAATTCAAGGAAATTTTTGGTAGCTACAAAGCTAGTGTAAAAAATATTGTAACTGTGTTATAATAGACTTTGGCTGAACTATTTTCTTGATTTAAAAAATGTGCAACTGGAGTTTAAGTAGCAACTCATAAAACATTTCAAAACATAACATTGGAAAGAAATATTTTATTCAGGCTTATTAGAAAATAAGGTATCATGTTCATGAAAATCATAAAAAATCCATATCTCAATAGATACTTTGATACAACTAAAATAGAAACAAACTATTGGCAAGTCTCTTAAAAAACAATTCTGCTTTAGCATTTTTTATTATAGGAAATTGGAAATATTTTTGTTTTCAGTATGAGAAAACATTACATGGCTTTAAATGAACATAATTTCATGTATATTAATCACTAACAATTATTATAGTCAAAATCTAATCAGGAAATACCAGAAGATATTAAAGGCAAATAAAGTAAAAACTACACATGAATTTTTCACAGTCACAGTGTTTTTTACTTAAGTATTAAATGATTGACGGAATACATAAGCTCCAGTCCAGAAACCTTAAGAAATTTTGAACAAGACACTTAAGTCTTAAATACTAAGCATATTCAAGTGTGCTTTACCTCAGACCACACTTTCATCTTCAACTAGAATGTAATTATCAAAAATTTCGAGACTTGAGACTTCATTCTTTTGCAAGCCAAAAAGTTAACCTTTGTAAACACTTGGAGGAGACTTGAGATTTATGGGTCAAAGACAAAGGACTGTGTTACCTACAGAACCACAAATAGCATTAGCAACAGCATTAGCATTAGCAGTCTCATTTGCACCCATATAGGCCTAGATGGATCCCAGCACACACAGGGGATGGTTCAGGGAGGAACCCTAAGCACATGAAAAGTTAGTCTTTTATAATGGGTAATACATATTCCTATCCCATACTCAGGAGATAGAAATTATTTTTATTATATTAAACAGTAAGCATGTCTCCTGGTTGTTCCAGAGGAAAACATCAAATATCTATATGTGAAGGCAGTTCACTGCACAAATACCCTGAAAAGATATACAAAATAAAATGGCAGACAATGCCTCACTGCAAGATATGCAGAAATTTTTAAAAACCATGCAAAAAGTGTTCTCAGCAATCACAATCACCACTGAGTTATTCAGAAGAATCAATGGAGCACTGATACCCTTAGACACTATTCTAGGAATTAAGGATAGAGTGATGAATAAGACCAGTTCCTGCTTTCATACAGGTAAATTCCTAATAAAATAGGAAACAAGTGAGATAATTTCAAGAAGTGATTAGGTTAATGATACAGACATAAACTGATGTCTATCAGACATTACTACAGCATGGTCAGGAGAATCACCTTGGAGGTTTTATTTGAGTTGAACCTAAATTACAAAATCTAGTGAAACAGGATTCATGGCAGATAGAAATTAAGGAGAAAGACCCTGAAGGTTGAATAAAAAAAAAAAAAGGTTAGGCCAATGAGATTCAAATTAAACTAAAGGGAAAATGCCTTCAAAAAACATTTTATCATTTACAAGAAGAAATTGAAAGAACAAATACCTCGATGGCCTTAGAAGAAATTTATGTATTACTTTAAAATTGTTTTCCACTGAGGAAATATACTTGACATGCAATTTTTAGCAAATATATAATAGAAAAATATATCCGAGAATACTGATATTATATAAGCTTCTTATAATGAGAAGAAATAACAATGAAGTAATTGATAAATCAGAGTTCATTAAAATTGAAACCTTCCTCTCTGTGAAAGACTGTTGTCAAAATATGAAAATAAAAAGAAAAGCTGTAAACTGGAGAAAATATTTACAGGAACCTCATTCATTGCTGGTGGGAGTGCAAAATGTTTACAGTCACTTTGGAAGACAATTTGGCAGCTTCTTACCAAACTAAATTTACTCTTAACATAACATCTAGCAATTGCACTCCTTGCTGTTTACCCACAGGAATTAAAAATGTAGTACACATAAAATAAAATGCAAAAAAAATGTATTACACATAAGAAACAACATGTGGATGTGTATAGAAGCTTTATTCATAATTATCAAATTATGAAAGCCACCAAGGTGTTATTCAGTATGACTAGATAAACTATGGCACACCCAGAAAATGAAATATTATTCATCACCAAAAAGAAATGAGCTATGAAGTCATGAAAAAACATGGAGGAAACTTGAATGTGCATTAGTAAGTGAAAGAAGTCAGTCTGAGAAGGCTGCATGCTACATGATTCCAACTATAGGTTGTAACTATGGAGACAGGGAGAAGATTCATATTTGCCAGGTGTTAGCAGGAAAAGGAAGGTTCAATAGGCAAAGCACATATCCTATGTATGATTCTGTAATGATGAATGCATGCCATTATACATTTATGTAAAACCATAAAATGTACACAAAGAGTGAACTCTAATGTAATCAATGGACTTTGGGTAATACCATGTCAAGGTAAGTTCATCAATTTGAAATATACCACTCTAGTGGGGGAAGTTGATATAGGGGAAGAATAAATATGGGAAATCTCTATCTTCTACGCAAATTTGCTGTGAACATAAAATGCCTCTAAAAAAAAAACTTCAAAAAAGAAAAAGAATTGTAAAAGGGAGAAGAAAACCTTCCTTAATGCATTGTATAAACATTGTATACATTTAATGCATAATCAGATATAGTGTGGAAAGGATACGAATAGCCAATTCAACTCAGGAACAGAGAATCAAAACAAAATAAAATGTAAAATAAATTTATCTTACACATATTTATATGTAAAAAAATGAAAATAGCAAATATCAACAAAGAACCAAAATTTCAAGAAGGAAGAGGTGGTCACCTCATGCATACCATTCAAAGTTAATGAGTCAGAATGAAAATACTCAGCAATTGGTGGTTTTTGACCCGAACCCAAATTCTGTCAGTGAAAGGGCTGAAAAGAAAGGCCTATTAGGGGGAAATAAGTGTATTCACAGAGTCAAACATGTGAAAGCAGTTCTTATATTTTAAGGCTTTGAGAGGCACCTCAATTATCCTCTGCTTTCTGAAGCTTCTTTAACTCCAGACAATAAAATGTTCTTGTTGATTTTAATGCATATTTTCTTTGTTGTTCAAATTGTCTCTCACAGATATTGAATGTCTTGAGGGCAGTCACCTCTTCTTTCTCATCTTTCTATCCAAACAATGTCTTCATTTATCAGTTAAAAGAAATTCAGTTAAGTCAAATCGAAATGAAGGCAATAGTCAATTTCACTGAATTATATAATGTATATCTTAAATAAAGGTTTCATATTATTTTTAATAATGCCTAGATTCATTCACAACTAGTAATATTGTAACAGTATGTCAACTGCTCTTAATATTTTGGGGAAAATACAATGTCACATTTAGACATGTTCAAATTGAAGTACACAAGTTAAAATTCATCATTGTGATGTTTTCTTAAAGATCATATTGGAGGCAATTTATGCAGTCAAAGCAAAGCAGCAAGACCTTTGTTTTCACACTAAGAAATGTTAAAAAGATACGATGCATGTGGAGTGAGTATGTAAGCAACTCTAATAACTTCTTATTGAAACTTCATTCAAGCTTATTGTGAAACTCCAAGTAAAACTAAATATAGAACTGAAAGTGACTTTCTGCTATCAACAACATACCCATTCTGAAACTTTTCATTTTAAAATTGGCTTCTCTAGAAATAATGGTTGATGAGTGTTCTCACTTCCTCTTGGATGTTAACATATAAACCAATAAAAATGTGGGAGTTTGGTTTATATTTCAATTCTATTTGCAATAATACTCTTGTGGCAAAACCAGGGGATGCACATGAAGTGAAAATAAATGTAGTTTACTTTTCACTTTTCATGTCTGAACAAAACTCTATGAAAATGTAATATTTGATGTATTTGAAACTTGACTAATCAAAATCATCCACTTTATTTAAAGAAAACCATCTCACTATTTCTAAAATAAAACTATTTGTGTTGTTTTACTTTGCTATATTTGTATTAAGCATAAAATGTTAAAGATGATTGACTTGCAAAGCAAATTCATTTGTAATCATATGCAAAACATATCTTTAGGCAATCCAAGGAAATATTGTCATGGATTTGTATACATCTTGATGCAGTTTCTTCTGCATATACTTGACATTAATTGAATCAGAGCTACCTAATGTGTGCTTCCATTTTATAGCTAATTATGTCAGTTACCATTCCACTTGGAAACAATATACTTAAAAAAAACACTAAACAAGTGATATGTACTTAAAGCGCCTGTTACTAAAAGTTAAGGTCCTTGCCATTAAAGAAAAGTACCAATCAATCATATAATGATTTTTCACATGCTAATTTAATTTGAGCAAACAGGACTCTGATTCACTGGAATGAAATGCTGACATTCAGCCATTCGGATGATTTTTACTTCAATCCCACTTCTCCCTCAGTCTTCTGTTCCTTACTTCCACTACCCTTTACAGCCAACCCCCTCAATCTCCTCAGTTTCCCTTTTTCAATATATCTTCTTGAACCTATTCTGATAGCTGTTTTTTTCCATGAGTCCCTGAAAAAGTAACTAATTACAGTGGTGGGTCATTTGAAAGCGGGGATATGTTAAACATCTCAGTACACTTACATATAAACTTAGATGGTACCACCTACCGTGTACCTAGACTGTATGTTACATGCCTACTGTTGTATATGTGGTCCAGCTGTCATTGACCAAATGTTCTTATGCAAGGAAGACTGTTCTTCCACTATGCCAAAGCCAACTACCATTTCTCAGTCCCTTACTCTTTGATTTATTAGCAGCATTGACCCGCTTTTATCTTTTTTTGTGGGGAGTGGGTAGTGAGTGGGATTGAACTCAGGAGCACTCGACCACTGTGTCACATCCGAGCCCTATTTTGCATTTTATTTAGAGACAGGGTCTCACTGAGTTGCTTAGTGCCTCACTTTTGCTGAGGTTGGTTTTGAACTGGTGATCCTCCTGCCTCAGCCTTATGAGCTGCTGGTGTGCCAGTGTGTTCTCTTTTATCTTTGAAACATTGAATTATTGGCATCTAAAACCCATTGTTCTGTTTTTCTTTTTCTCTTACCTGCAGCTCCATTCTCTTTCAATGGTTCTGCCTCATCTTCAAAACTGAAATGCCCAACTAATGAATACTTTAATGTTCCCTCTCTTCCATCTTTTCCTCTTTTTCATTTAGTCTAATGGCAATATGATCCAGTCTTATAATTTTAAGTAGCATTTTATCTTTTTTTCAGTTGCAGATGGACACAATAACTTTATTTTACTTATTTATTTATTGTAATGTGGTGCTGAGGGTAGAACCCAGTGTCTCTCACATGCTAGACAAGCACTCTGCAACTGAGCTACAACCGCAGCCCAGCATTTCATCTTAATGACTCTTTCATTTCTGTCTATACTCCAGAATTCTTTTCTGAACTCTAGAGACATTCACCTCCCTAAAAAGTGTTTCTGCTTTGATATCTTACAACCATTTTAAACTTAATGCTCCTAAAATTGAACTATACGTCACTAACCACCCCCTACACACACACATACCACTGAAACCATCTCAACTCACAATCTTTTTGTTAATGATCATCTGATCTTTTCTGTTACTCAAGCAATAATCTTGGGTGGCCCATGATTCTCTTTCCACCTCATTTCCAAATTTCAGCAAACATGTTAGTTGTTTCTTCAAATGTAGATCAAATCCTCCCAGTTTTCTCCTCAGCTCCTCTTTTATTTCACCGACCCAAACCACCAATCTCTCTCTCATAAATTTCTGAAAGGCTTGGTTAGTAGTCTTCCTGTCTCTGCCTTGGCTACTCTTTAATCTGCACTTCCCGATTACAGTAAGGTAATCCTGTTAAAACCTAAGTCATAAAACATCATACTCTGGTGGTTTCTGTTCCCCTCAGAGTAAATATCAAAGGCCTTAGATTGTCAGGAAGTTAAGATCACTCCTTTCACTATGACTGCCATCTCCACCTTTCAGACTAGAAAGTATTTCATCCTATCTCACCTCCCTGCTTTCTTGTACATACCCTTGTGACTCTGACCCACTCTTCCTCTTTAGGAAATTATCTTGCTCTGCATATTTACATGGTTTGACATTTAGTTCTTCCAGATATTTACTCAAATATTTGAGTTAGTGAAGACCTTTATTTATCCATAAAAGTCATTTTATTATAGAATTCATAGAGTAAAAGATTCTTTTCCAATGACATTTCATTCTTTGCTGCTAATATTTAATTTTTAAATGTTTTTATTAGTGCATTACTTATGCTTAACAGAGCAGTTTATTTTAACATAACCATACATGCATGGAATATCATGTATGCCATTTCAGTCCCCACTATTTCCTATTTCCTTCTCTCCTCTCTCCCCTTGTTCCCCTTCCTCTACTGGTCTTCCTTCTATATTTTTTATTGTTTTTTTTGTTTTTAAATTGGTACTTTATACATCTATATAAAGGTGAAATTCACTGTGATGTATTTATATATGTACATAATATAAATGTGTTCAATTTCATCCTGCAGTTCTTCCCTTTTCCTGTTCCTCCTCTTTCCCTGCTCTATCTGCTTCCTGTGCTCCCTTCTTTTTTCATGGGATTCCCCACCCTTCCCTTCTGCACCCTAATTTTGCTCTAGTTTCTGCAAATGAGAGAAAATAGTCAAACTTTGGCTTTCTGAATAGGGCTAGGGATGCAGCTCAGAGGTAGTGCTCATTCCTAACATGCCTGAGGATCTGGGTTTGATTCCCAGGATTGAGAGAGAAAGAAAGAGAAAGAGCTTCTCTGCTAATTTATTTGAAATAGCAACTTGCTTCTTTTCCTTGCTGTATTTTTCTTACCTTTGTAGCACATCACCATCTAATGAGTAACATTTTACATACATATTCTGTCACTCTGTCTCATCCCACTAAAATATATGCCCACAAAGTGACATTTATTTTTATAAAATTGTCATTTTAAACATTTCAAAGTCATCTATATACTTTTGTTATTCCTACATTCTTTTATATCAATAAATAGCCAAGGTGACGTCTTCCTCAGTACTATTTAATATTTTTTAGCAATTGTATACTTGTTGAAATTAAGCAAAATTGAAGTCTTAATGTGAAAATTGAGTTTATTTTATAAATTTGAAAATAACCTGTTTCATATGATCTTTTAAAAATATTGAAAGACTATTTTGAAAATGAAAATTCCTTTTCTCCAGAAAAGTTACATATTCTTAATTTTTCAGATATTTGTGTAATCTTTCTTGCTTCAGAACGCTTATAGCACTATTTCTTCACCTATGAACTCAATTCTGAGATAGTAGAATAAAGAGTAACTTCTAAGTTTGCCTTGATAGATTTTAGAAGAAGCCCTTCCCAACAAGTTTAAATTCCTTATTCTAAATCAGCCTGTTCCCTGCCCTTAAAAACTGTTTTAATTAATGACTTGACATGTAAGACAATTATGACATAGTGGAAGCAAAAAAGCACATAATGGCATAATTACTTTTAAAAAGCACTGTGGGGATAATGTAAGTTAAATGGCCTGCTGGTCTCACTGTTCCTTCTGTCCAGCATGTCACTGACATTTCACATTTCTCCTCATTTGTAAAAGGTTAGATAGTTTGATTTTGTATTGTACAGCACAGACTCTAATTTTGGAAGTTGTGCTCACTTTGGGGCAGATGATGTGCTCAGTGGTGTGAATCACAATACAGTTGCTTGGAATTAGTAAAGAACACAGAAAGTTACAGAAGCAAAGCAATTAGGAAGGAAGATTTAAATAAATTTTAGTAATTTGGTTATTTAATGGAAAAATATCATTTAAGTCAAAAGCAAAAGCAGAAAAAGAATATTAATATCAAGATTAGGAAGAAGGCTACTGACATAAAAATACAAGATATTTAAGTAAAAATAATGCAAGAGCTCTTGCTATGTCTACAAATACCCAACCATTTAAGCAAGCAGGATGTAAATGAACAAAGAGTAAGACCTGAAACCTATGCATTATTGCATTCTTTAATAGTTCGCAAACTTCAACAGGTATAGAATACAATACATTTTAATAGTAGAGGAATAGAATCAATTATAAGGAAGAGATATCATTTAATAACTGAAATAACAAGAGTTTCTTGAACATTTTTATCCCATGAAATGAGCTGAGAGAATGACATTAATATTTATTCCTTGCTATTTTTTTTGTCTAAGTAGATCTGATCAGCTGTGCTTGATTGATTGTACTTGATTAACAATATCTCAGTTTTCTTAATTATAAATATTTATAATAACAAGCTTCTGCCTTAGAGGGATATTGTGCTATTGACAAGAAATAAAGAAATATCTGAATATCTGAAAACAACAAAAAAACAAGAAAATTGATCTACCAGATAGAATACAAAACACTAGGTAGAAATATGCATTGAATAATTTTGTGTGAATGTTGTTAATATTATCCTGCAATCATCAATATGTTTAATTTTTTTCTAAACTGAGGGAGACATCTTAGAACGATATTGAAACCTCTAGTAAAACTGTCATTCTTATAGTTAGGCTTCAATTTTATATGATGTTAATACTGAAATGTTTCTAAAATTAGAAATTATAGTAAATTTGTATCATGCACTTAATTTGTAATTCTAGCCACCATCAAAGGAAAAACATAGGAGCAGAACTATCAATTCTGCTCATATGTCCCCATTATGATTATGTTACAATCTGGGAGGTAAATTCTGTATTTAACCTCAGTACATATAGCCCTAGCCCCAAACTCTCCATTCCTATTACTAAGGAGAGTGCCAAGAAAAGGGACAAAGACTAGGGACAAAGTTAAAAAGATAAGACACAGGGAGAAAGAAGAGTAGACAAGAAAACCTAAGAGTGACAGAAAAACCTAACTCATCAAGAGAAGTCAGGAATGCACTTTTTTCATAGTCTTATGTTATTAGCACTTTTCTCATAGGACTATTTTATGAATAGTATTTCTCACTGAGAGGAAAGAACTAATAAGTAAACAGTTAAAATTAAATACAAATTTGAATAAAGTTTACACTCTTGAAAAGAGAGACGATTAGAAAGTTCTGATGTGAACAAAAGTGTTTCCAGAACATCAATTTTCAAATGAAATTTTCAAAATGTGGAAGACAATAGATAAAGGCAAAATACTATCAAAAAACTTTGATTTGATTTTTTTGACTTTTTCATTTGAGTTTTTAAAATTGATTTGATTTGAACTTTGTCATAATACATGAATAAAAACGCCTCAATATTCAGTCAGTGAAAAAAAGTATAAGTGATCTTGGAAAACTACAACACTATAGTTCTGGGGCTGTGGGGCTCTGGGGCTCTGGCAGCGCTGTGGTTCAGAGCAAAGAGTAGCAATATATTAGTTACAGTTTGGTCTGTCACTAAAGTGTTCTGATTTTTTCTCTGAATTAATATAATAGGCATGTTTTTCAATTGACATATTTGATTACTAGTAAATTTTAGCACATCTTTTACTAATTGGTTAGGCATTCACATTTCTCCTTTTGTAAGCTGCCCATTCAAGTCCTTTATCTGATTTTTTTTATCACTGATTTTTTTTACTTTTTATCTTTGGCTCTTAAGAATTTCTTATGAATTATAGAAACTAGTCTCACTTCAGTTTTAAATGTTTCAGATACCTTTGCATTGTGCTTTCTCCCTGTTAAATGGCAATGTTTAGCATTTTGATATAATCCGTCTGTGTAACTTAGTCACCCAGATACCTATGGTTGGTGTTAGTAGAATACTATTCAAAAAAGGTAGTTTTTACCAGTATCTCACTTTCCTCCTGTATCTATGTTTGTTATCCTTGCAGTTATCTTTGATATGTTTAGGTTTTTAATCTAGAAGAAATTCACTTACATACAACTTTGTTTTTCTCCTTCATGAACAAGGTATCAAAAAAATCCATTTCCTGAACAATCCATCCTTTAAGTGATGCTACTATCTTCATGATATATACATTCTCAAAATGTACAAATGCCCATCTAATAATGCTTTATCTTGTACCATTCTGTTCTGTTCTTACAATATTAATAACAAGTTTTAAATACAGTGGTCCTATCATCTTCCAAAGTAAGTTCTTCCCATATTCTTCATCCTTCACTTTATGTTTTCAAAGTTAAATTATCTATGTGAGGAGTTTCCACATTCACATTTGTCTTAGAATATGTTTTAGAATATTTCAGAATAATTGTAGAATTAACTCTATATCTATCCACAGAATTTGACTGGGATTACAATTAGTTTAAGTAATACTCCAGAATATTGACAGTTTAAAAAAAATCAAATCATCTCATTTGGCCCAGAGAACTCCTTTTTTGTATCCTTTAATAGAATTTAGTCACTTCTTAAATAGAGATCTTATAAATTGTTTTACAAGGTAATATTTACTGAGCAAGCTATAGTTTCTGGGATTTTGTGAATCATATCTTATATTCCATTGCTATTTTCATTTTTTATTTATTATTGATGATATAAAAACATTCTATTAATTTTAATAATTTATGCACTGAACAATCTTGCAAGTTTCTCAATTTTGTGATATTTTATGCATTGATTCCTTTGGTTTTTCTATTGATCTATAATCTTCACAAAA
>JAJEJO010000747.1:179620-191859 GCA_020662805.1 Glaucomys volans
TGCATTGATTCCTTTGGTTTTTCTATTGATCTATAATCTTCACAAAAGTTGCCTATTTGAATTATTTGGGAAGATACTACAAAATACTGGAAGCATAATATTTACTGGTAGTGAAGAGGCTAAAACTCTCTAGATGGAATTACCAGATACAGCAAATAAAACTACATGTTTCTTAGTTACTTCAAATCTCAGAAAAAGAATGAATAATGCTTTAGTGCAAGTACTTCTTATGCATTATTGGGGACATCTTTAAAGCAAAATTTTTCAGTGTTTATCTGAAATTCAGATTTAGCTGTATGTACTGTATTTTATCTGGTAGCCCCTATCCCCAAGTGATTCTATTTCATAGGCAATGCCAAGAAAAACTCATGTAGATGATTATATTTCCTGCAAGTAACAACAATTTCAACAAGCAGTTTTATTGCTTGCCTGCAAATCATTACACTTCTTTCAGCTTGAAGTAATTAATAAATTTATTTTTGATTCATTAAGCCAATGGAAATATATAATATACTTCTTGGAAATGTTTTATTGATCTTTTCCATTAATTGTAGCTCACATATTGTCTGTGAATCAGCTAGTTATCTTACTTTCTTAGGGTGATTGTACTGCTTTGTGCCCATCTCTTTTCTCATGTGAATTCCTCTTGATGCAGCAACTAACATTTTAGTGATGTTCAGACCTTGGCCTATAAAAATTTAGGAGACTCTTCAGTAATGCACTGGATGTATCCTGTCTTCAAATTTTTAGGAAATTCTTAAAATAAACACAGATTGCAAATAAGTAGTACTTAGTCTATTTATGACTACTTGCTTTATTTATATTTGTTTTCCATTTTGGACAAATCTGCATATTTATGTAAAGCATAGAGAATTTGCCAGAGAAAGAATTAAATTTCATCACTTATGATGTGCTAAAAATATTGTGCCACTAATTGATGAAAATCAGCAGCTCTGGTTAAGGATTGCATTATATTCCTAATAGTGGGATTAAGATTTCAGTGCTTTGGTCATTAAAATGAAAAGTATATTTCAGTCTCCCAGACATTTCAATTTGAAAATGGCAATAGAGATCCAATAGCGATGGTAGAAATGCTTTCTAATTTTTTTTTCAAATACTATATTCTCGAACTACTGAATGTGGGCATTACAAAAACTACTAGCATTGATAGAGAATTAAATGTCTCCTTTGACAAATTCATTGGAAAGAGAAAGAGAAGGAGGAGAGAGGCATATCATACTCTTATGAAAGATATGTACAATATGATTTTCAAATTCAAATTGCTCCAGCAAAAACTCTACTTTGAAAATAATATAAATGGTAGTGAGATACAAATGGAATTAGAGAAAGTTTTATCAGCAATCTGATGATACTGAAAATAATTATTTTAAACATTAATTTACCTTTAAAGGACAATTCTGAAGAGATTACACATTTGAAAGCATCAATAACTTCATAAAAGTAACCATTTCAAAATATTTTTTTCAAAATATTTTAGATGTAGAGAGAGAAAATTGAAAAACTGAGCAAGAAGTTACCCAGGGATGAACATTGCCAATGTCAGAAAATTACATACACGCCAGCTGCTTCCATTTTGACTCTGTCTCACCATGCCATCTGGTATGGTATGGTACAATTTGATGCAAGGTAGTTACTTGAACAATAGTTTCTTCTGTGTGAGATCAAATCTAACTCAGTGTGAGTTTTAGGCAAGCTAAATTGGCTGTGTGAAGGTCTGAATATTGCAGACTGGCTGTTCTTGTATGTAAAATGAGAATAATCATTTTTACAAGGGGGAGATTCCAAAGTTACACTTTTAGTGAAGACTCTCGACCTTCCTCTTCCTGTTCCATACTTCCACCACCTCCACGACCTGCCATACCACTGCTGCCCTTGGTGACTTGCTCCCAACCTTACCTGTGCCCTTACTTACATATAAACCTCCAGCCCATTTCCTTATTCTAACATCCCTGCCATTATTAGCTGTCTTTTAAAAATGTTTATCTATTTTATAAATTGACAGATTATGTTTTTAACTTGTATAATGTGTTATTCAGAAGTATACATTCTGGAACGGATAATCCAGACAATAAGCAAATAAACCTCAGGTAAACATCATTTTTGTGGTGATAGCACTTAGTAGCCATTCTCTTAGGTTTTTCAAGACTACCACATGTTTTCACGAACTATCACCATCATAAGTCTGTTGAATGCTACCTCCTTTGTTCCCATCTCCTTCTCCCCTCTGGCATATACCATTATATGCTACCTCTATTAGATCAACATGTTGCTTCCAAAACACTAATTTTTCAGTCTCATATAAAACAGCCTTTTCAGGGAATTTTCCAAATAGTCATGCAGTCTTCTGGCCCTCTGTGATATTGTCACAACTTGAAATCCTCATACGTTGCAAACAGCAAGGGTTTCTCTTCACAACCATCTCTGTCACCTTCCTGCCACATTCATATCTCTAGAAAGTGAAAATTTTATATGTGTTGGATGTGACCCACTTAATACCTTGACTTCATAATTTTTTCACCTTCTAATTTCCCATAATTTTCTCTCTATATTTTATCTGTTAACTATTCCCATGGCCAAGCCCAAAAAAGTTTTATTATTTAAGCATTTACATTTTAAGTATTTGAATTTCAGTAGTTACCCTGGATTAACAATTCTGCCCTTCAAACTTTTAAAATTCTTGCTTCTAGTTCACTCTGACCTCATCAAGATCATCAATTCCATCATTATTCCAATCCTTTACAATAATGTACATTCTTAAGACAGATTTCCCCAAACACCAATTCCCAAGATCTAATTTCTAAGCTGTCTTATGGTACCCTAAGAATGAAAAATAATAGGAGCTGTACTTATAAACTTGTGCCAATACACATGCCATCCCAGCAATGCCACAGAGTTTCATGCCAGTCCCACTTCAAGATCATAGTCCTGTCCCTGTGTCACTCCTTTATCTCATCTCCAAAATCTATGTTGTCTCATCTCTAGCCTCTCTTCAGATATTTCCTTCCACCTGCATTCTTGATAGAAATTCATATGCAGCTTTCCTGGAATTTTAGTCAGTTTGGACACTAGGAAATTCTCCTCAATTATTTCTTCTTTCCTAAGCAGCTACATTGTGCTTTCTGCTCCCAGGGATTACCCTTTCTCTTATGCTTTGGATTTCATACCCACTTAATTCTTATGCAATCAGTTATCTCCTTCTCTTCTTATCTTCAAATCCTTACTGAATCTTTACTCCCCCAAAATAATGCATGCTTAAATCACTGCTCTCTTTTGACAAGAAAGTAGGCAAAAAAATTTAGAGATCACATCTTTCTATATATATAATATATATACACATATATATACATACGTACATATGATCTGTTTATATACATATGAAAAAACATATGGAAATATATAAATAAATATAAATGGGTTTATAAAAGAGAAACCTCTGAAATCACAGCAATGTTCTAGCAGTCCAGTTATGGCTCCTGGGTCCTATATTACCCTCTGTGCCCTGGGTTGTCTTTGTTGCTTACTCACCCTGCAATCTGGTATGCCAAATGTCAATATAGAGAAAACCTTAGTAATCAATGAAACCACACACTATTTAAAAAGTAGCATAAGCAGGATGATGTGTTAAATTTGTAAGATCAATGTGTGCTCATAATCAGAAAGGAAATATTTTTCAAGATCTTTCCCTGATGAAAATGTTCCAGTAGCAGCACCAGAGGCAAAACACTTACCCACAGCCAACTCACCTATTGGCACCTAAACTCTATTAATATTTTCCATTAAAGACAACTAACACTTTGAAGGTACCTAACCCCATGCCTGGGAATGATAAAAAATACGAAAGGTTGGTAAAATCATGTTGCCAAAAATGTTAGAATAAGTTAAAGGATAAGAATTTGGTAAAAGAGGATTCTATTAGCCAAAATTGCACAATTTAAGCATTTAGAACTAATATTACTTAACATTGTTATTTTGTAATAGTAATATATTCAAACTAAATTTAGTGCAAGGCTACAAGTTGATATAAACATTTAAAAATAAATAGTTATTTAGTAGAATAAATGTTTCTGTGTCAAAATAAAGCAGTTTTCAATTTTTCTTATTTTTTTAATATGAAATTAAATATACGTATTTAATTCTAGTTTTTAAAATTGTTTCTAAAAGATCCATCCTTGTTTTGATCTATGTAAACCAAAATTATAAATTCATATTCTATATGATTTTTTTTAACTTTTTAGTTGTAGATAGACACAATATCTTTATTTTTTATATGATGCTGAGAATTGAACCTCACATTGCTAGGCAAGCACTCTACCACTGAGCCACAACCCCAGCCCCTATATTCTATATGATTTTTAAGAAACAAAATAATTGGCATTTTGTATTTTATTTTACAAACATTGATTCACTCAGCAAATATATTCAAGTGAACATTATTTGATAGACACTTTTTAAAATATTAGAGATTTAGTAATATATAAAACGATACAAAAATCTATGACCATATGTAGTCCTAATACTGGTGAGAGAGAAATAAAAGTGATAGATTAAAAAGTGAAATATTTATTGTGTTTAGGTGTGCTAATTATTGAGAAATTAAGAAAGAAAGAAGAAAGGAAAATTGTGAAATGCCTTGGAAGGATGAAATTTAGAACCAGAGGCTGGGAACAGCCTCACTAAGAAGGGGACTTGAGTCAAGGTGTGGAGGACATGGGAGAGGTAGACCTTCAGACATCAAGTAAAGACACTGGCTATGAAGAGAACAAGTGCAAAGACCCTAAAACAAGACCATTCAAGAAAAGTGTGAAGAAGAGCGTGAAGGATCCAGGGTGGCCAAACAGATGCAACAAGAAGAGTAACAAAGATTGAAATCCAAGAGATGAAAGGGGAACAACCATGTAAGACTGGTAATTTGATGTAATGGAAACCACCAGAAGGCTTTGTGATACAAACTCATGTACAACTGCACACTCTGGCCACTATTCTGAGAATAGAAAATAGCAGTTAAAGGCAGAAACCAGAAGACAAATTGGAGAACTATTAAAATAATCCAGTGTAGACACGATAATGACTTCAGCTAGAGATAACAAGGAGTGGATGAAGGTAAATACAAACAGTTCTAATGATGTAGTACACATGAGATGGGAAGAGAGGAAACCAGCAAAACACTAAAACACCAAGGAACAGTTTTGAAGAACAGAGAACATTATCTGAGATCGTGCTACAGGTCATACTGTATTTCCTCAAATTCACATGTTAGAAAATGTAAACCCAAGTCTCTTGGAATTTGATCTTATTTGAAGATAGGGTCTTTTCAGAGCTAAAGAACAAATTAGAACGAAGTCATTATGGTGGTCAATCCAATATGAGTAGTGTCTTTATAAAGTGAGGAAATAAGGACACAGAGCCACAAATAGAGACAGACAGACATCACAAAGGGAAGACAATGTGAAGACCAAACAAGAAGAAAACCATTTGGAAGCCAGGGAGAGAAGCCTTGAACAAATCTTTACCTCAAACTTTCAAAAGGAAACCCTGCTGACATCATGATCTCAGACTTTAAGCTTCCACAACGAAGAGACGATAAGTTTTTCTTCTTGAAAGCTTGTTATGGAAAACTCCTTGTTATGTAAGCGCCAAGAAACTGATATAGATGGGCAAATATTTTTTAGAATGACAACACTGCTAAACTAATAAGTAGGAAAGCAAATTCATTTGCACACTATTCTGAGTAAAACAGAAGCTTTTACTACAGTGTTGCTAACAGTTTACTCAATGCTAGGTTGATAGTGGCAGTTCCAAACTTCATTTCTTTTCCCCAATTTATGTCTTATTTTGACCAATTTTCTGCACAAATCAATTCAGAGCTGCTATAGTTTGGATGTGGTTTAGCTTGGTGTTCAATGTGGCAGATTTGGAAGGTGGAATCCAAGAAGAAAAATCTAGTGGGAGGCCCTCAGATAAATGAGGATGTACCCTTGAAAGATGTAAGGTGTTCCTTGTGGGATTCTGACTAGCTCTCACATGAGTACTGTTGTAAAAGCCCAAGCCTGCCCTCTATGACTACCTGTTTGGCAAAATGATTATTCACTCCTGTAAATGTTCCCATCATTGCCATTCACCAAGATGTAAAGCAGCCAAAAGTACTCAACTGATGCTTGCACCATGCCCTTGAACCTCCAAAACTGTGAGATAAATAAACCTCTGTCTTCATAAGTAGCTTCCCCCAAGTATTTCATTATGATAATGAAAAGATGACTAATGCAAGAACCAAACAAATAAAATAATTTGTTTTCAACTATAAAAGAGTTTCCAAACTAAAAAGTATTTACAAAACCCTTTGCTTTGAAATGATGGCATAGACTTGAATCTTTGTGCTTTTCTCCATTCAGTATAATCTGAGAAATAATGCAAGGAGCAATGAATGGATAACTTTAGAAAGTGAAAGAGGAAGATAAACTGACTTGAGAATCCAGAACTGGAAGGAAAACATAGCAACAGGGCACTTTCACAACTCCCACCCCAAAGAAGGTACTCCAGGGCCAGCATTTCCAAACTTCAAATAAGCAGCAGAAGGTGGTTCAGATAAGCTCCTTCTTACCTCAGATTGAACAAAAGTTCTGCAGGCAATATTGAGGTAAGAACAGAGGTAAGAACAGTCAATCAGAGGCAGAAAATAGTACACTACAAACCACCATCAAGAAAAGTGTAACCATAACAAGGTCCTTCTGACCTAGGGAGAAGGTCCTGCTTCTCTACCAGGAGAGAGATTTCTTTTCTTGTCAAGGACTGCAGGTGTCTAGGAAACATCAGCAAGGGAGGTCCCTCCACAGGAAGTTTCCTGTTCCAAAAAGCCTCTCCATCCCAGCTACCTGAATTCCTCTTGTCCACCTAGAGACATATGTGACCCATCCTGGAGAAACTCATTGTCCTTCAGAATACAGCAGCAGATACCAGTAGGAGACCCAAACTGTGCCAAATTAACAAAACAAGAACAAAATAGCACCAAGAAGGCTCTGCAAATTAAATTCTAATTGGACCCAAAGACTGTAAAAATATTTTAAGAGTTGCTTACTAAAGCCAAATGTATGCCTGCCTTATAAATAAAAGATTCAAATAAAACCCAGGGACTCTTAATGTAGTAGACACAATGTCCAAGATATTATCAACAATCACCTATCATGCCAAGAAATAGGAAAATTACAACTGGAATGAGAAGAGAATAGATGCCAATACTGAGATGGATCAGATATTAGATTATCTGATAAGTGTTTTAACTCAGTCATAATAGCAAATGCCTCAAGAAGAAATTACAAATTATTTTGAAAGAAATGAAAGAAGTGGGAAACTTCAACCATGAAATATTTTTAAGGCAAAAGAATGAAATTACAGAATTGATACAATAGAGCACAAGGCAGCCACAACCCCCCAAAAATCCTTATTGGGTTCATTACTAGAGAAGAAATGGCAGAGAACAGAGTCAGTGAACTTGAGGAGAGATCAATATAATTCAGCAAATGAAACATAGACTGAAAAAATACACAGACCTTTAGGGACCTGTGGGATAGTAAAAAAAAAGATCCAACTTTCCTATAATCATAATTCCAAAAGGTAAAAGGAATGGGTCTAAAAGAGCGTTTAAATAAACTAATGACTGAAAACTTCCTAAATTTGCCAAAAAGACACAAACTTACAGATCTAAGAAGCTGAGCAAACTCCAAGTAAGAAAAGGAAAGAAAGAAAGAAATCCAGGACAAGATGTATTATAATGACACTTTTGAAAATTAAAAACAAAGAAAATACCTTGAAAGCTACCAGAACAAAACGTCACATTACCTATAGGAGAAAACAAATTTAAAGGACAGTGAGTCTCTCCTATAAAGTCTGGAAAGAATTGGCACATTTTTCAAGTACCAATATTAAAGAACTGTCAGGGGTAAACTCTATATCCAGGAAAGCTTTCCTTCAAGAGAAAAAGAAAAATAAAGATATTTACAAGACAAGAGCAATTTCCAAGTTCTCAGCAATTTTATAATTGAAAAATTAATGCTTTTCTTTGTTTCTCTTCCAGCTTTCAGACTATGACAAGTAAACTTGATTTTTCACATAAAGTTCAAAAAAAGATGTGTGATGTATTTTTTAAATAGAAATTCTACTGATATGTGAAATTAATCATACTTCCCATGCAATGACAGTTCTGTGTATATTTTTACTATTCCTAGTAACAAACAACTCAGAACAAGTAGCTTAGAACAACTACCCCTTCTTTCTCTACATGCAACAGTTGATTGATGTGGATGGATGCCAGCATTGCTCAGTGGAATACTGATTTCAGAATCCTGTCTAGAAGGGGCAGCAGTTATATAAGGACATGATATTCTTATGAGAGCTAAAAACAGATCCATGAAATCATTCTTAAGGATTTTCTTCAGAAAAAAAAATCTATGACGTGTTCATGTATCACTGGCTAAGTTCGGACATACAGTCAAGCTCCATCTATATCAATAGGACAAGGTACTATGCCTCTCCCACAGATGCATGGAAAATCATGGCAGAGGGTAGGGATGTACAGTGTTTTTATTAGGAAAAGTAAGTAAGTTGGACCAACAATAAATTTACCACATTGGAGCAATAGTATAACATTTTCCTTCCCCAGTGATTACTACTACTTTTTTTTTATAAAATTTTCATTTTTAGAACTCAGTATAAACTTACAGATCTCCAAAGGACATTTTGTGTAGCATTTGTTAGAAGGTATTCAACTGAGGATTTGTGACTTATACCTTCAAAGAAAACAAACAGAAACAAGTAAATTTGTGAGCTGCCAGTCCATAAATATTTTCTGTTAAATAGGAAATACTTCATCTACGATTTATGTATTTGGCAGTGACGTTTCTATTATTCTTTGATTTTTACATTGGTCACTTGGAATCTCTGAGCATGTTAGTAATGAACTTTTGTGAAGATTCACACACACACACACACACACACACACACATACATACATACACACACCAGTATTGGCACTAGTTCTAGCATCAAAACAAACCAAACTCCCTGGCAACTATATTTGATGTGAATCAATGAATATAGAAAGAGATAAAAACACAGATGTAAAAAGAATAGAAATCATTTTGCATTTATATTCTATCAAAAAAAATGTGGTGTTTGTTTTGCAAGCACAAGACCCTGGGTTCAATCCCCCACACCGAAAAAAAAAAAAATGTGACTAGTTTCTCTGTTTCTAGTAGGTAATACCTCAAAAACCATTCTGCATTGTTCACCTTCTCCCAGGAATACCCTTTGGATCTGTGGGAATCCTCTTCAATCATTGTTGAGCTAGTATAACTTGGGTTCCAATCATTGGAATAAATTTTTAAAATACACAAACATTTTCTCAGTGAAGTTAAATGACTTCCCTAAGTCATTAAACACAAAATAGAACACAAAATAGATACCTAGGGCCATAATTGCATCACGAAACCACACACTTCTGTCAACAAAAGCCTTAGAATGATTAATAAGCTTATAAGTTAAAATGCACAGGAGAAACTTCCTCTGTAGACCAACAATGGGGGGGTATATACTCATTTTATTGTAACATCTTAGCAAACCACAGATAAATATATTAAAATCACATTATGCTGGATGAGAAAAAGCTTTCAGAAATAAAATGAAACATTTGTTACTGACTTTTACTTCAATGGGTTTTAAGAAAATCATTTAAAGTTTTTAGTTTAAAAGTTGATATTGCTGAAAGACTTTTATTTGACTTATATAATTAGCTCTAAGACTGTATGGTCTATTTGCCTAGAAAACTTGAGAAGAAAAAAATGAGAAGATACAAAATGGCATTGGTATAGAAATCTCATCCATAGGAAAAAATATTAAAATCAGTATTAATCACAGTGTCCCCTACTCAAATAATTTTTTTGCCCATGACCCAAAATAAGAGATAAATTCTATATTTTGCTTCTCCCCTTCAGTAAATAATTGGGACACATATTACTGAAAGTAGATGCAATATTTACTTTGATAATTTGTAATGCATTTTGTTATTTTAAAAATTTTATTCAATTATATGTCATTTTTAACACTAAACAAAAAATCATTACATTGATCTTAGTACAAGTGCTAGTTGGTCCATCTCCGTGAATCCAGATGGGATGCATTCAAATCATGTGGAAGGTGTATAGAATATATTCTTCCTATCCATATAACTGAATGGTGGATATAGGATATTGTAAGAAAGATGTTGACACATGGATTATCAAATTCCTCTGCAGTCCAATATAAAAAATATATTCATCTTCTCTTCCTCGGTTCTTAAAATAAAGGTGGTTTCCTCCTCTTTTTAAGGTAAATTCACTCTCTTCTTAGAAGTATGCATAATCAATTATCATTTATTTATTTTCACCTGAATTTTCCTATTGATTTTGACATTTCCTCAACTCCTGTTCATTTCATTAACCAAATATATAAAAAGTATTTCCTCCACCTAAAATATTCATATTCATTTCCCAAATATATAAAAAAATCTTCATGTAATTATTTTCTCCATATCCTCTCCTAAAATTTACCCCAAAATTGATCATGAATTCACTCATCTCAGTAATTTCAGTAAGAGATTTCTCACCAAAGATGCAAATTATCTCATCCTGATCTTATATGTGACATTTCAGCAGCATCTGATAGTATTTACTATTTCTTCTAACGTACCCTTTTCTTTCTTTCTTTCTTTTTTTTTTTTTTTTTTTTTTTTTTATTACACATCCTCCCTAAACTTTCCTTTTGGCATCTATTGTAGCAAGTAAATGTGGGAGTTCCTCAAGGCTCAGCTATGGGTCTTTTCCTTTTCACTTGATATTTTGTGACTTTGAGTATCAACTTTAAATATATCTTCAATTATCATGAAAATTATTTATAAAAATATATCTCCAAGGGCTGGGGTTGTGGCTCAGTGGTGGACCACTTACCTAGCACATGTGAGGCACTGGGTTCAATCCTCAGCACCACATAAAAATAAATAAATAAAGGTATGTGCTCATCTACATCTAATTTTTTTTTAAATGTATCTCCAGCCTAGGCATTTTATTAGAGTTTCAAGCCAGTATAGTCATCAATGTATTTGAAACCTCCTTACTTATTTTTCCTAATCACTGATATATTTACAACAACTTCATGGTATTCTTGAAAAGTGCTAAGAGAATACCTAAGTATTCTCATGACAAAAATTGATTTCTATGTGAGGCATACACATTAATTAGTTCGATTTATTCATTTCACAGCATATATCTGTATAACGTATAAACATAAGTCAAAACACCATATTGTGTATAAGAAGCAGATACAATTTTATCTGTCAATTAAAATAAAAATAATAGTTCTAAAAAGATTTCAAATTCATCTTGTCCAAATTCAAATGTTGCCAAACTCCCTAATTCTACCTCCTGTCAAATAAATCCTTAATGGTGTCCCATTGCTCTTAAAGTTCAAAGATCCTAGAAAGGCATAGAAACCTGGTATGGCCCAGCTCTTCTGCATCTTGCATGTACACATGCCTTTGCTCCAATCCCAGGTCCTGGGATACTTTTTGCTTTTTTATGTTGAAGTCACAGGGGACTTTTCAGTTCTTCAAAGATACTTTGTATCCTCCCCTCCTTTTCTTTTCTTTTCTTTTTTTTTCTGATAAGGCTTTTTTTAAAAAAATTTAATTAATGTTTTTATTTGTTCTAATTTGTTGTACATGACAGTAGAATGCATTTATACATTTTGATACATCATACATAAATGGAGTGTAATTTTATATGTCATTGTCTCAATTGATACTGTTTTAATGTTAATATCCCTTACTTAATTTTCAATATTTTACTCAAACTCACTAGATTCAATCCCCTAATCATATTTTGGAACCCTGCGCTTCTTTCCCTTATCATTTCTAAGACAGATGATATTTAGTTAATCTTTGCTTTTCCATACTCATTTTTCAACTTCATAATCATGCAAACTGTTATATCATGTTTACTTTGAAACTCCTCTCTGGAGTCTCTAAGAGATATCCACTATATGTTATTGTTGAATAGGAAAAAACTTTGAGACAGTTACATAGGGAGTAATTTCTATTGTCAAAAGGATATGTGTGTGTGTGTGTGTGTGTGTGTGTGTGTGTGTGTTTCTATTTTCAGAAGGATATATGTGTGTATGTGTGTGTGTGTGTGTGT
>JAJEJO010000747.1:206083-341255 GCA_020662805.1 Glaucomys volans
TGTTTGGTGCATAAATATTTATGATTGTTATGTCCTGTTGATTTATGCTACCTTTAAGCAATATGAAATGTCCTTCTTTATCCCTTCTGACTATCTTTGGTTTGAAGTCTGCTTTGTCTGAAATGAGAATGGAAACCCCAGCTTTTTTACTCAGTCCATGTGCTTGGTATGCTTTTTCCCAACCTTTCACCTTTAGTCTGTGGGCATGTTTTTCTATGAGATGAGTCTCTTGAAGGCAGCATATTGTTGGGTCTTTCTTTTTAATCCAGTCTGCCAGTCTATGTCTTTTGATTGATGAGTTTAGGCCATTTACATTCAGGGTTATTATTGAGATATGACTTGTATTTCCTGTCATTTTAGCTTTTTTAGGGTTTTTAGCTTAACTTTGTTTCTCCTTTGATTGACTCTTTCTTTAGGGTAGTTCCTCCCCATGGTGACCGAGATTGTTATTTTTCATTTCTTCCTCTTTGAATATTTTCTTGAGAATGTTCTTTAGGGCAGGCTTTCTCTTTGTGAATTCTTTAAGCTTTTCTTTATCATGGAAGGATTTTATTTCGTCATCATATCTGAAGGTAAGTTTTGGTGGATATAAGATTCTTGGTTGGCATCCATTTTCTTTCAGAGCTTGAAATATGTTGTTCCAGGCCCTTCTTGCTTTTAGGGTCTGGGCTGAGAAATCTGCTGATATCCGTATTGGTTTCCCCCTGTAGGTAATCTGCTGCTTTTCTCTTGCAGCCTTTAAAATTCTATCTTTGTTTTGTATGTTAGGTATTTTCATTATAATGTGCCTTGGTGTGGATCTGTTGAAATTCTGTGCGTTTGGTGTCCTGTAGGCCTCTTGTAATTGATTTTCCATCTCATTCATCATATTTGGGAAATTTTCTGATATTATTTCATTGAACAAATTGTTCATACCCTTGGTTTGTATTTCTGTGCCTTCCTCAATCCCAATAACTCTTAAATTTGGTCTTTTCATGATGTCCCATATTTCTTGGAGGGTTCGTTCATGATTCCTAACCATCTTCTCTGTTTGTTCGACTTTGTTTTCAAGATTAAATATTTTGTCTTCATTGTCTGAGGTTCTGTCTTCCAAGTGATCTATTCTATTAATTATGCTTTCTATTGAGTTTTTAACTTGGTTGATTGTTTCCTTCATTTCCTTGTTTTCTTCAAGGATTTCTCTTTGCTTTTTTCTCAGAACTTCTATCGCTTTATTGAAATGATTTTTTGCTTCCTGAAATTGCTCTAATAGCTGATTATTCTTAGCCTGAATCTGCTCTCTCGTCACCTCATTCTCTTCTCGGATCATTTTAATTATGAACATTCTGAACTCCATTTCTGTCATTCCCTCTACCGTGCTGTCCTTAGGATCTCCTGATGCACCATCCAGGTTTGTTTGGGACACTTTCTTCCCGTGTCTTCCCATGCTGCTCATATATCCTCCCCTCTAGTAGGGCAAATCAGAGGGATTGCAACTTTCCTGTAAAGACCCAGAGCGTCCCTGCAGGTTTCCAGCAACTCACCAGATGTTTGAGAGGTGCTTGATCAAGTGGTGAACCAAGATAGACGCTATCTCACCACCTCCAGGTTGGGAATGATCATGTTTCTGGGCAGAGGCAACCAGGAGATGCTGCACTGTGTCCCTGGAGCCACAGCGCCGTGTCCCTGGAGCCGCAGCACCGTGTCCCCGCGAAAGGGGTGGGCTTAGGTCCAGGGGCTCAGCGAGGTCAAAATGGAGACTCTCCGCCAGGGAATCTGTAGAATGGCGCCGACCGGGCCCAAATTCCCCGCTGGGGCGGGCAAACAGCTCTGCTCCCAGGTAAATCTCACCTGAAGCTGCAGCACTGAAGCCGCAGCGCTGTGTCCCCGGGGAAAGGGGTGGGCTTAGGTGTTAGGTATTTTTGCTATAATGTACCTTGGTGTGGATCTGTTGCAATTCTATGCGTTTGGTGTCCTGTAGGCCTCTTGTAATTGATTTTCCATTTCATTAATCATATTTGGGATATTTTCTGATATTATTTCATTGAACAGATTATTCATTCCCTTGGTTTGTATCTCTGTGCCTTCCTCAATCCCAATAACTCTTAAATTTGGTCTTTTCATGATGTCCCATATTTCTTGGAGGTTCCGTTCATGATTCCTAACCATCTTGTCTGTTTGTTCGACTTTATTTTCAATATTAAATATTTTGTCTTCATTGTCTGAGGTTCTGTCTTCCAGGTGATCTATTCTGTTAATTATGTTTTCTATTGAGTTTTTAACTTGGTTTATTATTTCCTACATTTCCTTGTTTTCTTCAAGGATTTCTGTTTGTTTGTTTGTTTTTTAGAACTTCTATCTCTTTACTGAAATGATTTTTTGCTTCCTGCAATTGCTCTATTAGCTGATATTCATAGCCTGAATTTGCTCTCTCGTCACATCATTCTCTTCTTGGATCATTTTAATTATGAACATTCTGAACTCCCTTTCTGTCATTCCTTCTACCATGCTGTCTTTGGGTTCTCTTGATATATCGTCTAGGTTTGTTTGGGACACTTTCTTCCCGTGCTTTGTCATGTTGCTTGCGTATCTTCCCTGTAGTAGTGTGAATCAGAGGGATTGCAGTTTCCCTGTAAAGACTTATAGTGTCCCTGCAGATTTCCAATACCTCACTTTGAAGAGATTATTATTCGCAGTACCCCATATAAATAATATGTGTCCTTAACCCATATAGAAACTATTTAGATATAAACTGCGTTATAGTATTCAGAAATGAGTGCAAATTATCTACTGCATAATCGATAGGTTTGCAATTAGGACCACAATTTCAAATAGTGGAAAAATAAAATGCTGAGTGGTTTAGAATATAATGTTAATGAGATAGGAAGTGAGTCTATAGAGTTACTATGTCATAGGAACTGTGCAGCGGAATTAGAGGAAATAAGGTTTTAGCATGAGAAAAGAGAATGGGTTTCCAAGGACACTGCTATATTAGAGCATGATAGAATGATAAGGGTATTAATAGGAAAGAAATGTGAATGTAGTAAGTATATTAGGAATAATCGTAATATTACTATTTAGACAAAAAAAAAAAAGGAAGAAAGTTCTGCAGCAAAATTATATTGTACTACTCAAACCTCCTATTGTTCAGTAGTCTGATGCCTGTCAGACACTTGGTAGTGCTGTGTCGCAAGAAGGATGCTGTCCCACTGCCTCCAAGTCAGGGATCATCAATGTTTGTAGGCAAAGGTAACCTGCTGTTGTTAGATGGTCAGCGACAGTGTGGGAGCGGGCCTGAGACTAGACCAGGTACAGGGTGCAGGCCTGGGTTTGGAGCTAGATATGGCGGCCTGTTGGCTTGGTGTGTATGTGTTCACAGCTGAGGCTACCAGGGGTTCAGGCCTGAACCTTGTAGGGGATGGTGAACCTGGCCTAGGGATGGTGATTTCCAAGCGGCTGCTGGAGTTCCACGCTCACTTGCTTGCTGGCGCCCAGGCCTGGTCAGTGATTCTGAAGCGACTGCTAGGGGCCCACACTCACTTGCTGGTTGGTGCCCGACTCCAAAGCAGCTGCTGGAGGACCCACACTCACTTGGGGACCCTCACTCACTTGCTGGCTGGCGCCCGAGTTCTGGCCCAGGTTGGTGACTCTGAAGTGGCTGTGGGAGTCCAGCGCTCCCAGGTGGTAGCTGCCCGCGGCCAGGCCGAGCCCAGCCCAGCAGAGTTGGTTCCGGAGCGGCGACTGGGACCTCTTATATGTGATTTGAATATAAAATCTCATTGAGAGCCATAGTCCTGCTGTTTGAATCCCAAGCAAGTAGGAATCCATGGAGCAAGTAGGAATGCAGCCTTCCTCTAGCCCGCCATCTTGAATCTCCCCCTTCTTCTTACTTCTTTATGATTATTATTCCTAGGTAGATATTATGCAGTTAACCAGTGCATTATCTTCTGTTTGTGGTTATATGCTCACTGCATTTTAATATTTCACTTGATTAGGAAATATTCTGTGCTCATGACCTTTGTTTTATAAGATTCTTAAAACCCGAGGATATTTTTAGCTATTTTTTGAAGCTGACCCCTATTTTAGTTTATCACTCATTATGTTTTGTGAAAATAACAAAACAGGAAAAAGATGCTATCCCAGGCAATTACAATAGAAATGAGAAAATTGAGATTTGTTTGATCCAGGTTTTAGATCAGAACATTGGGTTTAATTTTCAGAGGTTATACCTTGTCAAGTGGTGTCCTTCTGGTTCTTTGGAAAGAAGTCAATGAGAATGCTCATATTTCCATGTCATTAGTGTCCAAATATTCGTTCTCTTTATGCTGATTCAAAGATCACTAAGCAACATTTCCGTGTTCGATAGGTTTCCCATGCTAAATAGATGTTTATGAATTCATAAAAAACATAATTCTATGTGCATCAACAATCTGTGACCACCTTAGGAAAGGAATGAATTTCCAGGGCAATTGTCAAATCAAATTCTTGTACTACTTTGATGAAATCATACTTCAAAGTAAATGTTACCTTGTGAGGCAACAATTAAACTGCCACATATCCTCCTGTACAAATAATTCATGATATGTAATGGTATTCTCTTCATTTAAAGTATCTACTGGCAAAATTATTTGCATGCCAATGAGTGAAATTAGGTAAATTACCACATTACTATGTTATACAGAATGTCCATTAAAATAAGATCTTTTCTTGCAATATCAAATGCCTATTTAGGTACCTTAAATATTATGTCAATGTTATATCATGGCAGTCAAAAATTGCTCTGAATACAAGAAACAAGCTACCTCCATGATTCTCAGAAAATATTCTGAGTAAAGGAGGCTCTAGAGTATAAGTTCGACAAGTCCTTGGGAAACAATTTGTATACAACATTCAGGAAAACTGTATCTGAGAGCATCTTACTTTAGCTTTTATTTCTGACTCTGATATGAATAAAGAAAATAAGAAGTATAGATAGATGTTTCAGTTCTCTCTCTCACCACTTCTAAATGTAATGAATTTTTTTCTTTCATTCTTCACTATGTTTTACTTAAAGTTTATTTTGTTACAGATTTTGAAACTATTTTGTTAAAGTTAAGTGTCATAAATTTAACACAGATTTATCTCACCATAGAAATTATCTACTTTCATTGAGGGTCCAAATGAAAGAGGGTCAAGTATCCAAGTGTGTTCCTCTATAAATCTTTGAAAGTTACAGTTAAAAGACAGAGGTAACTCATTCATAGAAAATGTGTGTGTGTGCACATGTTTGCATATTTTTTAGGTGTGAATTAAGGATGTTGGTGCATGGTTTGTTTTATTCTGACAGCATAAAATAAAAGACATCAGATGGGATGAGAGACTCTTATCAAATAAAAAGTAAATTGTTATGTTCAAATACATGTTCAACAACAACAACAACAAAATTAAATACCAGGAAAATAATAGATAATTTGTTATCTTTTGAATATCAATTCCCCAAAACAAAACATAGGAAATGAGAAAAAACATGGAGTTAATAAGGAACTATAAATATTTGCTAAAAACAATTCAAAGCATTCAAATAAAAATATTAAGGAAGCACATGGAGGTAAATTCCCCTAGGAAAAAACAAAGGTCAACCATTTTCTGTAACAAGACTAATAAAAAGCATATCTTGAAATTTAAACTACTGCATGAAATACCTATTAAGGTGAGTGTGTTGGTCTCAGGTGAATATATATAATTTTTAATTGTAGTAACAGAGGATCAAGTTTCTACTATTTGGGGTTAAGTAGCAACATTTAATCTGATTAAAAGTTAACCTGATCAGTGATCTGTACTGCAAGTATGGGCTAGATATTCCTCTGGGCTTCATTAAGGCATGGCTGATATGAGTTAAGGGAATTAAAGTAGAGCTCTTCAGAAAGAAAAGCTCAGATTGCTAAAAATAGAGAATAGTTTGTATTATATATTAATAAGAGGCAATAACAAGAAAGAGAGCTTCAGAGCCAAAGGATGTTTTCTACTGCAGGATTTAAGACACATGAATAAAAGCCTCTGCATACTTGCTTTTTTAACATAGATTTTAAGATACATAAAAACTTTGAGTTTTTTTCTTAAATATATATCACCATTTTTGGTGGAAGACAAATTTGTTTTTAGTATTGAATGCTACCACTATTTGTAAGCAGCAGATTATAATCATTACCTTTTACCCACCATTTTACATAAATCTATTCAGTTAGTACATTATTAATACCAAAGTTCTGTCCAATGTATATGACTTGAAAACCTTGCTTTTCAGGCTTGCTTGACTGTTGCATAAAGCTGGCTAGAACTAAAAATTTACCCTTGACTCTCCATTAGCCCCAGTAAACCATTCACATTTACAGTCATGAAAGGCATGGTCCTGGACCTCAGTAGAAGACTGGATCTTTTCTGGGATTCTTTAAATCACAGCCAGCACTAAAAGCCAGTACATGATTTTCTGATTCTGTCAATCTTTTCTCGTGGAATGTTTGCAAATCTGGTGGCCAAGTTCTCCAGGATAAAGGAGAAACAAGTGAAAATGCACTTAAAAGAAGCACCTCTGAGAGAAAGCTCACTGATCTCCCATCCATTCCCCATCTACCCACTGAGCAAATTTACTCTTCCTCATTTGCCCAATTTAGTAAGGGGGCAGCCATCTGTAACATGATAGTGTTAGGACTACATATTTTGCTGGGTTGATCTGAAAATAAAATAAGTTTATATGTAATATTACTTAACAAAATGAATTATAGGTAGTGAGTGCTTATTACACAATAGCTTCATTTGTTATGATTACTGTATTTTTCAATTTCAATCTCTTTGTAAACTTTTTGTTTTGGAATTTTGTTTTGGTGAGCTTTCCAAATCGTGAAGTCAGTTGTTGAACCTCTACTTGAATATACATGGTTTTTCCTGGTATCATCACTTTTATTTTTGCTCTCACATTTCAGACTCACTTGCTATACTTAGTGATTATGTCTTAACAATTATTATATATATAATTATAATATATATATGCATTTCAGGACAAACATCTTTTAGGTTTCTTTGTTGTCCAGTTTTATATATATATATATATATATATATATATATATACACACACACACACATATATACACACATACACACACACACACATGCACATAAGTATTTTTAGCTGTCGATGGACCTTTATTTTATTTATTTATTTATATGTGGTGCTGAGAATTGAACCTAGTGCCTCACACATGCCAGGCAAGTGCTCTACCACTGAGCCAAAACTTCAGCCCTGTTGTCCAGTTTGAAGTCAGTTTTGGTACATTTGGAACACAAAGAATATCCCATAAATCCCTATTTGTAGAAAAAAGTTAAGAAAAAATGTCAATTTAACTTTGATTCTTGTTTCAGTGTTTCAAAGCATCAAATTGCAATATTCCTTTATGAGTTATAGAATGCCTCATGAGATTTTTCATTCATTAATATTTGTCAATATCTTCTTTTATTTTTAATGCTTTTTTCTTTATGGAATATTCTTTTGTGTAAAAAGGTTTCTATATTTAATTTTTTAATTATTAAATTAGCCTACTTATTCCCACCCAATAGTATTTCTTTTAATCAAGTTTTTCTAACATTCATTTTATCAAAAAAATAGATACTATTTTTAAACTATATATTTTATACTTTCTTAAAATCTTTCTCTTAAAGGTAAAATCGATATTTAACTTAAGTATAAAGAAATTGAATCATTTTGTAATATTTATTAAATCTTCAGTATGTGTTTCCAACCTCATTTTTTTTTTCTTTTTCTTGTGCTTCCTAGATTTTTACTCTGCTATTTCTGTGTGCTTTTATATCTGTGGGGTAAAGTTGCTTGAGCAGGAGTGATTATCCCTGAGGGAACATTTGCCAATGTGTGGAGATGCTTTCAGTTAGTACAACTTGGTGGTGGTAAGGTAAGTGGCATCTAGTAAGTGGAGACTAAAGTTTCTGCTAACTACCTATGAGGCTGAGGCTCAGACTATGGAAAACAGATTGAGAATCCTGGCAGGTGAAAGAAGGTGTGAGGCTTCTCCCTAGTAGACATGCTTTACTTGGAGGCAGTCGAAGATTCCAGGCCCTGAGTCCTTCCATAGGACTTATTGAAGGTTACATTCCCATTTTTAATAAACACTGGCTCTATCATCTTTATTGGTTTCACCCCTCCTTCTTCCACATATACATTCACCCCAGGATCACATGCCTTGCATCTTATTCTCTTCCCTTGTAGTTGTTGTTGTTGTTGGGGAGGGGAGGATGAAATTCTGAATGATACAGAAAGAAAAATCAGAGAGGAATTCAGGAGAAAGAGAGGAATTATCTTCCCAAGAGACATTTCTGGGTGCTGGGAATGGAATCATGGGTACTCTCAGGTTATTGTCCACTCTGTTGTACCTTATTGCATTTATACTCATCTTGAATGCACTTTTCACTATTTCCCTATCACATCTGTGGTTAGTAGAAATTCCTCAAAAACTAACAAATGTTCCACTTTTATCCTCAGTTTTATGTGTTGCTGCAAGTCTTTGTCTTTGTATGTCCTTTATCAAAATACCTTACATTATTGTTTCTTCTAAACCTATTCTTGTGTCCTTTGTTAGAAGCACTTCACAATCTCTGTATAAAGAGGATCCAGTTTTGACAATAAGGTTTCTTACTTTATATAGGTTGCCAAAATGAACTGAATTGCATCTATAGCTGTGAAAGAAAGTAAGGGGCTCAATGAGATTTAAGCTCCTGCCCATATTTCCTTGATATCATAGATACACTTTGTGCTGCATGTTTAAAAATATGCCCTGTAAAAGTGATACATTGAGTAGAAATTGTCATATGGCCAATCTTCAACTCATGAAAGTTTTGCAAACTCCAGGTATATCATTCATGTTACTTTATGCATTGTACCAATGTATACTTTAAAGAAGGTCTTTAAGCATATCATACAGCATTCCAGAATTATGGAGAAAAATCAAGCAGGGAAGAAGCTGAGGATGAGTGGGAGCAGCAGCTGAATTTTAAACAGAAAGCCCAGGAAATTCTCACTGAGAAACTAACCTGAACAAACAATGAAGTATACTGAGGTAAAGGAGCTGAGCTGTAAAGGAATGATAACACAAATCTTAGCTTACACAATCATCTATTTGTAATCTTGTCAGGCTCAAAAAACACATTATTCATTTTTATGAGCTAATTGACCTCTAAATGTTAGACCCAATTTTACCAAAGGGCAAATTGAGAACCAAACAGTGGGAATACCTGAATCTAAGGCTCTTGACTGCTTTATATTCCATTATATGTGCCACTGTGAACAGAGATTTTTATTTTCAGTTATTGGCAAAGTTAATATAAAGACACCTGCATATTAACATCAAGCAATGAATCAATAGAAATGTGCATATTTAAGAAGCATATAAAAATAAATAATGGTAACATTTTGAAATATATGATGGATATAAACTCACATATTTATTTGTAAAAATCATTCCTTTAAAACTGTGCATATTAACATAAACCTAACCACCATATTTTCATGTTCTAAAGTTTCAAAAGTACTCCTTTACTTTAAAATCAGCTTTGAATTTTTACCATATTATGTTTTTTTTTCCTTAAGTGAGCTATTTCTGCTTCCCTTGTCATTCCCAATAATTTCCTAAAATTTCTACCTTATTGTGGTCTATGAAATAACCAACAGCAGTAGGGCCAATAGCTTGAAATGTAGTTGGGAATGTTGTTAGAAGAAATTGAAACATACATGAAATTTACAGAGATTTCTTCATGCTATTCTCTCTCTCTCTCTCTCTCTCTCTCTCTCTCTCTCTCTCTCTCTCAGTTTTCAGGTCTGAAGTACTTTCTGACACAATATTACCTATTTACCTAAACCTGTAATTGAAAAGGTTAACTGTAAACCATATCTCCTTTCCAACCAAACCAAACTGAATCATTCGTGGATGCTTTAATCTAATTTCTGCTCATTTACTAGAACAAACTTCTAAAAACATTATTATGAACCAGTCCCTGCGAAAAGCAATGCATTGACTTTTCATTTTTATCCTGTCTTATGAAAACTAATTTGTGGTCAAAGTCCATCATCCACCAGCTTCACCTCACATTACCTGTTTCCATACTCTTTCACCTGGACTTCACATGCTACCAAATTCATTCCCTGTGTTCTGAAATGTGACACAGTGATTCTCACCGTTGAAGGAATGAAGATTACTAGTCCTTACAGATTATATGTGCTGATATAGTCTTTTCTTTAGTCTCTATGCCTTACCATGTAGTGTTTGATTCATTTCCTCCATCATTTCCTCCTTCTATGTGAACATGATGTTTCTGTACACATTTTCATTTCACACACATGTGCTTTAACACTTTCAAAACCTCTGTTTCTATGGCTTACTGTCTCTTAAATGTGAATGCTAAATCTGGGATATAGTATCTAGGGTAACATTCATATTAGTATAATACATAATGTTAATGATTTGGGAAGTGAATTGTATAATTCTCCAAAGAGTAATTCCTCAGTACATAATTCCCTAGTAAAGATGTTGTTACATTGATAATATTTTTTAGCCCCTTCTTGGGGGACATTTCTAGAGCAGTACTGCATAGTTGGCTGATCAATATAACAATGCAATAATCCAGGAGTTAAAATATCTTTTATAAAAAAATCCTCTGTTTATGAACAACAACTCGAATGGCTACAGGAACAAAATATGTATGTACTTGTAAAATAAGTTTCAATGGATAACAGCACATTTTAATACTTATTAAATAAAAGAAGAGGCATCCAAAGATGTGACCTTTTAAATTTAATGGGTTTTGCCAGAGATGCAACTATATTAAATAACAGAGACAATTCGCTGGCAGGAAATTGATATCTGATTGAAATTCAAGTTATCACACTTATTCAACAAAGACCTACTATTTCCCCAAGGACTACTCTTGCACCGTTTGTGAAACTGTGAAAATAGGTTTCAAATTCATTGTCAGTTCTTAGAGGATAGTGTTAGAAGAACTTCACACATAGATCTCTTTACTGCACTATATAGTTTCTGAAAAAACAGTACTAAACTTAGAAACTTAGTATTTCTTCAGTTTTCATTTTAATGAC
The DNA here is from genome assembly GCA_020662805.1 of Glaucomys volans. Taxonomy (NCBI): domain Eukaryota; kingdom Metazoa; phylum Chordata; class Mammalia; order Rodentia; family Sciuridae; genus Glaucomys; species Glaucomys volans. The sequence continues at coordinate 217,197 of JAJEJO010000747.1, forward strand.
TAGAAAATTCTGTCTCTTAGAAAACTCTGGTAGTGATATATGGATGCACAAAAAATTCAAGGTCATAGAAGTACCTGAGTTTTATGTTATGGTTCCTTTTAAATTTTGTGTGAGATCCTACTGAAACGTGAATTTTTAAGAGAATGCTATTGATAGCCTATTCTGAAAGTTATTCAGTCCTATGGTGTCACAGTTGGCATTTGTCATTGTTTATTGTCCTACAGCCAACATCTCTTCTAAGTTGGCCAGATTGTCAAAAAGCAATAACTAACTAGTAAGCAATTAGGGAAATTAATCAGCATAAATATATCCTAAGGAGACTTATCAAATATGTAAGCCCTAAACCATACACAATTTAATTGTGTTTTGGCAAAGAACTTTGACATTGCATCGATCCAATTCTAGGTCATTCTTAAAGATCTGTTGAAAAATACTTGACAATGAGACACTTCACTAACTGTCCCAAACAATGTTTATATTTTCATCTAAATAATCTTAAGCAATTGTTTTTAATAACTCAATTATCAAACTTGTAATAGTCTAACTGGTATTATAGTTCTCTGCCAGTAAATTGTGGATAACTTCGAAGCCATTAATTCCTTTAGTTTCATTGGCCAAAATATGCTTTTATATTGTTTCCATGTGCAAATATGTAACAACTAATCCTGCCATTATGTACAATTAGAATGTACCAATAAAAAAATATGGAGGAAAAAAGATCCAGTCCTCAGTGTGAGTTTTCTGAACTGAAATAGGAGGCTTGATCACACTTGAGAGTTTTTATCAATAGTTCTATTAATTTATGTGCATATGATCACATTTTTGCCCAACTTCTATTTAATACCTGGGAATATACTGATGAGAAAACTTATGTAAGTAAATATAATGATGAGGGAAAGTAAAGAAAGAAGGAGTGAGGAAAGGATAGAAATCATTTTCATAGTGAGACTGAACACACAAACTTGATTACATTAACATCAAAATCTACCCAGCTAAGCTAATCAGTCATGGAAAATTGCAAACATTTAAAAGTCAATAATGAAATAAAGCCCAAGCTGTTGGTGTGTGTGAGCATTTAAAACTATGCTTCTTGGTGAAAGGAAAGGAAGATCTAATAAAGCTCTAAAGCCCTGATGGTATAGTTTATATTCCATTGTATAAAGAAAGTAAAATAAACAAGGTTAAGACTTCCATTGCCCATGTATAAAGCAAGTAGAGACATTTCAAATTGTAGTGTATACATTTCACTGTACATTCCTCAAGACACTAGAGCATGCAAAGTACACCTTTTAATCTATGCATATAATGTTCAAGGCTCCATTCACGATTCAATATGTGACTTGATATATCAGTGGTTGCAGCTTGATATGCCAATATAAACACTGTTTTGTGCTTCAGACATCAATGGACACAGTAAACACAGTTTGGAGCTCAAGTACATATAATTTGTGTAGTTTTTTATACCAAAATTTACAGATAATTCAGAGTTTTCATTTTCTTTTATCCAGAAAAATATACCTGCATTCACTAGTGAATATAGCTTCATATACTTGGGTAAGACCAGAAGGTATCCAGTTGGAAAAATTGAAGCAAAGGGAAATTTCATAAATAGTAGGCATATACTATGTGTTAATCTGACTTACTTAGCCAAATAGAACCATTAGGAAAAAGATGTAGACATAAATATAGGTATAGATATATACAGGTCTTATGTATGAAGAGATTGCTTATAAGGAATGAGCTCATGGGGTTACAGAGACTGAGAAGCCCAATGATCTGTAGTTAGCAAGCTGGAGAACCTGGAGATCTGATGGTGTAAGCTCTAGTCCAAGTCTGAGTCCAATGCAGGAAAAGGCTATCACATAGTTTTGTCAGTCTTCTTTTTAAAAAGGAATTAAGTTCTAATGTTCTACAGCACAGTTTGGTGACTATAGTTCACAAAATTTTTATATATAAAGAACTAGAAGAGAAGAGTTTAAATCTTCCCAATACAAAAGATGATATATGTTTAAGAAGATAGAACACTAATTATCACCAATATGATCATTACACATTGCACATATGTACCAAATTATTGCTCTGCACTCCATAAATATAAGCAATTATTATGTTGATAAAAATATTTAGGAAAAACAATAAGAACTTATTTTCATAGTTTTGAAGGCTAAAAGTGCAAATCCACATTGTTGGCAAGGCAGTGCCCTCTGGAATCCTTCCATCCTCCTTCCTAGCTTCTGGTGCTTTGCCAGAAATCTTTGCTGTTCCTAGGCTCACAGATTAATGACTCCAATGTCTGCCTTTCATAAGTACTAGCTTTGTGTGTCTCTTCACATGACTATCTCTCTCTAATAACACCAGTCACATGGGATCAAGGGTGCACTCTAAACCAGCGTGCCCTTGACTTCCCTATGGCATTTACAATGACTCCGTTTCCAAATAAAATCATGTTCTAAGGTGCTGGGGGTTTCAAATTTCAACATGTATCTTTGGCACATGTGTTCTCTTTTTCCATCCTGCCTGATCCTATGATTTAGTTTTGATTATCACTATTTCACAGATGTAAAGAAGATCTAAGTCAAAGAAGTTTAACGAACTCCAACTTGTAATTGGAAGAGTTGGCATTTGAACTGCATCTTTCTAATCACAAAGTCAGTGAGGAAATTCTCATGAAAAACAGTTAACTAAATGCAAGACACAGTCAGATCAGTGCCACTAAATATAGAGGAAGCCAAAGGGTATTTAATTACTTCTCACTGGAGAGATCATGAAAGGTATAATATAGGTTGTTACAGTTCAATTCAACCTTAGTGGGTGGATTGGGATTTATCAGGAAGGAATATATAAAGGCTGGGAAGACTTTTAAAAAGTATGAAAAGATTACAGTATTTAAACCAATTTTCCTCAATAACAAGTCTCAGAAAACTTCAATCTAATTTAAACAAAAAGGAAGTGTATTGGCCCGTATAACTGAAAGTTCAGAAATAATAGATTCAAAGTTAACTCAGTGACTTCAAGTCTCTAGATTCACATGAATTTTGCTTAGCTGCTTAGCCCTCTTCCTACCAGGTTTGTCTTGGGTTTCTCTTGTAGTACCAAAACAGGTATAGACTTTTCTCTTTACACTGAGATTTTCAAAGAATGAGGTCATATTCTTTCCTGGTATTACAAGAAATAGTCACAAGATTCTTATTCATTCCATACATGTCTACACTTGATCCAATAACTATATGCTCTAAGTGAGAGAATATACATGCAAAGAATTTAGAAAAGTACATGGAGTACATTTAATATTATATTAGTGCTATTTTTATTACTATGTGTCCATTGTATGCCTTTATCATTATGCTAATATTTGTGCAGAGTTTTTGTTACTTCAGTGATTCTCTCTCATGGCTGCAATTCAAGTAGTGAACTAATAATATACCTTAATCATCTTATACCCTTAATAACTATCCTGTTATGTATTTTTTTATGTTAAAAAAAGAACAAAAATTAATGCAAATTTTATTCTAAATATAAAACTGTCATTTGCATGACAACTGGGAATAGAATAAATTCACTATTACATTCACTCTTTTAATTACATAAGCACTATTTTAATATTAAATGGGGAGAGCAAAAATACTATACAGAAAAAATTGCTTTCAATTGCTCGTTACCTCCATGGAACTCCAGGAACTCTTAGTAGTAGTGTGAGTATAGTTTCTCTATTCTTAGAGCATTAGAGATTGATTAGAAATTACCAAGGATTCATCATTTGATTCAACAAATATTTATCAATCTTCAGTTATATAAAGTACAAGATTAGGAGAAAAAGAGTTGAATCAGCCATGATCCTAAACATATAGTGGTAAGAAGAATCACAAGTTAAAGATGTCATGAACACCATTTCAAATGATTTTATTGAGCTTCCAGAGGTGCAGAATCATATATTTTAGATGTATTATCTGATGTATTAGATTGTTATCTGAAATGAATATGACTGGCTATATTCAATTTCTTCTCCCTAAGAAAAGTCTTTTATAATTTCAAGTACAATTTTCCTGGTTTTCTGTCAGCTCTCATTCACAAAAAAACTTCCCACCAAGCTCTTAGAACAAACAAACATAAAATAGAGCACTATATTTTGAACAGATATGATATGTAATCAGACATTTAATAATCACTAATCCTTCAAACCATCCTATTTATCACGAGATACTATTTTTGTCATTACCTCATGATATTTCTTGCTTCATTATGGAAATGTCTCGTATGGAGTTTTCACTGATTGATTCCCTTCTCTCTTTATCCAAATAACAGATCTTCTTTGTAACGTGCATTTTAACATTGATTTTCTAAATATTCATGAGCATACAAATTACTCAGTAGAGATCTCTTTTTCTCAGAGATTGCGTCCTTCATAAGGCAGCATTTAGGAGAAAATTCCTATTGAAACCTTCAGTTTAGGCCTGACAGTTCTCCTTTGAAACAGTAGGATTGAGTTTTGAACACTCATTATGGTCTCTGATATACATATTAAACAGCTAAATGCAGATGTCACCTCAACATGAATTCAGAACTGGAAAATATATTGGTGCTTTGGCCTTGATTTTGCTTTTGCATCTAGAGAATACAAATCCATCACGATTTTAGTAGAGAAGATTCAGCAGGCAGGTCTGGCAACTTCGGGCACTCATTCACACTGAGTGTCTATACCATTCCAAAAGTTATGCTGCTCCCTTTGAAGATCAAGTTCAAATGTAGACAAAATCACTATTCCTTAGTTCTTTTACAACTGAACTCACAAAATGATCTTTTGAAATGTTTTTAAATTCTTAAAAATGAATTTTAAAAGGCATTAAAAAGTTTGCAAAGACAGAATTCATTATCTCTTTATCACAGTTGGCTCATTTCATATCCTTTATTGAAAACAGCAGCTATTTTTTTTTCTTTATCACATCAATGGAGTGTCATTTCTGTGATAATGCACCTGGCTTTCTCCCATCAAAATGCTGAGTCCTGCTCTCATACTTCATGAAGGGAGCATCTTCTCTAAGCAAGATGATCATTTTAAAATCAAATCCCGAGCATCTGGTTCCAACCTTCAATGCTACTTTGCCACCTTTGAAACTCCTTAGAAATTCTGATTTATAGTCTAAAGAACAGTTTTCTTTTCAAGAAATTGATTGAAATGTTAATTGTGTAATGTGAGAGATCCTCTTCTAGGTGAAATAAGCCAGGTGCAGAAAGACAAATGCTGCATGATCTCACTTATAGGTGGAGAGTAAAAAGTTTGACTTCAGAGAATGGTGATTGCCTGCGGATGGAAGTGGGGAACAATCATGAGACATTGGTAAAAGAACACACGTTTTCAGATAGATAGAAGAAATAAGTTCTAGAAATCTAGCATATGACTGCAGTTTTAGAAATGCCATCATTCTTCAAAATTGCCAAAGAGCTAATTTTAAGTGTTATTACCACACACACACTGAAAGATAAATATGTAAAGCAATGCATATGTTAATTACTTCAACTTAGCCACTCCACATTGTATACATATTTTAAAACATGTTATACATGATAAATTTTAGTTTTTGTCAATTAAAAATAAATTTGAAACGGAAAAAGATACATATGGCTAGAAATTCGTAACTATGGTATAGGAAGATTTTCTATACCTTATTAGAAAAGTTAACTGATTACAGTACAAGTTGAGTAAGAAGTTGTGTTTGCTAGTTTGCTGTTGCTCTAAAGCATGCCTGAGAAAATAAACTTAGAAAGAGGAAAAAATTTTTTACTTTTGGTTTCAGAGGTGTTTTGGGCCATTTGTGGTATACATGATGGTTACAGAGCATGGTGGGAGAGGTTTGTTCATTACAGGGAGGCCAGGAAGCAAAAAGTAAGAGAAAGCACTGGGGTCCTCAGAGAAATTAACTTCTTTCCACTGGGTCTCACTTTCCAGAGTTTCCATCACTGCCTGATTCCAGGTTGGGAGTTGGGAACCAAGCCTTTAACACACGGACCTTTTGGAGATATTCAAGACCCAAACTATAACAGAATGTTAATAGTAAAAGGTGCCAGGAAGTCAATGTAATTAAAAATATTTTCATTTATAAACAGTCTAAAAATAAAGGTCAAAACATTTTATAAGCAATAGGAAATTTCATTCAAAAAATCCTCAGATATACAGAGATTTCATACCAAACTGTTTTCACTAATTCTAGATATATTTTAAAATATTGTAAAACCTTTCCCTTTGTAGTATACTTCCTTTCAGAAATGCAGAGCTAGAAAGAGCATTCTAAATATTCCTTGTGTGATATCTTTTCCGGAATCACACCTATGACATTCCTGCTGCAAGGATGATGTATACAACTTCAGGCTTTGGGAAGGAATTCATTCTATGACTACAGGTCTATTTTCATGGCTTTTCTAGCCATCTTTACAAACTGCAAACAGGATCTGAAAACTAAGTAAATCTAAGAGTATAATTTTATTACAAACGGGTGGTAGAAATAAGTCATTAAATCCTTAAAACCAAAATCTTGTAGAAGAAAAAAGAGCAGTAAATCAGAAAGATGACATAACACACCACTTAGAAAGTTTCACATTTGACCACATTTGTGTTATGTTGGTGGTGTATTTTAAATTTCTTTCAGTGAAGTGGTAATAGAACAGAATATCAGCATTTCTGTAAGAATGACCTAAGGAGGTCAGTAGCTGGGATGTTGGCAAGAATCATCTCATTCACTGGCACTTGGAGATGAAGTGACAGATGGAAAGGGGGACAAATCTCTACGAGAGTAGTACTTCTCAAAAGTTAGGCTCACTCTGACAGGTCTATCCTGACCGAAAGACCTTTCAATGTGAACATGGATTTCTTCCCACTCCTGGCCTCTCAATTTTTTTTTCACACTTTAAATTATTTTAATATAATTTGTAGACATCAAGACACTTAAAAGTTGTATGGGTCTTCCAAGAATAAACCTATTATTAGACAAAATACTGTGATAATACCCAAGTGAATTTAATATTGATACAATACAGTCACTATTCATATTCTCCAATGATTTACAGTTGTTCATATTTATTTATATTTTTATTTTATTTTTTATTCATTTTTTATTTTTACAGACTGCATCTTTTCATTTCTATGGTTATGCACGATGTAGAATCACACCATTCGTGTAATCATACGTGTACATAGGGTAATGATATATGTCTCATTCCACCATTTTTCATACATCCCCCTCCCTCTCATTTCCCTCTATATAATCTAAAGTTCCTCCATTCTTCTCGCCCCCCACCCCCCACCTCCATGATATATCATCATCCACTTATCAGGGAAAACATTCAGCCTTTGGTTTTTTGGGTTTGGTTTATTTCACTTAGCATGATATTCTCCAATTCCATCCATTTATCTGCAAATGCCATAATATTATTCTTCTTTATGGCTAAATATACCACAGTTTCTTTATCCATTCATCTGTTGAAGGCATCTAGGTTGGTTTTACCATCTAGCTATTGTGAATTGAGTTGCCATAAATATTGATGTGGCTGTTTTACTGTAGTATGCTAATTTTAAGTCCTTTGGGTATAAACTGAGGAGTGGGATAACTGGTCAAAAGGTGGGTTCATTCCAAGTTTTCTGAGGATTCTCCACACTGCTTTCCAGAGTGGCTGCACCAATCTGCAACTCTACCAGCAATGTAAAAGTGTGTCTATCTCCCCGCATCCACACCAACATCTACTATTGTTTGTGTTCTAATTGGAGTAAGACATTCTAATTTTAGTAAGACAAAATCTTAGAGTTATTTTAATTTGCATTTCTCTATTTACTAGAGATGTTGAACACTTTTTCATAGATTTATTAATCATCTATATGTCTTCTTCTGTAAAGTGTCTGTTCAGTTCCTTGGCCTCTCAATTTTTAATCTCCTTTCCTCAAGTAACTTTGTCTTTATCCCCGTCTCAGTCTCTCACTCCAATGTTCACATCCTAAACCTTATTCTTTGAATTATTATAATTTCTCCTATATTAGTTTTCTACTGCTGCCTCAGCAAATTACATATGTGCCTTACCTCACAGTTCTGGAAGGCAGAAATGAAATTCATTGGATGTAAATCAATATGTCAGCAGGGCTCCATTCCCCCTGGTAACTCTAAGGGAGAATCTGTTCCTTGAATTTCCAAATTTCCTTTGATTATAGACTTCTATGCCCATCTTCAAAGCCAATAAGGATAGATGAAGTCTTTCCTGTGACCCTTTTGCCTCCTACTTTCTCTTACAAAGACTCCTTGAGACTACACTATGGCTAGCCAGATAAGCCAGAATTAGCCTCACTCTCACAAAGTAGCTCATTAGCCATTTCTTTCCACCTGTAACCTTGATTCTACTTTGTCATGTAGGATGTCATATTCATAGGTTTTAAAGATTAGAACATAGCTGGGCATAGCGGCATACTTCTGTAATCCCAGTGATTTGGAAGACTGAGGCAAGAGAACCACAAGTTTGAGACCAGACTCAGCAACTTAGTGAGGCCCTAACCAACTTAGCAAGAGCATGTCTCAAAATTTAAGAAAATTTTAAATTTGGGCTTGGGATATGGCTCTGAGTTTAATTCCCAGTAACAAACAAACACACAAAAAAAGATTATATCACTGGCAATTGTGTGGACCATTCTCTGTCTACCACAACTGAATATTCTCACTTGCATACCACCAGCTCCTTTCATCCCATCTCACCCATTCTTGCATCTCAACTCCAGGGACATTTTTGTCTACTGGATCCTCAGATTAATGTTGGGAAGTTTTCATTATCTCACAGTGCTCTCAAGTCTTCATGCTCCTTAAATCTGAAATCTAACTCTCCTAATAAGTACCCTAAATCCCTTATCTATACTCCCTTTAATTATAAACCTTTGGCAAAATTATAAATCTGATTATATCTCTCTTCTTAATCTTTATCTGCTTGAGTACAGCTGAAAGTAACAAGTAAAAATTCTCAGCTATATTCACTTTAAACTCATGCCTAATACCTACATTTTCCTGTATATTTACTATACCATTATCCTAGGTGATTAGTTTGTATCTTTTCTTATATCTTCAAATGTTCAATATTTTCTCCACATCTTTCCTCTCAATCTTCTTTCCTTCTTTACCAGGAAATAGAATAGAACAGAAGAAATGATTTACAAACTCCCACCCTTTTATCTACTCTCAACTCCCCATAAGTACTGTCTTCCTTTCTATTACCATAGGGACACTGCACTGCTGTTAAAGACTATGTTACCAACAGATCATCGCTGCATATTTGTCTTACTCAAGGACTTTATTCCACTAATCTCTTCCACTCTATCAAAATTTGCCTTTTCAATTGGATCTTTTCCATCAATATACAGATATGCTGCTGTTAGTCCAATCTTAAAATAAAAAAGTGTATCTTGTTCATACTTCTATTATTTAATATTCCAGTTCTATCTCTTAACCAAAAAAAAAAGCCTTTCTAAATGTTGTCTTCACTGTCTCAAATATGTCCTCTACTCTCTTAAATTCACTCAGAATGGGATTTTTGTTGCTATTACAACACAATGTTGTTATTTTTAATGTCATACGTGACTTGTAGTCTGTTGCCAATCTTTACTTTAATTTGTCCATCAGTAGTTTGAATCTTTAATCATTCTATCTTGTACAAAAAACCACAAAGTCTAATTTGTCCAGAAAACCACAAATTCTAATTTCTTCTTGATTCACAGATTGCTCTTTCTTAATCTTTTCTTTGAGGTACCTCCTTAAATTTCTAACATGGAACATGTAGAACAATTTAAAACCTAGTCCTTGAAACTTTTCTGAAATTACTCCCAAAAGTAGCAATCTGCTTCACTCACTCTCTTGATTTATATGCAAATTATGTACGAAAAAGTCACAAATTTCTATTTTCCTGGACATTTCCTCTGAACTCTAGATGACTGTGTCCAGTACCCTCTTGGTAACTCTTACTCCAGGATGTAATAGGCATCTCAAATTGAATGTATCCAAAAATAGAAGTATTCATTTTCTTCTCAAATCCAACACAAGCCACAGACTTTCTTATCTCAATTAAGGTAAATTCTATTCTCTAGCTGCTCAAATCAAAAACCTTGGGGTCATCTTTGACCAGTCTCTTTTCTCACATTGTATATTTAATTTTTCAATTAGTACCTTTGGTTCCACCTACAAAATAAAAACAGATTCTAAACAATTCATACTGTGTGAACCATCAAAATCCATTTGGATTACTGCTATAACCTCCTCTTTATTACCACAAAGTCTAATTAATAATGAAACAAGCAAAACTTTATTTAAAATTAAAAATTATTAAAACTGAAGTGATAAGGATTGACCATATTTAAAATGTGTAAGAATTTATATTTGGTCGAGTCATTTAAAAGTATGATATAAAGAGTGGATGCCAAATCACAAATGTATAAGGAAGTAAACAGTGTTTCAGAATTATTTTAGTTAGTGCATGAGCAAAACACATCATGAAACATCTATAAACACATGAATTTTGGAAGGGCTTGATTAACACTGGATAAGAATCGTGATATAATAATATAGGATTTTTAGAAACATCAAGGTAAGGGTTTTGAGACAGGATTTCAAGAATCATGGAAAGTGAAAAGTCAATCCTTATTACCTATAAAAAAGTCAATCACTTTTATGTTCATTTGAATGAGTCTTTGGAAAGTCCATGAACAGATGATAAAGTCATTTGCAACTTTCATCTTTTGGAAATAAATTTCCTAAAGTAGCAGAGTAATATTGCTGTACTGTAGATAGTAAAATGTGTGTGTAGAGGTATTATAAGGATATTAAGATCCAAGTTTCAGGTGGTGCAGAAATAGACTTAGGCATCTGAGTCTTCTGAATCCTTGCATTGGAATTCTGCTTTTCCACAATACTTTCCTAATTCCATTTTTTTGTACTTAGAAGAGATTTGATGATGTATAATCTTAAGTTTAATTGATTAAGAATGACATATGAATATAGAGATAAATTCCAATGGAAATAAGTTCTGTGGCAAGAGAATTTATAACCAGTGTGAATAGACATGGAATAAGGGTAAGTATATTTAAGAAAATATAGTAAATGTGCTTCTGCAGCTAAATGTGAGACACAACCTTTTAACTAAGAGTCAGCTATGCATTTCCTATGCATCAACGATAACTACTTCATGTCCTTACAACTACATTTTAACAAGTATGTGATCATATTTGTTAAACTATACATTTTGAAAATATATTTGTTTATCAACATGTTAGTTTTATAAATTGATAGACCTATAAAATCATCTTATTAAGAAATAATTTTCAAAATGAAATTCTTTCTAAAAATCCAATAAAATTAGCATGCATACATCATGTCTGGTAAAGCGAACATTTTTTGAAACCCCTTCAATATGATTAAAAATAACAGCAAAATAGTAATCATTGATACATTTTCACAAACTTTAATCAGTTTCTTTACCCGAATGCACATAAGTATCAAATATTTTTCTGAAGAATACACTTGGTCTTTTAAATTACTTTCGATTATCTTCAGAGATGCATTTCATAATTATCATATTCTAATTGTTCACACCTTTAATGATCTCCTTATAAGACTACATTATTTTAGTTAAAAATATTCTTTCACTCAATATTAAGTTAGCTCCTACATGAAGCCTCTTCCCTATTCTATTTTTTAAAATTATTATTATTTTTTTACCTCTCTCAGTACTTTTCTTCAGCAACTTTTGAAAACAGGACAAACTATCTCTAATTTGTATTATTTTGATAGTTTGAAAAATTGTATGTGCTTTAAAATGATAGGAAATAATTTTATACAAATTCAATATAGACTATAGATGTAGCCAATGAAATAGAAGTCAACTTCTTTCTAAAATTCAGATATCACAAAGTAAAACTGTATAATTTAAAAGCTAATTTTACCTATCTTTTTGAGAAAATACAATTTACAATTTAATTTATTTAGCACTAACCTTTTCTTCATAGTTTATTTTTGAAAAGTTTTTTGATTTAATTAATTTATTTTTTATTTAAAAGATTCTTTTCATACTTGTGTATAGGGTAATAATGTTTGTCTCATTCTACCATCCTTCCCGTACCCAATGCCCCACCCCTCCCCTCTCTCCCCTCTGCATAATCCAAAGTTCCTTCATTCTTCCCTACCCACCTTCCACCATGGAGCAGCAATCACTTATCAGAGAAAACATTCAGCCTTTGGTTATTTGGAATTGGCTTATTTCACTTAGCATGATATTCTCCAACTCTGTCCTTCTTCATGCAAATGCCATAATTTCATTCTTCTTTAAGGCTGAGTAGGATTCCATTGTGTATATATACCACATTTTCTTTATCCATTCATCTGTTGAAGGGCATCTAGGTTGGTCCCATAGTTAAGCTATTGTGAATTGAGCTGCTATAAATATTGATGTGGCTACATCACTGTAGTACACTGATTTAAGTCCTTTGGATATAAACTGAAGAGTGGGACAGCTGTGTCAAATTGTGGTTCCATTCCAGATTTTCTTAGGAATCTCCATACTGCTTTCCAAAGTGGCTGCACCAATCTGCAGTTCCACCAATAATGTATTAATATACCTTTTTCTCCACATCCTCACCAACACTTATTATTACTTATATTCTAATTTCAATAGCATTTCTCTTAACAAATTTTATGGTTTGGCCGGGTGCAATTATGCATACCTACCTATACTGCTAGCTACTTGGGAACTGAGGCAGGAGGAATGAAAGTTCAAAGCCAGACTCATGAATTTAGTGAGGCCCTAAGAAACTTAGCAAGATCCTATCTCAAAAAAAAAAAAAAATTAAAAAATAAAAAGAGCTGGGGATGTGGCTCAGAGGGTAAGGCCCCTGGGTTCAATCCCCAGTCACCCCCCCAAAAAAAAGTAGTTTATTAAGTCTTGGAAATTAGGTTTATTTATTTTGTTTTTGGCATTATGTTCTTGAGACACTTTATTCAAGTGTCATTTTTTTAATGCATTAGAAAATGATTCAAAGGAAGAACACAGGACTAATTCATTAAAAAGTTGAATATCATTGTAGGACATTTATATTGATTTATAAAACCTTCAAAGGCAAAATGTCTCAAAAAATGTGATTGAAAGCAGCAAAGAAAACACAAGTAATGATGCTGGCATATATATACACACACATATATATGTACTAACTTCCTTAAAAATACAGTGGTTCAATTATTCTAGTTGTATGCATATATAAATATTTGAAAATTACACCTTCTCTTGCACCTCTTTCCTTGGAAATATATTAGAAGTTGTTTGGAATCAGTTGTGAATTATGTATGTACCAAAAACAATTTCAGGTACACTTCAGTTCCATCTTTTAACCTGTTTGGTTAAAATGTCGTTTTTGCTATAATGCTCTGCTCTATCATTATTTGCACTTTTATTTGCAAAATCAATTACTTTTGTCATCAATATTGAGCTTTAATTAGGTTCACAATAACAGTTACAATGGTGGGAAGTGTCAGTTTAACTCCCAGTAGCTTTGATTTAATTCTAAGAGTTGGAAGAAAATAAAAATCAAGCCATTAATGAACTTAAACTTTTGATCTGTATTTTAATTTTCTGAATGTTCTATCTTCAAATGATATGATTTATCCTTTTGGATATTTTTCTTTTAGAGAGCCAATACATACATACAGAAGAAACTGTAGAATTGGAAATAATAAAAGTGAATTTAGAAAAAGTCATGATCTAAATGAAAATTCATACTCATTATGTAAGTGACCTTCTGGAGGTCTGTATGATAAATCATCTTTGTGGGTTCATTCTGATTAAAGTAACTATAGCAATTTAAATAGATCTTAGAGCTTAGTTAGCATACTTGGAAGAAAGTCTTAACAAGAAGTGATAGCATATAGAAGTAATTATTTTAGTCAACATTTCTTGAAAAAAGAAATACTTTCCTCATTGAACATGAACTTTTAATTCTATTACCACAGAAATATACTATTGGAAAATTCAAATGTTTCCAAATAGTAATGTAATGGGCTGAGGATATAGCTCAGTGTTTCAAACCCTAGTACTGCAATAAAGAGAAAGAGAGACAGAAGTTAATCATTATGTCATATAATATATTGCAAAACTATAGAAGAAAGAATATTTGAACTACTTTCTATGAACTCTCTTTTCCACATTTTTATTGGTGTATTATGGTTGTACATAATGTTGGGATTTGTTGTAATACATTCGTACACACACTCAGTATAACCACATAATCAGGGTGACATCACTCCCCAGTGTATGACCTTTCTTTAAAGTCTATTGAGGTCTCCCTTTTTGCATTGCCCACAGTATTTCACATTCACAGAATTATAGCCTTCACTTCTCACTGATCCCAATGACTTACATTTTGGTGACTTCATGCATATAGCAACCTTCATCACCTTTATTTTATCAGTAAATATCTTCAATACATAGGTGGAAAGAGAGATGGGAGTTGAAACTGGAAAAGCCCAAGGAAAGAAAGGGGACATGACTTCTTGTAGTCTTTCATGTCTAACCAAATGTCAAACTCACTTCTTACCCAGCACTAACAGCATACGGCAAAATCAGAAAGTCAGAGGTGGGAGTCTTCCATCTCCATTCTACTTTATTCAATGATTAGTAAGAATACTTTGTTTAATGAAAATTTTAAAAATCGAAAAACCATTAAGCCACATACACAGGAAGTCTGAGCAACAGGAATTAATTTTAACTATCCATGTCAAGCCATGCTGTACAGGCAACTTTAAGGTTTCTCAAACTATCAGAAGCATTCTTTTTCATTGTTTTATTCATTCTTTTTAGTTATACATGATGGTAGAATCTATCTTGATATATTTATGCAAACATGGAATATATCTTATTCTAATTAGGATCCCAGTCTTGTGGAAAAACACAATGTTGAGGCTCACTATAGTGTATTCATATATGTACATAGGAAAGTTATGTCAGATTCATTCCACTGTCTTAAGTCTTACTTTGGCATTCCATTTAATTTACTATTGACTCACTTGATTTATTGATTATCACTGGCAGGGCTTTTCCTTCCTTTTTAATGAATTGTTTCTAAAGGTGGCTTAGCAATGATTTCATGGTTTACTTCATTTCCCACCATGATATTGTTCTGTGTGTCAAAATTCAGTCATTGTGAAATACAAGGAATAGAAGGTTTTGCAGTGCTTTGAAGATGTATGGAGTGAAACATCCAGGCAGTCAGCATTAACAAACTGAGCACTGCTTCTATTTCTATTTGCAGAGTTTGAGGTTAAAATTGTGAGCAAAGGAGCCTGACAAATCAAGTTCACATCCAACCCTATCATTTTAGGCAAGCAGGATGCTTAACCCTTGTGTGCTCCAATATCTTCAGTATCTTATGAGGAAAGTTTTTCCTTGGGGATTGAGTTAATCAAAGTAACTAGAAGTGCCTAGGGGACACCGGGCTCACTCACTATTTGCCATGATCATTACCAGAATCTCCTGCTTCATTTGTATTCCATTCTCATTTTGTTTCTCCTCTCCATTTTCTCTCACTATTATTCTTATCTTTCAGCTAATTATAGACTATAAATGCCTAAATTTACATAATCCATGCACTCTAATAAGGTTCACCCAGGACCTATCCCAATTCTGCCTGGATTTTGTTTAAAAATGTAAATGTATTCCTATGAAAGAAGCTCAAATCATTCAGCCCATTGCCTGACTCCTACAGGGTTCAAAGGTAATACTTGCAGTTATTGTCGTCACTACTGTTGCTTGGTGACATTAGCTGTGATGCTATTATTTCTTGTGGTCATTATTATGGCTTGATATTATTTGGAAAACCATTTCTTAATAATCAAAAGACAAGAGCTTTGATGTGTATTTGGCATTGCCTATATAATTCCTCCATAGAAGAATTAATATGTCTCCAGTTAAATTTAACAAAAATAGAAAATTAGTAAGTACACTGTTAAAATTTAAAACCAAACCATGAGGTTTTTGTTTGTTTCTTCATTTCATATTTTTGACTGGGCAAAATAAAATAATTGTGCAATTTTGAGTCAGTGAAATGTACTTGTTTCCAGTAGACAAAAATCACACCAACGTGGAATATTGCATTGAATGTCTTTAGTTATAAATGCATTTTATTATAATTAAACCTACTTCACAATTGCTATTTTACAGTAAATGCGATGGTTTTTCTGATCTTTTCACAAATGATGTCAGCCAAAATTGTCTTTCTTCACAAGTTAGAATGATCTATTATCAAATTATATTATAGTTCTATTTTTTTTTAACTTTTAAAAAAATGAACCTTTAATTTCACATGTTTTCTGGAGAAAACAAATATTTCTAATGAGTCTATCAGTGTCAGTTTCTGCTTTAAACCTCGTTTTTACCTTTGCAATCAAATAACTAATTTGTTAAGAAATACAGAATACATTTGCTCTACAGAAACTTTGCAGACCTAAATAGAGTGAAGAAAAATCTCGAAATTTATTCAAAATTTTCAAAATTTTTTTAATAAATATTATTATAGACTTAAAATTTTTTCAAGGTGATATGATAAATTTTATTGATTAGGAACCATGTAATCATTATTTTTTGCTTCAGTTTACATTTCCATATATTGAGTAGAATAGTATCTTTTAACAATGAATTTATATTTAGAGAAAAGCAACTTTATGTGTCAATAATTGCTGAATAAGAATCCAAAATTTAACAGCTTAAATAAGCATTTATTTTATCCTTAAAATTAAGATTTCAAACTCTAGGTGCTTATATGAAACATCATAATTGCAAATAATTTTAGTGCTAACATAAATTAATATATCAGGAATTCTGCTATTGTTTACATGAGTCCAATATTAATACATATTTAAAGCATCATTAATTTTCCTGTCCATTCATATAGTTTTCTGTGTCTGTTGTCCCACAAAGCTCGTTCATTGTAAGGTGTGCTTGGGTCAGATGCTCTTGCCTTTGCTGGTGTGACTAGGCTCACTTATGCTGCTATAAGTCAGCCAGAGACTGCTCTAAGCTGGACTTGGCTAGTACACTTTAGGTAATGTTGGCCTGTGTGCTCCACATATCCTTGTTAAGGTGATGATGAAATTCTTTATTTTTTTATTTTTTGGTACTGGGAATTAGACCCAGGTGCACTCTACAACTGTGCTAGGTGCCCAAAACTTTTTACATTTTATTTTGACATAAGGTCTCACTAAATTGCTCAGACTGGCTTTCAACTTGCAATCCTCCTACCTTAGCCTTCCAAGTCTCTGGAATTACAGGTGTTCACCACTGCATCCAGCAGATGATGGAATTGTAACAGAGCAAATAGAAACACACGATGATTCTTAGGCCTCCAGTTGGAACTAGCATAATGTCACGTTCTCATTCTATTACTCAAAGTCACATAACTGAACCACAAAGTGAAGGGTAGAAGGCATCTTGGGAACTCGCTTATTGAGAAGAACTACTTGTAAGAGTGAAAAATGGAGAACAATAGAGCATTATGCTGCATTTTCCTTTTCTCTATTTTGAAACAAAGATTCTTTTCTTCAAATTAAAACTGCACACTTGCAAAAATAGTGGCTTTTATTTCTCAGTTTTTTTACTGTAAAGATTATAACTACACTCACTGTAGATAGTGCACAACTAAGCTTAATGCATTGCAAAATCATTCCGGCCATAAAAGATAGCAAAGAAGAATAGTAAGATTGCTATGATGAAATTTTCCTACAAATAATCATGAACTAACACTGAATCCTATACTTTATCCTTTTATAGCAACTCATTTTTTTCTATTTAGTTGGAAATTTGGGATTTCCAAGTGTTTTTCTATAAATCTGTCATCATGAGCAACTGAAGAGCAAAGGGAATTATTATATTAGCTATTCTAGCAATATCTGTATGAAGAGGCCTGTGGGATGAGGAGCTGGAAACTTGAGGGTTGTGAGAAATGGAGACTTGTGTTGATTGGTAGAAATGTGGATCCATGGCAAGAACTATGATTGGTCCTGCTGGGGTGGTGCGAGGTGGTGCAGGGATTTCATTGGCTCTTAAACAAATAAAAGGCTATGCAGCTTCCACAATAAATGAGTCCATGGCTACTTGCTCCTGGTCATGCTTACCTGACTCCCAGTGTCTGGCTCGTGACTCTGCATTCTTACCCCCCATCATGAAATCCCGCAGGACCCACAAGTGCAACAGAGACCAATATTATTATTATATAATCTAAAGCTCCATTTATTTTTGTTTATATGATAACAAAATATGATCTGCCTCTTTGGATTTATTTTTCCCAAAGAATAGTCTATTCTAATTGTCTATTTATGGGCACTTTGTGAAATAATAATAGTGTTCTGATAAGATCATAAAAATGGTCAACTAAGAAACAATTAGGAAAAGGTTCCAATTATTACATGATGGAAATGATTTGATCTTTTTTTACATTCGATACTGTGTAGACACATAATGAATCCAGATTTGTATTGTTCAAAATGCAGCTCATGACTCATTATGTGCACTTAGATTAATAGATTTAGGTCAGCATTTCAAAATAGAATAGTAGGGAATGTAATGAAATAAAAAAGAAATCATATAGACTGCACATATAGTAAGAAATGTTTTATGAAACTCTTCTCAGATTGCGTGTGTGTGTGTGTGTGTGTGTGTGTGTGTGTGTGTTGGGTAAAACAAAAATTTGACAACCAGTGATCTAGGTTGTGATACTTAGTATGGATCTGAGAAATTCAATTGTTGCCTTCTTTTTCAAACCCTATAGGCGAATTTTTTGATTTAAACAAATTATATACAAAGAAAATAAGATTTTGTAAATTGTCCTCATTTTCTTAGCATATTTCTGTGATTGAAATATCAATTCCCTGCACTTCCTAGTATTTCTAAAGCCTAACTTAAATCCTTCCTGCTCTACTGCTCTTTAGACCAGTTCATGGTATAGACAGTCTTTTATGTACGAAGTGTTTGTGGGAGAGATATTAAATATGGATGGTGCCAAATTCTTGCTAACATGCCATATGGAAAGGTTTAATTTATGATTCTTATTAAATCTATATTTTTTCCAGGTGCATTATAAAGCATGGGGTTTTAAATGATCACCAAGCTTACAGAATAACATGAAAAGGCATTTTCTAGAGATTCATTCAAAGAATCTGATAGAGTGGAAAGTCCATACAACTAGGAGTCAATGAGTTCTGTTTCTGATCCCAAATTTACTACTGTAGAGGCCAACATTTATGATATAGATATTATTGCATTAACTAATCACAGTATCATTATGAAACACAAATATAAAGAAGACTCAAAGTAATCTGTGATAACTTTTTTTTTACAAGCATTAAAGTTCTTTTTAAGTGACTTTAAAATAACACAATTTTAGCATTGAATGTTGTTTTAATTAGTTGTGGTATGACAAAATACCTGAGATAATCATTTTTATAAAGGAGAGGTTTATCTAGGTTCATGGTTTCAGTCAATGGTCACTATGTGCCATTACTTAGGGCCTGTGGTTGCTCAGTACATCAAGGCAGGGAGTTCATAACACAAGAGGCTACTCACTTCATGGTGTCCAGAAAGCAAAGAAAGAGAGGATGGGGCTGTGTTCCCAATGTTGCTCCTAGAGCATGACCCTAGTGACCTGTATTCTTCTCACTGGATCCCACTTCTTAAAGATTCCACCACCTCCCAATAGCATGACAGGGTGGTGAATGAGTTTTACCTAACACATGGGCCTTTGGAAGACACTTATTCTAACTATAGCAAATGTGTTATGAATGTAGGCATATTGAATCAAAATTCTGCTGGCTGCTGATAGCTATGACCGTGAATGTCAGGTTTAACAAGTACTCCTTTTTTTAATACCTCACCTTAACAGTGCACATGGAAAAGACAGATAAAATGGTGTCCATGATGGAGAGATAACTCCTTCCAAGGAAATCTGGACACTTAAAATGAGGATATAGACTCAATTATTTCAAAAGTACTTCTTGCTTAATTACAAATAGGAGGAATTGTTTGATTACTGCAGTTGTTTTGGAAGATTGGAGAACATTAATTATTTAGGAATGAGAAGTTGTACTTGATAAATAATGAAGTTTACTTTAAAAATTAGCATGATTTACATCTGTAATCCAAGTGACTTGGGAGGCTGAGTCAGGAGGATTGCGAGTTCAAAGCCAGCCTCAGCAACTTAGGGAGGCCCTAAGCAACTCAATGAGACCCTGTCTCTAAATAAAATACAAAATAGGGCTGGGGATGTGGCTCAATGACCGAGTGTCCCTGAGTTCAATCCCTGGTTCAAAAAAAAAAAAAAAAAATTAGCATGATTTAATTTGAACTTAGCAATTTATTGTACTTTAATTTAACCTTTTTGTAACCTAAATAAAACGTTTAGTTTTCATTTATTATGACTAAAGGACTAAAGATCTGACTTACTCTTTAATACATTTCCATTCATTTATGTAAACTTTAAAATAGTTCCTATGCAATATTATCATCCTAGTCTTGGAAAGGAAATCCCATAACTAGTGATACTTAAGAACTTCATCTCTCCAAAGGTAGAATTACACAGACCATTACAACAGGCCTCATAACTCCATATATCCCATCAGACATGCATGTTGAAATCTATAGATTATAAGATGTTTAAAATAATGTCATGTTTTAACCATATTTCACAATGTCCTTCATTTACCTTCAGAATATGATCAGTGTGAATTAGCAGTTACTTCAAAGGTCATAGGAGAGCAAATGTTCTAACTGTAGTATACATCTCTGAGAGGCAGGAGTTCATGTTGAAGCAACTGTTGTTGGTAAGGATATGACGATTTAGTGGTAAAAATGATTTCTATGGAGGAATATAGCAGGAATATAGCATTGCATTCCTCACAGCCCACCCCCTACACTGTATATCTAGAGTCAGATATGAATTATAGACAAAGCTTTTGTTTTATATATAGTTTACTTCATTTTATCTGTTATCTGATGTTTTCTTTTCCCAGGCATCAAACAGTAGGGTACATTTTTACTGATATTTCTACTAGAATAAATAATTATATGCATATGCAATATTTCTATTAGAATAATTATATGTATATATTTATATAGGTGTATATGTGTGTTTGTGTGTTCATATACATATATTAGTTATATGATAGAATGCAGTCTATTCTCTGAGATTCAGTGATTGAATCCAATTATAGGTGAAATTGAAGGCTATTCACTCAAGTAATCTACCAGGAAGACGGGTACCATATTAATTTTCTTTGCCTTTGATGAAACTCTGCTCTGTGTTTTTGTGTGCATCATTTTATATATTAGTCAGAGTTTGAGGGGAAGTGCAGCATCAAATTTATGGTAACAGCAGTTTTCTTCAAAGTGTATCAACAGAGATGAATTGGCAGATTCTTGGTTCACCATCTTTTATACAATATTGCCCTCTATGGGAACCTAAAATACTGAAGATTTTAGCAGATGATAAATATATTCTTTGATACACTTCTGTAATCATCAAATGCTTTTTCTTTCTTTTTAATTTAATTACTGCTTTTTTCCATAGCCTCTAACAGATATAAACCACTGAGCAAGATAGCAACTTTATTTTTCTTTAATTTCCTAGTATATTTATAGTATTGCAGTATCAGAATTCACTTTGTTTTATTTATTTATTTTATATTACACTCAATTATGTTTTCTGTCCTTTTTAAATTACAATTTCTCTGTCCTTAGTGTAATGCACGTATTTGAAAATACTTTATAATGGTTTAATTTATGGTATTCAGAATAATGGAATCGAAATTACAGTTCTAAAATAAAATGATGGTTGCTAAAATATAGAAGACAAATCATTTTAAGTGAAGAATAACTCAAATATTGCACTTTTTCCTGATGCTATAAATATAAAACAAATAAAAACTATGTGTATAATATTTTAAAATTTTAATAAGGAAGAAGTCTTTGTTCTTACAAAAATTCTTTCATTAGAGAATGATATTAGGGAGATTTAAAGGACATGGGTTCTAAAAAAGAAAATTAATCCAGGTTTTCCTATCCACAGGAAAAATTGCTTCATGATACATCTGTACATCTTTTTTAAAGGAATTGTTTCTTTGTGTGGAACACAGAATTGGTGCAAGTTCTATTCGAAATGTATCTGTGTGGAAATGTTAAGTCCCTGTTCCCATTTTCTAGCTCTTAATTACTACCTGTCATTGATTCATTCATTCATAAATTTGTTTTTTTTTTAATGTAGAATTTGCCTATGCTCCAAGTATTGTGGGGTATGACTTTTAAAAAATCTATGATTTCTATTCTCAAAGAACAAAGACTTCACAGCTGGTATGTGTTTGCCTATACAATAGGCAATAGTGACAATATAGTGTCATGCTCCTAACTGGTTGCTGATCATAGAAGATGCCCCTGGTCCCAAAGGCCCTGGAACAGAGCCTAACTCTTGTCCTCAGAACTCATAATTATTTGTAACATGTCTCAAGCAAAAGGAGACATTCAGCTATTTAACTGGCTAGTTATAAACCATCCTATACTTGTATGCAGCTACTTAAAACTCAGCATCTCAACACATTACTGCAACATGCGTGCCCACACACACACACACACACACACACTCCACTGTGCTGGAACTAAACAGGAGAAAGAGTGAGAGCATCCAGTGAAATACTTCAGAGTGATAGTAATTTAGAGTAAGGCGTTCAAGCTAACTGGACAGAAACCGATTTACTAAGGCTTGGTGAAAAATTAAGATTTCCCATGCTGATCAGAGCATTAGCTGTAGTAGCTCATAAATGAGAAGCTTTTCCCTGAAGGACTGGAGCAGACAGAAAACAAATGATATCGGGATACCTAAGATAAAAGGAATTTGCTAACCGATGAAACAAAATACCCCATAGGACAGAAAGGGTTTTATCAAATTTATTACCATGGTTCTGGGATTCTGGCCTGCAAGTAGGTTTCTCACTTTCAACATTTAGAAAATATGAAATGACAGAACTTGTAAAGCCTAACTCTAAAAGAAATTGCCATTAAACCATGATATAATTTTGGAAAAGGGAAATTACAAAGGAAAGAAAGAAATGAGAGAGACATAATGCACCTTCCTATCACAGTGCCACCACGCCTACTGAAACACTTGAAGGTGTTTAAAGAGGCTATTCTGTTGAGAAACTCCCATTGGAGCTATAGACATATTAATGTACTTTAGGAATTTGCTCCACCTTTGTAAAGCCTCAAAAAAAAAATTCATAGGAAGACCTCATAACAAGGATGAGGCCTTGGAAAAATTGCAAATTGAATTTCTACTGCCCCTCCCCTACCTCAGCCTGGGTCTCGCTTGTGTGGCTACCCTTTCATACATGGCAAAATTCTCAGAAATTCTTGGGATTCAATGATGCTTTGGCCAACAGCTGTTCTCTGTTGAAAATTATGCTCCTTTAGGCAGTTATCAGCCAAACTAGAATTGGACTGTTAGCCCATTTGTTCCCTCTCTTGGCCTTTCAAGCTTTGCCTCTTCAAAGGATTTATTTGAAACCTTAACATGCTGATTTCTCTCTTGCTAAAACAACACACTGCAGTGATAACTGGCAAGAGTCCTTCTTCCAACCTGTGGTTCCCTTTTTCTTAGTAAGTTGCTAACAAGAGATCCAGATGTGTGGTAAGATTTAAGTCTGTAACCTGGTACTTGGTGAGAAAGCAGTGTTATCTGGCACTGTTTTTTCTCACCTTGTGTTATGACACCAAACAAGGCAATATGACTTTATGCTCCTTTCTCAAATGAGTTTTTTTTTTTTTTTCTTATTGAACACAAATGGAGTACAGTTATTGTTTCACTGGTTGTACACAAAGTAGAGTCACACCATCTGTGCGTTCATGCATTTACACAGGGCAATGTTATCTGTCACACACTCTGTTATTAATTTTTCCCCCCACCCACCCCCACCCCTCCCTTCCCTCTATGCTAGCTATCTTTCCTCCATTCTTGCCATCTTTCCCCCCCACATTATGCATCATCATTCATTTATCAGAGAGACCATTCGGCTTTTGGATTTATGGGATTGGCTGATCTCACTTAGCATAACAGTTTCCAACATCATCCATTTACCTACAAATGTCATAATTTTATTCTTCTTTATGGCTGAGTAATATTCCATTGTGTATATATACCACAGTTTCTTTATCCATTCATCTACTGAAGGGCATCTAGGTTGATTCCATAATCTAGCTATTGTGAATTGAGCAGCTATGAACATTGATGTGGCTGCATCACTGAGGCAATCTGATTTTAAGTCCTTTGGGTATAAGCCAAGGAGTGGGATAGCAGGTCAAATGAGTTCTTATCTGTATAATTGCTACAGAAATTTTTCTTACTCCCTTTAAAATAATTTTTATATTGATCATTCACAGTCCAATTAAAGGCATTTCCTCCTAAAGGTACAAATTATGAACATGATATTTCCTTTTATTCATTCTTTTTTTTTTTTTTTTAAAAAAGAAGTGGTAAGAGTCTTTTGTGTTAGTTGGGACAACAAGATAGTTGTTCATGATAAAAAAAAAAAGCATTGCAAGAAAATGGGATAGACAGAAAGTGGTGCCTTAATAACATAATCCTGTATGCATAAACTTAAGTAAAATTTCAATTTAATTGAATTCAATAACATTATGAGACCATAATTAGTTGTATTCATTCAAAATTGTTATTTTTGAAGAAGAATTTTAGAATTGTTATTTTTCAGTAGAAAGGAGATAAAACTTAAAAAGTAAAAAAGGATATGTGAAGATGTAAATAGCTTCTATTTATAATCTGCATATGTACATAAAGGACTTTTTAAAGTAGAAATTACAGGCTAAAGTATTTGGGTATTTTTGTGCAAATTTATATTTACTTTAGATGCATCCATTTGAAACTAATCTTTAGTAACAATAAGAAAAATGGAGAACAAAATAATTACTAGAAATTTTTTTTCTTGTGTTAGGGATTGAATTTAAGACCTTATGCCATTAGGCAGATATTCTTCCACAGATCTACATCTCCAGCTCAGAAATTTTTGAAACTGTTAAATTTACTGAATTATTCTAATATTTCTATGACTACTCTCTCCCTTTTTCACTATAAAAGAAAGTTGGCGTGTAAACAAAAAAAATGAGCTTCTTTTTCCAATAAACATGTTTTTTTTTGTTTTGTTTTTTATCTATTGAATACATAGGTGTTAACACAAGTTGTATGTTTTTAAGAATACAATTCACATGTTTTACATTTCATAATTTTGAAACATTATAAATGTGTAGTAGAGAATATTTTCAAATTTCCATTTTCCAAGCAATTCATCTGACACATACACTTTGTACCTTCTGGGAAACTGCACTGAATATTTAAAGGTAGTGTCCAAAATAAATTCAGTTGAAATAAGATTTTATAGTGGGAAAATACTACTTTAACTTTTGCTGAAGCAAGGGAACAATTAGATAAAAATACGTGGCGCTCCAAATGTTTGTTAGTTCAACAAGTTCAATTCAATTTCAGGAAGATCCTTTGAGGTCTTAGTTTAACTCTGGACTTGTGTCTTAGCAGATGAAGAAAAAATTATATTACACTTCGTGAAGTGCCAAAAGAAAAATAAGAGCGTCTATTTTCTTCTCTAAAGAACTCAACTACAAGCAGTAAGGCAAATGCTTTGCATAATGTATCTTATTAGAGAATAACAGAATAGATGCTACATCTATTAAGTGCAAGACCAATAAATTTTGATACACATGTTAAGTGATCTAAAAACTTTTTGGAGAAAAAAACACTTCAAGCAAATAATTTTTCCCTATCTTCTGTTTTCCATATCACTTTTCCTCTAGACAATGTCATTTTTTTTCATTCCCCCAACCTGACTAGAAAATAATAGATAAAAATTTCATAAAAATGTTTTCTAATCAATGGAGAATACAATGTTCAAAGGAAATTATATGAAAAAATATTCAAAATACTTCTGGAATTGTTTTGTTTTATTTTAGTCTGGATATTGGGGATTACTCCAATTTATAGCAGAAGTAGAAATGAATTTGTAGCTCATTTTCTATTCATTTACACATATGTACATGCTAAGACCCTCTGCCTCCAATATTTTAATGTATGTGTGAACAATGAGTAAAAGACAGTAAAGAGGTATGGTTTTGTATCTCACACAATAAGTACTAATTTCCTGTTTCTGGATATTTTTGTTCCTTAAAGTTAATATTTAATAAATATTAAGAAATGTTTATGTTTTATATCTTCCGCTAATATTAAATTAACACTTTTCCATTGTCAAAATGGAAAATTTTATTTTCACTTTGTATTATTATTATTTTTACTCCAGAGAATAATGCAATATTTCTTCAGGTAAAAATATTGCTTATAGACAAATATTAGAGAAAAAAACCTGATCAACAACTTCTCCTTGTAGTTATTTGGCAATAGTTATCACCAGCGCTAAGGATGTAAATTCTCCATCTTTTAATTTTGATGGTTTTATAATCAGAATCAGTGTTGTCATTTAATTATAATAACTGAAATTACTCTGATAGAATAGCATTCTTTATTGAGTTGTGAAATAGAAATATACCAATAGTATAAAGGCCTCAAATATTTAGCAATATGTTCCATTTCACCAAAATAATTTTTGTAAAGATAAGACTTAAAAGTAATAACTAAACTTTATTAAATAAGAAGGCATTATTAGTAAGATAATCTACATAAAATAGAAAATCTTCAATTAACATTTGAAGTTTATTTTACTTTATCAGCCGTTAATGCTTGGCACAAAGCTATTCTAGTAATAATTATTATGACATTGTTGAAATATTTAAATATAAATTATCCAGTTTGAATTATGATGTGTATCATTATGAGCATTCTACTTGATCTTCAAATGCATATTTGCATTCCAAATGTTCCTGGTCTCTTTGACAACTTCTCAAGTATAAATTTTTCAGTTCACATATTTTTTTCCTGTGCACCTGAAAAATTAACAGACACATGATCTATGATGTACTAGATTGCATTTGTGGTGTATAAATAACTGGTAGACATTCTTACTAAATGGTTACATGTCTTTCTCTGTCCTATCTCTAGCATATATATCTACAACTAGCTGACTGAATAGTAATATTAGGTACTTTAAAATTATTAATTCAAAGACTACATAATCAATAAATGCTGTTTTAAGGAACTCCCTCCCACATACACCTGCAGTCAAACAGAACTTCAGTGAAACTCCCCAGTATTCCAAGGAAAACTATTTGTAACCCAACATTTGAGAGGGATGCTTAGAGTTGAGGAAAAGTTTGCAGCTATGTTCTCTACATATAAGAGGTCTTTGACCAAATTCTCATTAGCACACCTTGTTCCACTAAATTAATTGATGGAGACTAAAGAAGGTAGTGAAGTAAGAAGAGCCCAAGGGACTGTATAATCTGGGACAAAAGAATGAACATGAAAGCATTTTACTTCTATCTTCTACACATTCTGATGAAGTTCAACTTGTATATAAAGTATATAAAATCATTTTATAGTCTCTTTATGAGTTTGTATGAGTTACTAGAGAACAAAGAGCAAGTAATCATCTTATATTACATAGAGATTTTTTTTCATTATTGGAAAAAGAAAATCAATTTTCTATAATAATTCAGAATTTACCTTAATTAGTGAAACAATGCATGTGAAAAATTCAAATCATTTATATATATACATATATATGTACATACATATATATGTATATAGATATATACACTTTCCTTTCTGCTAGCATTTATTATAGTCTATAACATTGTACATTTTAGAGCATGTAGCTCACTAATATTTTTCCAAGTTTCCTACTGCTCCATTCTGGCTTTTGTTGAGTTTGTAATTCATGTGCTTCACTGGCACACATTTACGGCAGAAAAACCTGTCCTGAACTTTTCTTTATATAACCAAATAGAATCTTATGGTACAGAGTCATAGCTGCAAAGTGGAATTTTATTCTCAAATTTCCTAGGAAATAGTGTAACTGTACAATGGGAGATTATGCAAATCCTTAAGGAGCATCTAATCAATCACTGTGGTGTGAGAGGAATGCAGACGATAGCTGATTTTGCTTCTGTTGGAATGTATTCATGTGTAACATCCCACTGACTGGATGACATCACAACAGCTCCAGGTCCTTGAAAGTCTTGAGGATGATTAGCTGAAGGAATTGGCTGTTTCTGCCAATCATAATCCGGCAGAGCTGCCTTTATAGTTCTGGAGATATGAGAGAAAGAGGGAGGGAGGGAAAGACCGACTCCAGCTAAACAAGAGGCACAGCAGCAGTAGCAACAGCAGAGCAGGAGCAGCTGGTATTCCGGTGATTAAATAGTTCTCATAGCCTTTTTGCTGTACCCGGTCTGCTCCCTGGTGTAATTCTCCTGTCCAAGAAGGAAGCTGCATTTTAACGGTGTGCTGAACAGAGGTTTGAATCATTCCAGCTGGCTGCTTGTTTTGAAAAGGACAATGTGTGTATAAATAAAAAGACTCTGCTGGAAGAGTTCACATACTAGGACTGGAGCTAATGAGTGCTCTCGGAATATTGTTGAGGCAGATTGTATGAACTGAAAGCTCCTTCTAATTAACCTGGAGCCAAGTGAACCTGAATGCTGGATATCTCTTTCTCTAACTCGGGATAAATTCAAGTTAGGAAAAGAAAAAATAATTGAAAGGCTTCTCTAGGTAAGTTGCTGCTTATATTGTTAAGATTGAGGTGTGTACAATAAATGGATGTATGTTGCTTAGCTACGTAAACAAGTTGAACACAATAAAGTTTTATTTGTGAAAGATTTATGTAAAGGCAGAAAATGTTTTTAAACCAAATTTGATCTCCCTTTCTGGCATGTGTGTACTTACTGTCATTATGCTTTGCAGAAGTTATGTTTGTACTATAAGTGAAATATATACAGTCCTGTCTCAGAAAAGAGATGGAACTTGAAATATCTTAAAGAGTTGCCTGAACATTTGCACAAAAAAGCTCACTTGATACCAAGCCTTTTCATCAATTTTAGCCTTTTCATATTGAAATTAACAATTTTACAAACAACATCCAAAGCTAACTGTGGGGTTATAAATGTTCCCTGAGAAGTGTTCCTAAGAACATAGTATTCGAATTACCCAAGATGAGAACTCTTCTTCTTGGGACCTGAAATTTATAAGCATGCTCTGTTCTAATGGTCTGCTTTAGAGAAACAGCTGTCACAGACATTTGAAATTGTGCAATACAGTCATAAATTGCTTATAAAGAAATAGATGCTTTCCTCCTAGCTTCTGTTAGGAAAGAAACATAAATTTAAAAAATAATATATATCATATGTCATAAGCATACACTACTAGATAGAAATAGCTTTGTGGTATACCTGTGAATACCTCCAAATTCCTCGTGTACAAGTTGTAAAACAAGAAACAGTATTTACATATGGCTTTATTCACCCTTTCCAATACGTGTGTCATGGGAAGTTAAATAAAAAGGAAACGTAAACCTTATTTTCCTTGTAATTTGTCTTGATTAATAAAATACTGCATTTTTCACAGTTAATGTAATAGTATGTAGAAGTGTTGACCTGCTTTGTTCAACATGACAGGTTGTACTGTGAATTCTCCTATAGTTCTGAGCAAGTCTGAACAGTTCATACTTTATCACATCTCTTTCAAACTCACCTTTGCTTGCTTTTACAAAGTCTTCTATCATTACATTTTTTATTAACTCAGGATCATAAATGTTTAAAGTTATCTGCATACCAAGATATTGGTATGTTTTTGTAGCTCAGGAAGATTTCTGTTACCTACTTTCTTATCAACTTTGTACTTGAAATCCTATAGTTTCTTGTTACAAGATAAAATTGATGGAGACAAAAGTTACTGTAATTGATTGAATCTCCCCTAAGCTAGGAGGCAATGAATTTTCCCTGCAAAAATTTAAAGGATTTTTTTCATATGAGAATAATTTTACTCTTTTATTAAAAATATGCCAATTAGCTACTTCCGGGTGATAGTAGGTGCTTTGTTGGTCATGTTCATTTTCTATGAGGCAAATGTACATAGCGAATATAGAGTCCACTGACCAGAAAGTCTTTTCCAACTGAAATATGCTTATATACTTACATTTATCTCAGTAGTAACTGGGAATATAAATGTACTATGATTGTTGACATTTTTCAAATAAAGGATTTTCTGTCTCATGAGGATTAGTATGCAATGGCATTTACATTGATAGCTATCTGTAATTAATTAATGGGGGAAGATTTTTGGAAACTGAACATTAGACAGAACAACCTTTTAAAACTCAATCTGAATGGCAGCTGGTCACCCCTAAGATTGATGCATAGAAAACCCTTTGCGAAATTATAATGTATGACTTATTAACTATACCATGACAATCACTGTTAAGGGGAAAATATTGATGAAACTCAGACCCCATTCATAAATAAAAGGAAAGTAAAAGCTCATGGTAATCTTCTATGTTTTCTGTTTAATTAATGAGAAAATATCTGAATATAAACATAAAATCATAATTTGAAATGTTTATATTTGAAATGAAAATATAAATATGCATATTCACCTCAGAACATAAGTCTTTCATATTTTGTATGAGTATTAAAGCTGTCATACCTATTTAATACCTATTCTTTCTTTTTTCCTAAAAAGAATTCTGTAATTGGATTTTTTTAAGAAAATTCACTTTCTTCATTTTATCTCAGTACTAACATTAATTCTTAAAGATGTCAAATAAATGTAGAAAATGCATTGTCCCCAAGAGGAATAATGTGTATATGATCTCCTTGCACTTTCTGCTGGTGTGGAAAAGGAGCCTTTGAGAATAAAATCCAAAGATCAAACTTTCTGTGTTTCATTTAGTAGCAACTACTCAGGGAGAACAGAAAAGCATTTAGCATACTGTGTTCAAACTAGAAGATTCTGGCTGGTGCTGCCTCCCCAGATTTGGAAAGCAGCTGGGGAAACTTATAAAATAAAGCTAGAATATCAACCCTGGCAGGAAGCCAAGACTGAGAAGCTGTGCACCCAGAAGGCTAATTCTTTCTGGGCTGAAACTCATTGATAATGCATTATGTTTTAAGTCTAACCTGAAGTGTTACTTTTTTCCCCAGTACAAACTGTGGGATATTTAAAGAGCAAATATATTTTCAGAGTAGAGAAAAATTCTAAAGTAATAAACGTTTCTTCTTTATTAAAAGTTGCCCTAATGGGAAAAAAAGAAGCTAGTAGAAACTCCTATAAAATACAGTTTATGCTCAGGAGGAAAAAATGAAAGAAAGATGAGCTGCACCATCATCTTGGAGAAGACAGAGAGATCAGAAATGCCACATATGGATGCATGCCTAAACAAAGAAATGTTTTGCTGAAGCCATTGGCCCAGTCAAATTTACAGTGAAAGTAGACATACTAAACAGTGTGGTAGTATATAGGGCTGTGACACTAGACAACAAAAGGAAAAGTAAACTCTCATTCATTATGTATTCCAAATAACTAGGAAAAAGGGAATCCATGTTGTCTGTTGATTTATTAAGTTCACAAACTGAGAGGAATGGGTCAGGTGACAGACACAATGCCACTGCCTTAGACATTATGTATAACAGTTAGCCAACCTTTTCTTAACACTTCAGAAAACTTTCAGCTATGCTGTTATACAGAGTGTTAAATGCACTCTCCTTTTTAGTTATTTTCAGCAAGCTTCAACAGTTAGAGGTGCCAATGGCAATGCAGAACTTACACACACAGCCCTACTTCCAAGCTTTCTTTATCACAGTTTTCTAAGGAATGCAATCACATTCTACAGCTGATAAATCTAGAATTTCTTTTAAAAATAATATTGAATTGATAACATATCTTCCCCAAATCCAAAACATACTAATAATGAATTTCAAATGCTTCAGGCATGTTAAGACAAATAGACGTTTTTGCAACATGACTGCTAACTTACTCTCATTCCTACTGGAAAAAAAATGTTTGTGATATAACTTGATGCCTTTATGTCCTGTGCATTGTTACAATACGTCACATTTATGAGTATCCAAGTAATTCAGGCCATGACACAGGGTGTAGCAAAATAACATTCATATTTACAAACTAAATAATGGCTTTCAAGTGACTCAATGAAGTAATTTACACACACATACACGCACACACGCACACACACACACACACACACACACACACAAACACGACACCTTAGAAATACCCTCTCAGAAGATATACTTTCTGAATCTAAATAAATAATTAGGATTAATTAGTTGAAAGTAACAAAGTATCTGAGGAAACTGAAGGGTTAATGACTGTGGTTGGAATCTTGAGGATATAATTTGATGTACTCAGAGTATTTGAGAAACCAAACAACAGCACTATTCAGTTTTAGAATTGAGGCTTCAGTACTAAATCCTATTTTACTCTTCTTAAAAATTATTTTTCTAAAGAAAGAAAGCAACTTTTAGTAACCTAACACACACACATACACACACACACTTTCATCCAAAAGCACACTCATGTGTTCTGTTTTTTTTTTTTTTTTTGGTCCCCAAATTAGAATTCCCCTAATATGAACATATATAATCATCAACTCATCTCAGGTGGGCTTTATTAAAATATTTACCCTCCTCATTAAAAGTACTTAATTATATTTATCTTCAACATTAACCATATGAAAGTTGAAAGTCAGCTGACCAGGTTTGGTATGTTCAAGTAAAAAGTAAACATAGAAATGTTTCCTTAGTCCCTCTTCACTCATTCATTCTTCTCTTCTCTTTTCTACTTCTTCTTTTTCTCTTCTCTTCCTCTTTCCCCCTTTTCTCCATTCTTTCTTCCCTCACTCACTTCTTTTCTATCTCCTTTTCTCCTTGCCTACCTCCCCCTCTCCCTTCCTTTTTCCCTCTCCTTTTCCCTTTCTCTTTCTTTCCTTCCTTCTCACTCTCTCCTTCCTTTTTCTAATGCATTTTGTGCCACTTCAGTGTTTTGATGTTTTCTTATGGTGCTGGTGGCCAAACTATTCATGTTTAAAATTACAGCAATTATTAATATTATGGCCTGCTTTCAAAGCAGAGTATGTGGGGAAATGCATGGGAAAAGTGGGTTAAAGTACACTAAGCAATAAAGAAAAAGTAAGGTATGGTAAGAAATGCATGTTAGAAAAGCAGTGACACCACCCTGAGGGTTTCGGCTGCTCTACACCTAGGAAGTACAATTTAATTTACTAAATTCTTTACATAGAGTCCTTTGCATACGCTTCCCTTTTATTATCTTTTGCATCTTTTTCATACAGCATTTGCAGCTGAGAACAAAAATATAATAATAATAATAATGTACACAATGCTATACTTGTATTTTAAAGCCCCTGAACAATTTTTATATTTAATAGTTTAAACATAGTAACATTCATATGCAGCCCAAAGGTCAATTGCCATGCTAATGGAAGAAAAAGAGAGAAGGGAAAGCTATTTTGCACATTTAGATGCTTTGGCTTGACTCCATTCCTGAATCAGAAATTCAATTGTAGACTGCTGATCTACAGAATTTGTCATATTTCATCAGACATCTCAAAAGAGTTCTTCTTGATGCACTGAATAGTCTTTCACGCCTACATAAAAATCATTTAAACCTCAGAAATAAATATAGAGACACTAAAGATTAATACAAGGAAAGGAAACAGATGCAGAGATGCATATGCTCCTGTGAATGCATATAAAAGTCCTAATTCTATTCATTACTCTAAAGTGCAAGTGAATAATTAGAATCAGAATTTAAATTTGATTTGTTTCTCAACAGATCTTTCACTAATCTTTATGTCAATCCAATTGAGATTTCACGTATTGTAATAACAAAATAAAATGCAGGCAATCATTTATAAATTGTAGTTATTAATTCATTTAAAACATTATGGTTCATGATATCTCAGTTTGTAAAGCTGCTTTCCTTGGAATAAGGCATTTTCTTAATAACCACAGA
Organism: Glaucomys volans; assembly: GCA_020662805.1. Taxonomy (NCBI): domain Eukaryota; kingdom Metazoa; phylum Chordata; class Mammalia; order Rodentia; family Sciuridae; genus Glaucomys; species Glaucomys volans. The sequence goes on from JAJEJO010000747.1 coordinate 251,248, forward strand.
AATGATGCTAAAATTGATCAATTGAAGTTGAACTCAATTTAGTACTTACATTACTCAATTTCTCTGTCTGGACATATTTTTCACTTTCAACAGAGAAAATAGCTTTTCAGTTTTGCTCAATAATATGCATAATGATCAGAATAATGAGTATTATTTTCTATTATTTTTAATATGTGCCAGACATGATTCAAGTTACTAAAGTGAGCAAAATAGCTCTCAGAAGGCTTATATTCTGGTGGGAGAAAACAGTAAACAAATAAATGCCCTATGAGAGTGGTGGTGAGTACTCTGAAGAGGGGCAAGTCAAGGTGGTGGGTTAAAGAATATAAATACAAGGAACAGGGCTGGCCAGAGAATGCCTCTCTGATAAACTCAGAGAATCTATTTAAAAGTTATATGTCAAATTAAACAACATTATTTTACCTCATGGAAAAATGTAAAGAGGTCTAGCAATTGCTTGTAATATGCAAGCTAACGGGCTGAATTTTGGTTCTGCCTTCTGATTATTCTTCCCAGTGTTGTGACATTGTTTGTTGGAGTTTAGAATATGGTACCCAATTCTGTGTTACTTTTTTGGAGAGCAGTAAGACCAATCTGCTGTAGAAAATCTAATTCTCAGGTTTACTTTCTTTTTTTGAAGTTTTAAGTATTTAAAAAGTAGCCCAAAAGTAAGTTATCTCAATTATACTTTTTCCTTTCTTAAAGTGTGAATGTCAATTATATTATTAAAAATTTACCAGCAGAGGAACCGGTCCCCTTTTTCATTCTCACAAACTGGTGGAAGTAAGAACCAGTATTGTAAAAGATCACTCAGTTGACTAGAATGATGGATCTAAGAAAAACAAAATTCAGAAAAATAAATGTAATTCTTGAGTGCATGTATTTTTAATATCACCCATTACAAAAGTACTTCAAATTTGGTAAGAACCAAAAGTCTGATAAGGCTAACACAATACTAATACATATTTAGAATGCATCCATAGAATCACAGTGTCAATGCCATGAAAACAATTATCATTGATTCCATTCAGCACAGATGAGATGCCATTTCACCTGTTCATCAATTGTTAAGTTCTGATACCTCAAATTAAAGCAGGTTTCTAAGGTTCCTTTGTCCCAGTAGGGACCTGGTATCCCTGCTATACACCATATAGTCTATCACAGTACTTATTGCCTCTTGGAATGATTGCTTTGTATTTAGTTCCTACCCCTTCAATTTTGACCAAAGGCTTTTTGATGGCAGGAATACTTAAGAGTGTGCTTAACCAAGAGTGCAAGATGGCTAGGGTTTAATTAATGCCAAATGTAAGGAGACTTTTGAGATCAATGCCATGTAAGCCACAGTTGAAGAGAGTGATGTTTAAAGGAAAATGTAACGAAACTACAGAGTTCCAGTATAGTTAGTTACCTTTATATGTTGGAGGATTTTTGTGTGTAATTGTGAAAAAAGGAATTGATGTTGTGTACTAGGATAGTAACAGACTAAAATATGAAGGATATTGACAAGTCGTTTCCATGCACTATCAGAAAAAAAAAAAAAAACAACAAACAAAAAATATAAAAAACAAGACTTTCTAGAAATCAGTAAGATTCCAATTGGTCAGAGCAATTAACACAAAGTGGAGTGTGTGTCCAAAAGCCTTCTGAGGAGGAAGGTCTGCCTTGAGTAACGTTGAGGGTAGATCCCAGGTTTCTTGTTGTTTTGCCCTATAACAGTCAGAGGTATGCACACAAGTTTTAGAGTGAACATTCTGCCACTTAACACCAGCTTCAGCATTTGATTAGAAAAACAGATAAAATTAAAATAAGTAACAATTGGGGAAAATTACATAGCAGAAAAGTATTAATCAGGATGTGTCTTAAAATGTGAAAGCACCTTTTCACAAAAGGGCTATTTACAACGTACACAACATCTTACAGAAAATTAAATGAGAAATTTCTTAAGTGAAAGCTTCATGTTTTTAATTTAAATGTTTTGTTTTTACTGTTCTTTTGCGTCAGTACATGAAAGAAAAATAAAGGCATGAATAAGAATGATCAGTCTTGTTTCTGTGAACATCTCTTTGTTAAGAAATAAAGAGATTATTTGGCTTAATAGAGAAGTGAAAACCCTGTTAGAGAAGAGCTATGTTCATATAAACATGTGAGAGTTGGTTTAAAGATGAGATGGTGTGGTGACCTAGTAGAAACAAGAGGTAGCACTGGATTCACTGAAACTGGATTATAAGTCTAGCTATCCCCTCTCACATGAACTTGAGAAAGCTAATTAACCTTTCTCTGCCTCAGGTTCTAGATCTGTGAACAGGGTAATAATACCTACTTCCAGGACTGCTGGGAAGGCTAAGTGTGATAATAAATATAAAGTACCTAGTGCAAAGTAGGAAATATGAGATACTGTAAATCAGTGGAAATAAGTGTTAATTACATGCATCAGTACTCTGACTTTGACTTGCTTTATAACATTTTGTACTGATTTAAAGTAACCCCTGAATGATTAGGATTGACTGTTTCCAATCTTCTTCCCTTGGAGATAATGATATGAATCGTTTTTTTTGTATTGCTCCTTACTGTATTTTGATCATATATTTGAATGTTAATCATGGGAAATCTAATGTAAAGGATCAAATCTCATTGAGCAATATTTTAACCTAATTGATCATTGTCTTGAACATTAACCAGCATTTAAATATCTTAAGGAAAGCACACCGAATACCAGGGGGTAAAGAACTGTTTAGAAAAGGGTCACAAATAGTTTATCTTGATTTTTTTGGCATGTGGGGAAGGGAGAAACATGGAATAAGAAGAAAGCAAGAAGGTAAAGGTTCAGAAACTGGAACTTATTAAAACAAAACAAATACAAGTATTTCTTAGTTGATCTAACCACTTGCTAGATCAAGGTTTTAGACAGAGTGTCCATTCCAAAATCTTTACTTACACCCTGTGATCACAAATAACACAAGATACCCTCCTAGCCACCATCAGTTTCCTACTGAGGCCATCATCTCTCACACAGATTTACCGATTACTCATGTTGACCTAGACTGAGAGTAAAAGGATACTAACTACATTCCAAGTGTCACCAGAGATGTGTTGGTATATTTTAAATTGATCACATTTTCTGAAGTGAAATAAGGTTACTTTAACTCCTCCTACTCTTTTAGTCTCAAATATATTTTTAAGACTAACACAATATTTTATTAATATCTTCCATTATTTTCTACCAAATAGGTTTGCTAAATGAAATCTTGTAATACATTTAGTATTCTTTTAAAGCATTCACAAGTAACATGTGTAATAATTCTAGTTTTCAATTATCTAGTATTTAGGAACATCTTATAAGATGTTGCCTCTGACAAGCAGCAGAATGCTTAAAATGACTCCAAACTTCTCATCAGTTTCTATCATGATTTTTCAAACTTTGAGAATTGTATAGCCTGGATTGGTTTTTGGAGGAAGGATGAAATTTTGTATGGGATATATTTGCATGTGAACACCCATGTTATTTCTAAAGGACAGCCATGCTGCTATTTCATTTTGCAAATCTAAAATTTAAAATTAAAAAAAAATATATAAAGCAATTAGATGAAAAATAGTAGTCACACCAGTGAAACTAAATGGAGCATGTCTTACTTTGATAAAGAGTTATCCAACTGTTTTGCAGTGTAAAAATTAAGAATGCTTTGAAGTTAGATAATTAAGTACAGGGAGAATATAGTAGCAATAATATATATATAACATATATATTTCAAAAGAAAGCCTTAGTATTTTCTATTGCAATGAAGTTCTTTGTAAGTCTAGTGTAAAACAATGAAATTTCTACTTCTTAATGTTTAGAGAACCAATACCAGACTATAGCAATGGAGCAAGTTATTTATAATTATTCAGAAAATATGTTTGTATTATTTGAGATGTTCTCTGGGCACTTAATTATCAATATAATCTTTCTATAGAGTTCTTTGAATAACAGTTTTGATAATTGGAATTTATAGTTGTCTCTACACCAGCTAGAGAGTTTGTTTGAAATTCATTTTCCATTACCAGCAGCTCAAAGTTAGTAGTTCATAATGTTACACCAATAATTTCCTGATAGTGACATAACATAATGAAAAAAAAATCTTGCCAGAACTTCCTATAAACTAGATAATAGACTCCAAGCATGTTGCTCTAAAATTATATAAATTTTCTCTGGGCATCTATATATTGACTACTTTAGATGTCTCTAAGAAGAAAGTCAGTGGTAGAGAAGTGGTTGCAATCAATTTTAAGAGAGAATGATCTTCAGTACTTCTGATGCAGGAAAATTCCATTTATGATGATGAAACATTAAGCAATTTCAGAAAGAGAATAATCAAAGTGTAAAAAATATAGCTTCTAGGAAATTCTGGTTATTATTGTAAATTGTGAATTTAATAGTATACACATTCAATTCACATAGCATAAAGTCAGTTAATATAAATTTTAATTAATTTTAAGCTACATTTTAATAACATGATTTCTTGAAATTAAACTTTGATGTTAAGTATTGGACAATTTTTTTTCTCCTTTATTTGTTCATACATCAATAAATAAATATCTGCATTCTGGCTTCACCCATTCTTCTCTGTCTTAGACACTCCTAGCCTGTAAGAACACAAAGGGTAAAGTGAGCATGTTGTTTCATGAATAACTACTTCCACAATTTTCTACTGAGACAATTAACAATGATGCAAATCAATACCAAATATAATAACTTTTTTAAAGAATGATTATTGAGCTAAACTAAAGGAATTATCAGTTGATGGGAATCATTCTATTGCTGCTGGCTATAAGTTGAATTAACAGTATTTAGAGAAAAACACAGAAAATGAATACTACATTTGTAATTTTAAGGACATAACTGCTCATGTCATTTGCCTGCCTGGTCTTGAATCTTGGTTTTTCTCTTCTCTTTCAATTTTCTCTTTTCTCCTATTCAAAATCAATTACTCTCATTCTTCAATAACTGAAACAATTCACAACCCTCCCTGACGACTTTAGTTTGAGAGAATGTTTCCTCTCTCTGTATTTCATAGCATGTCTCCTTAGAAGTCTCACTTGGTAATCCATTTGCATTCCCCATGACAGCGAGTTTGTCTTCCTGTTTACTCTTTCACTTCCTTTTGCCTTGCACTTGACTTTTCTCAGTATGTTCACACTTGTCCTCATCTCTCTTTATCTTTTGTTTGACTTCATTAGAAAACTCTACTGATTTTTCTAAAGTCACCTGTATTTTCTTAACTGAAAATTTTAAGGCCAACATCAGTTACTTTCTTAAGTCATAAAAAATACTCGGGACTTGACCAGAAATGTTCTCATCCCTTGCTGTCAGCTTCCATGGTTGTCTTTCCACTCACCACTATTTGTGTTGCACTGCTTCCTAAGGTTTTCTTCTGTCATCTTACCATACACACTACTTCTCAGTGCCCTCACTCAGTACCATGGCTTTCTCAATCCTTTAGCTTATGATTTCAGCATACTTCTTAAATTTCATTACTATGTATTCAGCCACCTAATAGACATTTCCTTTTGAATATTTCACAAGCTTTTCAGAAATACTACAATCTGCTCGTTTTCTTCTCATGCATCTTCTCTACTTCCATATATCTTTGGACCTTCCTTATTGTTACCCTTACCATACTGGGCTGTAATTTCCCCTTTATTCAAATATGTCATAGGTTGACTTCCATTGCTTTTGAAGAATAGAGATACTGGTTGTAGAGACTCATCTGGCACTTAGTAAGCATGCAATCAGTACTGAATGAATGACTGTGAAAGCCTGAGTCTTTGGGTAATACATCTTTCCCCTCTCTGTATTCAATCAATCAAATCATTGATTGAAATGTTTCTTCTATTTCTTATGTGACAGGATTAAAATAATTCATATTCACATAAGTATTCACAATCTTGTCCATCTAACAAATAATGTAACATATTCACCCTTTCCATTTTCTCCTAAAGAGGGGCATCTTGCTTTCTGAATATGAGTTCATTGATCAATACAACAAAGTCTTAGGAAGGAGGTGAGAGGAGGAAGAGAAGAAAACAGTGAAGCATTTGGCAGAAAGGAAGTATTGTCATGGGAGGATTTTTAGAATAGCTTTGAGGAGCAGAGAAATTGAAAAGTGGAAAAATAGATATTTTAGAAGTGTTATTTTGTTTTATGAATTGGAACTATTTAATATTGTTTGGGAAACATGAGTGAGGAACATAACTCATTTTCAATAAAATTGAAAATAAAATGAGTTATTGTGACTCTCAAACTGTGCTTCTTAAATGCATCCTATTGGGCTATGAACACAGGGCTACAAATTTTTACATCATGGCTCACTCTTGTTGTGGAGTTTTCTGTAGGTTTTGACAAATGACTTGCATCGATCATTATTGTATTAAATAGAATAGTTTCAAGTCTCTAAATTTCCCCTGAGCTCCCCTTTCTACTCAACCCTTTCTCTCCCTACTCCCCCAACTCCTAACAATCACTGATCTTTTCTATCTCCATAGTTCTGCCTGTTTTAGAATTTCACATTACCATCATAAATTATGTAACATTTTCAGATTAGCCTCATTCGATTAGGAATACTTATTTCATATTCTTTCATGTGTTTTTGTGGCTTGATTAATAAATCATTTTCTAAACCTGAGTAAATTCCATTATACAGATGTACCAAAATTTATGTGTCTGTTACCCTACTGAAAGACATCTTGATAGCTTCCAAACTTTGTCAACTATGAATGAAACTGCTATAAAACATTCATGTGATGTTTTTTGTGTGGACTTAAGTTTTTAACTCATCTGATACTGTCCCAGGGACCATAATTGCTGGATAAGATGATGGTTAGCTTTTTAAAAAACATCCAAAATATCTTACCAAGTGATTTTTGTTTTTCATTCTCACCAGCAATATATGAGAGTTCCTATAGCTCTACATCCTTGCCAACATTTGGTGTCTTTAGTATTTTGGATTTTAACCATTCTAGTAGGTGTGCAGTGGTATATAATATTGATACGTTAGTTTGTAGTTTCATAATGAAATATGATGCTTAACATTTTCTCATATTCTTATTGGCCATCTTCACTTATTCATTCATGGCATGTCTGTTGAAGTCCGTTGCCTATTTTTAAATTGGGTTATTATTTTCTTATTGTTGAATTTTAAGAGTTCTTTGCATTTTTTTTTATAATAGTTCTTTAACAGCTATGCCTGCTGCAAATACTTTCTCCCAATTTGTAGTTTGTTTTCTCATTCTCTTAACAATAGTTTCACAGTGAAGTTGGTTATTCTAACAAAATTCAAATTATCAAATCTTTCTTTCATGGATTCTTTCCTTGATTTTTATGCCTAAAAAGTTATTATCAAGCCTATGTAATCTAGTTTTTCTCTTGTTACCTTCTAGGAGTGTTGTAGTTTTACATTTTGCATCTATATTCATGTAAATGTACTTTGCATTCTAAAATTCTCTCTGATTTTTGAAAAGGATACAAGGTCCATGTACCCTTTTATTTTTTGCTGTGGATGTTTAGTAGTTCTAGCACCATTTGTTGAAAAGTCTATATTGCTCCATTGAATTACCCTTGTTCCTTTGTCAAATATCGGTTGGTCAGATCCTGTAGATTTGCTTTTGGGCTCACTATGCTGTTCTATTGATCTATTTGTCTTCTTTTTCACACTGTCTTGATTACTGATACTTGATATCACACTGCCTTGATTACTGTGCCTGTCTAGTAAGTCTTGAAGTTTGTAAGTGTCAGTCTTCTGACTTCATTTTCCTTTAATATCAAATTGGCCATTGTTGGTCTTTTGGTCTCCATTATAAACTTTGCTTGCTTTTTTAAAATCCCTATTTCCATTTTCTTAAATCTTTATGTAGACTATTGTAATCAATTCTTAACCAGACACTGCCTCATGGCACCAATCCAGACTCTTAGTACCTCAAAAAAATAACTTTTTAAAAGTTACCATTTATCACACCAGTCTTCAAATCAAAGTGTTTCAGTAATTTTCAAAATTCTAAGACTATTTGAACCCAACATTTCAAAGAAGTTATTTTTGCCTTTTGTCATGTACTTACCTTTTCAATTCAATTTCTCCAATTTTATCCCTCATTATCTTTAGAAGGGATAATTATAAACCCTGAGGCTTAAACAACAGAAATTTGTTTTCTCAGTTCTGAACTGAAGGCTAGAAGTCTAAGGTCAAAGTGCCTAGAGGGCCATTGTCCCTCAAAGTGCTAGGGAAAAATTAGCCCCAGGTCTCTCTACTGGTTTCCAGGAGTTCCTTGGCTCGTGGAGGTATAATTCTAATCTTCACAAGGAATTTTTCCTCAGTTCTCATCTGTAGAATTTCTCCTCTTAATAAGGAAACAATTGGATAATGGGTTACCCAACAGTATGAATTCATTTTAACTAATTACATCTGTAATAACCCTATTACCAATAAGGTCATATTCTGAGGTACTGGGAGTTAGGACCTCAACATATGAATGTATAGGGGAGACAGTTCAATCCTTAATAGCCATATTCAAATTTAACATACTTTCTCATTCTTATAGATAGCAATTTGGTTTGTAAATACATAGGTTAAATATTTTGTGTCTTATATCCATTATATATATTGAGTGTGATTTCCCCTTTTGTATTGTCCATCAATTTTTACTATCAAGATTATGTTAGCCTCATTTTTTTGAGGTATTACTCTTCAACCATTCCTCTGAAAACAGATTGTGTTAAATTGGAATTATTTATTCTTTGAAGCTTTGATGGAATTTTCTGGTAGCATCAGTAACTACAAATTTCTTAATGGAAAGGCTTTTTCAGTAATTTTATTTTGCTTAATGATTTTGAGACTTCTTTTAATCTTTCAAATTGTGTTGAGATATATTTTCTAGGATCTTTTATTTAAAATTTTTTTAAAAATTATAAATTCATCAAATGATTTCTTTTTTTAATGCCTGAAGTAAATATAGTTATAGGATCTTTCTGATTCCTGTAACTATGTGTGATTTTTCTTATTTGTCTTAATGTTAGCACAGTTTTATCAAACTGATTAGCCTTTTAAAAGATTGCACTTTTGGTTTTTTCTCTTTATTTTTCTATCTGATCTCATCTTTGTAAATTCTTTCCTTCTATCTTTGTTATTATTTTATTGCTTTTTTATAGGTTCTTGAGATGACATTTACATTACTAACTTGTTAACTTTCAGACTTTTTCTCTTTTAAGGTACAGTATTCTAAGGTTTTAAATGTCTTTGACTCATAAGTTATTAAGAATTCTGGTTTTAATAATGTCTTTTAAATTTGTGTACAGTGAATGAAAATGCAGCCTGTAAAAAGAAAGAAAGAAAGAAAGAAAGAAAGAAAGAAAGAAAGAGAGAAAGAAAGAGAGAGAAAGAAAGAAAGAAAGAAAGAGAGAGAGAGAGAGAAAGAAATGGAGGGAAGGAGGGAAGGAGGGAGAGAGGGAAGGAAGGAAGGAAGGAAGGAAGGAAGGAAGGAAGGAAGGAAGGAAATGTATTGCTTTTGACTTCATCTGCATTCTTCTGGAGATGCCTTAATGACATCTAACATGCACAGCAATATATCGATGTGTATGTTGTGCAACCATCATTATAATCCTGTCTTAGAATTTTGCATCATTCCAAAAAGGTCTTTTTCAGACATTTGTTGTAAACTTTCTCTCCTCTTTCCATGGTAATTTTTGATCTCCTTTATGTGTATGTAAATTTTCCTTTTCTGGATATTTCACATAAATGGAATTCAATGTAAAAAATAATTTTAAAAAGATTTTAAAAATAAATAAATAAATTTGAAATATATACAAATTTTCCAATGATTTTTGTTATTGGTTTCTAGATATATTACATTATGATCATAGTTCATGCTCCACATAACGTTTAGTCTTTGAAATTTATTAGTACTTGCTTAGGGCACAGTATGATTAATTCTTATAAAGATCTCCAAGTTCAATATGCAATGTATACCTGTTGAGTGTCATATTTTAAATATGTCTTTTAGATCAAATTTGTTAGTTGTGTCGCTTTGGTCTTCTTTATCCTTGATACTATTCTATCCAGGTTTTGTGTGTATATGTGTGTTCTTTGTTGATTTCACTAGAAACCACAATAATCATACTTGACTTACTCATAGCTGAAATGAATTACCATGACCTTCTTTCCAGAAAATGGAGGGCTCTTAGAACAGTTTTATTCTGTTTACTCATTTCATACTTTTAAACATTTTTCTTATTTATTTCAATTAGACTTTAATTTTATTTGTAATCTCTTAAGGCTTTCTTACTATTTTGTATGCTCAGGTTTATCTGGATTAACTCACATTACCAGTGTGCTTTATGTTTACTTATATCCAGAAACTTGAACACTCCCAATGTTTGAGAAATTCATGATCTGATGAATTTCCATTTCAAATACTGACATCAAATAATTGTCTTCTGTGCCCCAAAGCTATGTTATGGACATGCCAAATATAAAATGGTGTAATTTGATAGACCACTAGCAACTTGGAGTCAGAAGTTGGCCAGTCAGGAAGTGGGTTCAGAGCAAGTTCCCTGTAGCTTTGATGTCCTCACTACATTCCTGCTCCAGGGCTATCAGTAGCAGCTGAACTTGAAGAACTGTCCAGATCCCAGTACTGGCAATGCTGAGTGTGCAATATTGGGTCTGTAACCACTTTTCAAACTGGATTTTTAAGATGTATGTGTGCTCGTTTGTGTGTGTGTTTACGTGTACACACATGATCTTAACCATTACTTGAGTGTAATAAAGTAACCATATCTACTTAAGAACTATTTTCTATATTGCCTTTTTAAATTATCTTGCATCCCCTTTGCATCCCAATTATATTTTTCATTTATACTGTCACATAATTCAGCATTTGTCTATGACAAATTCTGTGGTAGATACTGAATAAGATTTCTTAGTTCCTAAAAATACTTAAAAAATTTTTTAATGACTAATTTGGGAAAGCCAACTTTGAAGAACTCAAAACATGAATAGAAATAAGTCTTTTATATTTTTATGCATTTTACTCAAGATGATTAATTTGAGTATATCTTATTGCATGCACAACCTCCTAATGATCCATTATCTTTCAAATCATCTGCAAAGCAGCTGCATGTGAACAGGCATTTTTACAAATTCCCAGGTAAATGATAAATTATAATGGAAGCACATAATGTTGCAACTCTAAGAGCAGCAGAATTTGGTATTCAGAAAGCCTCCTTTGCAAATAAATCATAACGCCATCTTAAATGGAAATTATAATGACAATTGTATTTCAAATATAGTTCTTATACTTTGTATTTTTACTTCATAACTCAAAAATAGAGTAAACTGAGAGACAACCTAAATCACATTATACACATTTCTTTTGTACACAAGTTTTACCATTCTTTTTATGTTAATTCTCTATTCCTAAGTACTTATAAACTGTTGATTAAGTATATTTAGCTATCATGTCTTTTTTATAAATGGAATTATTGTACAGACATGTTTGCATAACAGAGAAATATATAACTGATCAGTAAATCTATTTCACAAAAACCAATATATTTTATTTTATTTATTTAAGAAACAAAATAAATATATGCTAGATAAATTGTAATTTGGAACTAAGATGTGACAAAGTTGGTTTCATACATATTTAAGTTACAGGTATTAGACCTTTTTCCTGTTAAGAAAAATATTTAGAGTTTAAAAATTCACAACAATTAGCAATATATGTTAAACAGAGCTTATGTTATATTAATTCCTTGTTTGTACACAAAAGCAACAACAAAAATGAAAATGTGTATTAAAAACCAGAAATAAAAGTGCAAAATCAGGAAGCCACACAAGCAATATTAAATTGACTGTTTACTAGAAATTTAAGAAAGAGAATTCACTAAAATATATTTGGCATGGAATCAGGGCATAACTGGTAATTAACATTAAGTTTCATTGATCTTTCCCTGATGTCAACAGCATGATAATTGTCCTAAAAGTGGGGTTACCTGTGCCTTTTGAACTCACCTAATAAGTACTTTCTTTTGGTTGGTAAGTTCAGTGGAGAACAAGTGCTGTGGGTCTATTTCTGCAATAAAAGCAAGAACATATCTCCCTCTAGTGTTGGAAAAGTTAGGACACCCAAAGATCGTTTAGCAATAAATATGCATTTTGAAAAGCAAATATCTTATTTTTCCCTTACAAGAAGAAAAAGGAGGAGAAGAATGAAGAGGAGGAGGAAGAAGAAGAGGAGAGCTACTAGTCTTAGAAAATAAAATGCCAAACATAATTGATTAACCTGTTTTTATGGCCTGTGTTATAAAAAATGTTGATAGGATTGAAAATAAATTAATAATAACTTAAAATAAAATAACAATAAATTATTTAATATCTTACCTTTTCACAGTATTTATTATATGTTTTTTCATTATAGTTTTAAATATTTTATAATTGTAAGGTAAATTACAACATATTGTTATTATTGACTCTTCCTTTTCCTTGTCATACACAAAATCATCTACAAATCAAATGGAAAGACAATTCTTTGTCACATTCTGAACATAAGTTAATTAGAGATGTCAGGACCTGTCTCAGTGGTAAGCAAAAGTTAAATTTTGTTCCTACCTAACCAAGTAGGTGTTTTTGAAGAATGACTTTCATATACATCTATACATATAGATACATAAAATCTGTCTAATTTGGAATCATCAGAGCCAACTGATGCATTGTAGTGGCCTACCTACAAGTAAACTTAGAGATAATTTGGTGCAATTGATTTTCAAATTTCAAAAACTTAGACTTGAATTCAGAGATAATTGCTCAAACGGAACTATTACAAATATTATAACATAGCATGTCAATTTAAAGAACTAGGTTAAGATAATTATGGATTTTCCATAATTCTAGTTTAGTTATGCCAGATTCAAAGAAAGATAGTGAAGGGAGTTTATTGTGAAAGAAGAAATTTAATGCCCACAATCTTCTTAGGAAGACACATAAATCAGTTAAATAAAAATGTAACTGTATTGCAAAAGAGAGAGAGAGAGAGAGAGAGAGAGAGAGAGAGAGAGAGAGATAAGGACAATATATTTTCAGAGATTCAGAGGAAAAAACTATCATGGAATGAAAATTACAGAGTTTTAAAGTTCGAAGCAAATAGTTTTCACATTCACCCATTTTTAAAATTTTCTTTTCTTTTTTCTTTTTTGCTTTGTATAAAAATATTACATGATTTTTTTCTGAAAATTCAAGTGATTCACAAAAATATAAGAGAAGATAATTGTTGTTGCTGAGCATTCATCCAAATCTCCCCTGATCAATACGTACTGGAAATAGAAATATAAACATTTCTAAGTTTCCTCATCTCTCTCTGATGAGAATGCCGAAGCAGACTTATATGCCCATCCTCCACCCTCTAAGTTTCTGTCAAAGACAACATTTGAGTTATACCTTGGGATGGAGAAAGAAAGATCTATGCAAGGTGTGAAGAAGTATTATTGATTTTGCATGATTGCTTTTACATACCATACTGGGCAATTTACTGATGATTCATTTCTGAATAAATCATAGTTACTGCCTTAATGGAAATCCATGGGTAATCAGTTAATCAAATTGTACCATGTTATAGGCTGCATGATGACGGTAAAATGGAGACATGCTCACTAAATAAATCAGCTTATTCTGCTTGGTTGGGGTGAGTTTCTTGAAGTGGTTTTAGGTAAACTGAATTCCTAAAAATGACTAAGCTGATCAGATATAGAAAAGGGAGACATACTGGTCATTTCAGAATGGTTCACATATGACATACAGAAATAACAAGATGAAAAAATTTTGCAAGAGAAAATTTTCCCCCCGAATCTTAACTCTAAACTTGAAGACAATGGTTAAGGTTAAGGAAGTTGCTTGTACTGGAGGTAGGGGTAAGTGTGATGAGAAATTTTGGAGGTGAGTTAAACTTGTTAAAAGATTATTTTGTACTCTCAAACTGAAATAAAAACAGTCCCAGGTCAATAAGCTAAGAGTAATGAGTGAGCGGCTGACACTAAAGATAGGCAGATAGTAAAATATTGTAATTTCCAAACAAAATATACATAGGTGCTCTTTATGGTCAATTAGTAATAAATTGTTGCTCCCGCATTTTGAATAGAATTCCCCATGAGAGGAAGGTTGAATTTCAAGAGTAAAAAGTTAGGATAAAAGGAAAAAAATGCAGTGAAAATTCTTTAGGTTTGGCATACACTATTGAGAGACAGTCTGCTTCTCTTTCTAGATGATTTGGAGTCATTTAACCTTCAATTTCTGTTTTCTTTGTAAACTGTTGGGACTGGGGTTACCATGCTTAGAATATTGTGGGAATCAGGGGGATTGAAATAGAAAAAATAAAATGATGGATATAAGGTCTTCTTAACTATGTCCCTATTACTATAACTAGTCATGTCATAATTTTAAGTGAAGGTTGAGAGAAAATTATATTTGATTCGTGATCACAACTATACAAAAACAAATTATCCCCTGGCACTATGGAGCATGCATATGATCTAGCAGCTCAGAAGGATGAGGCAGGAGGATTGCAAATTTAAATGCTGCCTCAACAATTCAGCAAGGCACTAAGCAACTTAAGTGAGACACTGTTTGTAAATAAAATTTTTAAAAAGGGTGGGGGATGTGGCTCAGTGCTTAAGCCCCTTCGGTTCAATCCCCAGTACCAAACAAACAACCAACCAACCAAAAAAGTTACATGAAGAGGAAGTACCAGAATAAAAATATGTATTAAGCATTATTCATTTTCTTTTTAATGTTCTGTTCTGGGTTTTGAAGTGCTCACACTGATTTCATCATATGAAATACACACACATTTTGTTATGAAAAAAAACAGGAGTATGAGTTTTTAAAAATAATATTTACATCACCTTTTAAGGTGGTATAATTTATAAAAAAGAGCCTGCTTCTGAGAATAAAAGTGCTAAAAAGATTATATCTTAACAAGAAGGTGTACCAGAATATTATATTCCTCAGTCATCTTTTGTAGCTTCCATATAAATTGTTTATATGCAGAGGAAAGAAAATGAAAAATGGAGATAGGTAATGGAAACATTGCTATATAGATGACTGACTAATGCCTACACTTTTCACATTAAATCCGTTAGCACAAGCTTTAAGTCAGTAATTTAAACCTCATCCACTGGCAAAAAAAAAAAGAAAAAAGAAAAAAAAGGACTTTCTGGAAATGAAAGAGAAATAGTAAATTAAAAAATTATTTAAATAAAAGAAATTAAAATAAAATAACTTAGGTTTTTTGACGACAATATAGTCGAATATAGTCGAGATATAGTCGAATTTTTAGATTTACCTGGCAAATAGTAAGTATGCTCTCAATAAACATTCATACATTTATTTGTTCAATGGTTGCTGAATGAATGGATTTATTTCTTACATAAAAGAAAAAGCAGGAGAAAATCCAAGGCTGAACTGAATTTTAGATAGCCTTTCTGGTTCTTATTTGATTCTGAATGTCACACAGGAAATATTATTTCAACATCTATACAAAATGAGACAAATGGCAGAGATCTACCAGAGTCATCTGCAGGTCCTAAGGGAATTATCTAGATTCAGAAACCTTTAGGACAGATACAGGCTTTCCAAAATTGTTAAGTTTATATAATTCTTTCCCATACATTCTGGAGATATGATCATCATTTTAGTAATGTTAAGCGTTTACATCAATGATGAAAACTTGATTTTAAAAACAAATGACAAGTTTCAAGCAGTGATTGCTAGACCTCTAAACTTGGCTGCAGATAGCATTTCTACCCCCATATCTAAATTTTATATGGCTGCCAGGAGTGGTGTTGCACAACTGTAATCCCAGCAGCTCTGGAGGCAGGAGGATCACAAATTCAAAGCCAGCCTCAGCAATTTAGCAAGGCCCTAAACAAGTTGCTGAACCTCTGTCTCAATATTTTAAGAAAAGGGATGGGGCAGGGGGCTTGGGGATATGGTTCAGTGGTTAAGTATGCCTGGGATTCATCCCTAGTAGCTAATAAACAAATAAATAAATTCTAAAAAATAAAAATAAATAAATTTCATATGGCGAAGCAGAACAAATGTCTATGTAGTTGTGTCTTTATTCTCAAGGTCCTAATGTTTTTCTAATAAACAAGATGAATACATGAATATTTGCAGTTTGATTTTAATAAAAATGCACCCTTTCTTTTAAAAATCATGTTGTTTCCCTGCTTTAGAAAACAAGACCTAAGAAAATGGTAAATAGGCACTTTATGTAACTGCAGGAAATGGAGATAAAAGAAATCGCCTGACATTTACTCTTCTATTTACTGAGTTGCCTTCATAATCTTTTGAAGTGTGAACATAGCTGATAGCTCAGAGCTATGTACCTAGTATAATATTATGTTACAATATAATATAGGGGTGGTAATGTTATCATTATGTTTGAAATGACACTTTTAGAAGCTTGTACTGGTAAAAATATACATAGTGGAGACTAAAATAAATTTGTATTATGCCACTAAAATCAAGAAAATATGAAGTATGTAAAAGTTAGGTAATAATCAACTGGTTATTTACAGGAGTAGAAAAGACCATTTTTCAGAATATCATAAAGTAGCATACTAATTTGATTCTGATTAAATGTAACAGTAACTCATTACTTTGTACCTTCATTTTGAAAAAAAAAAAAGTTGTGGTTTATGTAGGCATGGTTGTTGCTTAAAAGTAATATCAGAATATATTGTGGCCTAGAAACTGAAAGGAACTTCCAAGGAGCAAATTAGTTGACATCAACCAATACCTAGGCCTAACTTCTATTGAATAAATTCAGTGTATTTTCAGAAACTACTCAGAATTAAGAGACCACATTGATCATTAGCTAAAACCTAGCGAATATTTATAATAGTCTTAAAACCGTGTTAAGTAATTTGTATCATACGTTCTCTCTTGATCAGTGTTTCTCAAAAATACTTGACCCAGCATAAAAATAATCGTATGTTTGGATCCAGACACAAACATACATACATGTAAAACCACACAACTAACAAGCCAAAGTTTATAGCAGAAGTATGTCAATATTTCTATTCTGGTCTATTTCATTTTTACTTATGTGCTGGTGACCTGTGATTTGAAAAATGTAACAGCTCTTTGTAAGCACATTATAAATTTAGGAACTTGCACCAATGGATTGCTGATTTATGAGAAAAAAGGGTTAAATGTTTATATCACAGATTTTTATTTAGAAAAAGGACTGTTTCATTAGTATGAGGTATGAGTAAATTCTGTAAAGATTCCTGAAAGCAAACAAACTCTCATGAAATATGTAGAAACAAAGCAATTGATCAAATATTCTTCCCTTACCAGGAAAAGTCAAAACTGGTCAAATTACAGCAAATGTTTAGGTCATCCCCACTTGTAAACAGCATTTCTTGAATTGATCCAATTCACCTCCGTGATTTTTCTACATTTTTGGTAAACATTTCTATCTTTAGATGTTTGAATTTATAGAGAGAATAAAACTTGCTGACGTTGTGACTGTTTAATTACGCTCACTGGCAAATTGTTGGCCTCATTTAACTTGTTATTTTTCTCAGCAGTGCAACTGGTAGAACATAGAACCCCAGCATCACAAATATTTAGTAGTTTAGCCTCTTTTGTAAACCTTCTAAGTCTCAATTTCCTAATTTTAAAAACAGACAAATGATTAAACAAAATGATGAAAACAAAGAATGTGGCATGGTTATTAGCAAGAGTTGTTAAATGCTGGTAAATATTGTTACTTTTGAAAAAAATTTCAGCTGAACTTCCTCGATTTCATTAAACCACCCTTAAAAAAATAAACAATTAACAGCCCCTAGATTTCATCTGAACTTCCCATTTTCCAAAGGGGTGAAATAACAATAGCTACAATAGTGTTTGTAATTGCTTTGTGTACTAACTTCCCTGCTGCTTCCAGAGATGACTGAAAATTTACAATGTTTAGAAACTGACAAATGGACTTTGCAAACTATATTATAGAGAATATTTGAACACATTTTGAAAATAAACCAAAAACTGATATTAAAACAGATATTCAAAACAATAATATATTCGCATTATTTAATTTTAAAAGTGAAAACTTCTGGGAGATATTTATTCAACTACTCCTGAGGAATGAATGACACTTGGAAAGATAGAAGGTAAAACAAAACAAAAACCAAGAGTGAGAACAAAAAGCTCACTTGCCTCCTTTTCCTCACCAAACTCTACACAGGGGTCCTTAAACCTATTTTGGGAAAGGTTGTTCTGACAAATAGCAAGTCTTCCTTTCCAAATAATTAGCAACAATTGTATTTGAACATATGAAAGTCAGGTTTATAAAATTAGGAGCAAAGCCTATTTAACTTACTTGGTGTGCTGCTTCAGGAAATACTTTTTTTTTTTTTTTTTTTTTTTAACTCAATAAGCCATACCCTATCTATTCATTCTATGATTAAAAGACTGACTTCACTGTAGAAAAGAAAGAGATCTCATGTTTCCATTTGTTGCTAACTGTTCTCAGGTTCATCCTGCAGAGAGCATTAGATTAAGATAAAGTAAAAATTTTAGCTTGTTACTTTAGTGTCCTTAAGAGCATGTGCCACATGTTTTTATAATTCTGGGGCAAGTTTTTAAAAACATCTTCATCATTAACCTGAAATAAATGTCCTTAATTTTATCTGACTCATTTAACTGATGTGTCTTTTTAAAAAATGATCTCAATTGTTTCGTTTGACTTCCATTAACAACTGGAGTCAACATTGGTTACTCAGGACCTACCCCCACCTCCTACCTTGCTTTTTTCCTTTTTCTTTTTTTAGGGGGCAAGACACTAGGTAAGAGATGAAAACAAAGCAGACTACTTCTTTGGCATTCCAAACACTGTTCTTTATCATCTTTTACCTCAGATGTGGAATATAAGTAGCCAGTACTGGTGTGTCATCTTTATGATCCAAGCTTCCACACTTCCAACAGCCAATTTTTTTTTTTTTTTCTTTAAGGAAGGAGAAATCAGAAATTTGAATGGCAAGGATAAGTCTTTAAGTTAAAACACACATGCTGAGAACACACTTATCTACTGTTGTGATAATATGTATCTATCATTTTTCTAATTCTAACATATTAATGTTAAATAAATGTCACATTTAAATTTTATTTATTCTTTGGGTTGGCAGATTCTAGTCCCATATGGTTTTTTTTCTTCTTTTTCAGTATTGCATATTAGGAGGAACTGTTCTAATATGCAAAACTGACATCTTGTACTTTTTGTATTCAAAAGATCATATGATTCAAAAGATCTCATTTTTAGATCAGAATAGGTAATGCTTTAAAGAAATATTAACTTACACATTTACTTTTTCTATAAATCTATTGATTAAATTTATTCTTAAAATACTAAACAAATTTGCAATATTTGTGGATTAAGTGGATATTTACTTTGTGGGACCATTTGGTGTGTGACTGGGGTGGGGCCATTCCTGGGTTTGCTTAGGTGGATTTTTAAATAATATACATGCACTTCTAGAAGCCTAGAAATGGATTTAATATAACATTTAATAATTACCCTTGACAAATTCCAAATCTTTTTCAATATTTATATGTGTATATTTTTAAATTTAGTTTAATTATTTATTTTAAATTTATTTATGAACACTTCAAATGTACACAAAAGTAAAGGATATGAAATAATTGGTTTAAATATTATATAACATACAAAAGCCTTTTTATTGCTGTATTTCATTTTGTTCTAATAAACTACACTTGATTTATTTAAAAGGAAAAGACTGGAAAGGATTTGAGAGAACAAATAATTATCTTAAAAAATTGCATTTGAAACAGATATATGTAAGTCCCCAACAAGCAGAATTAATTTTTCCTTTCAAATGAATGTGAAATCACTAGGGTCATTTTTCTCGTTGGTACATTGCATTTCATAGGGAAAAAATTCAGGATCATTCATATATTTGAAATCTTCAAATTAAAATATTTAAAATGCATGGTACAAATTTTGAAATTTCATATAGTGAACTTCTGAGAATATTTTAAAACGTTCTCTCAAAATCTAAGGTAAAAAACACATTTTAACATAATGTGATTTTTTAAAATTTAAATTGCTAATGAAAACTTTATTTTAGAACATAACATAAAAAAGTAATGGCCTAAAATGGCAATATTTAATTACTTTATTTAATAATTTTCAATTTTTATTAGTCATGAATCACTCAGATCAATAAATCAAAAAAATAAATGACAGAAATCAATAAATTATACACTTTACAATGGAATACATGACTCATGGCAAAGGCATGTTAATTTGATCCCCTGTGACATAGTATATCAAAGACATACCTCTACAGTGTATGTGTCACAAACTGATAGTATGAACTATATGGGGTACTTTTCTAGGGATACTAATGTTGTTGGTAAACTGGAAAATGGAAAACTTTTAAACACTCAACCACAGTTTTGAGGCCCTGAAGAATATTTGTGTAGAAAGGAATTCACTAAATTCACATTTATATATACAAAGAAAAAGACCTAATAATAATGGACCATTATGTCTACTTGTGATAAAAACAGTTTGGGAAAGTTGTTTGTTTTTTGCTTTCTACATTATTTTTCTTTTGAACTTAGGGAAATACATTTGATTGTTAAATGAAAATTACAATGGAAAACTCAGTTCTAAATTCTGATTTGTGGAGTAAGTCTAAGAATGTGTTTTGAAAAAATCAAATCAAGGTATTTCTTCAGGTCTTGGCTTCCTGGCCTTGGTTTCATTAAAGGGATCTAAAGATGCTTGTTCCCTTTTCTTTTTTTTTTTTCCCCATATCTTCTCTTTCACTTTGCCTTTAGGAATGGAAAAGGTAAATCCTGTTTGCTTATTTGGGCTGTTATACCACGTGGGTCTCTGTGAATCTAGATAAAGGATATATTATTAAAGAGAAAAAAAGGTATCTGCTAAAAATGTAAGACACAAATCATTCCCTTAGCTTGACACTAAAGAAACTTAAGCAGATTCTTAAAAAGCTGTTCCACTGCTCCAAGTCCCATACCAGTACTTACTTGTCTAATCCTGTATATCCATAATGTTTACTAGTCCTGGGCAAGCAACTTTTACTGTAATTAACATTTTAAACTAAAGCTTACTTTCTAATCTTTTTCTATTTTGAGATGACTAGTTAAAAAGTGATCTCAATATGTGTTCTTATATACATATGGATATTTGAGTTCTTCACTCTGGAGGACATGGAGAAATCTATATTCTAAGTAATAAATTCTAGACTACAAACATGCTATTAATATTATAGCATATTAACAGACTAATATCTTTTAATATATATTTATTAAATAGGAGCTTATATGTAAGCATAAATACTTATATTCCTATTTTTGTCTTGGTTATTATTTTTATCCTCTTTTTCAGATAATGCTTAGAGGATTCTGCAGCAATTCTTGGTATTGGACATATTCAAAATCCCTTCAACTTTTGCTCTCCTGCTCCATTGCCTTCCAGCTTTAACTCATTTTTGATCCCTTCAAATATTTTACATGATTTGCAATGGTTACATGAACTTTTGGGAAGTGGTATTTGCACCATCTCATACCTTATTTACTATGGCAATTTAAGGAAAAGAAGTTGGAAAAAGCTTCCAAAGCACTGTTTTTAAAAAAATGAATCTCATTGTGAAGCTTCGGAGAAGTTTTCGAACATTGATTGTTCTCTTAGCTACCTTCTGCTTGGTGAGCATTGTCATTTCTGCCTATTTTCTCTATTCTGGCTACAAGCAGGAAATGGCACTTATTGAAACCACTGCAGAAGCAGAATGTGCTGACATCAAAATTCTACCTTATCGGTCAATGGAACTGAAAACAGTGAAACCTATTGATACATCCAAAACTGACCCTACCATCCTCCTCTTTGTGGAGAGCCAGTACTCTCAACTTGGTCAAGATATCATAGCTATCTTGGAGTCCAGCCGATTTCAGTACCACATGGTCATTGCCCCCGGCAAGGGAGATATACCTCCCCTTACAGATAGTGGCAAAGGGAAGTACACGTTAGTTATTTATGAAAATATTCTGAAGTATGTTAGCATGGACTCATGGAATCGAGAGCTTTTAGAAAAATATTGTGTGGAATACAGTGTTAGTATAATCGGTTTTCATAAAGCCAATGAGAATATCTTGCCAAGTACACAACTGAAAGGCTTTCCACTAAACCTCTTCAATAATCTAGCTCTGAAAGACTGTCTTGTCAACCCTCAGTCTCCTTTGCTGCATATTACCAAAGCTCCCAAGGTTGAGAAGGGTCCTCTTCCTGGGGAAGACTGGACTGTTTTCCAATATAATCATTCAACCTACCAGCCTGTCCTTTTAACTGAATTACAGACAGAAAAACCCCTGCCACCCTTGTCCAGCAAAATACACTATGCGACGGTAATTCAGGACCTAGGTCTTCATGATGGAATTCAGCGAGTTCTTTTTGGCAACAACTTGAACTTTTGGTTACACAAGCTCATCTTCATAGATGCCATCTCCTTCTTGTCAGGGAAGAGACTGACATTGTCCTTGGACAGGTACATCCTTGTGGACATTGATGATATCTTTGTTGGGAAGGAGGGAACAAGGATGAATGTCAAAGATGTGAAGGTAAGAACACATAAATAAATCATAATTTATTCACTAACTTTATGGTATTGATAAAATATAATTTTGAATATTGTAGATTCCTAATCACTAAAATTTTAAGGTATAGTAATTTTTGAAGTAAAACAGGCATTTAAAAAAATTAAACTAAGCCTTAAGCATAACATACAAATGGAGAGAGAGAGAGAGAGAGAGAGAGAGAGAGAGAGAGAGAAAGAGAGATGCATCCACAAGCAATGTGTGCAAGCTCCAGAAAAGAAACTTCACAAGGGGACCCAAATAAATATTTCACAGTGTAGTTTAACTTAATCTTCTTGCCCCTTGTTATGCTTTGCCCAGCCCAGCTGGAAGCCTTCAGAACAGACTCCATTATTTTGCCACATGTGGTATTTTATAGCAATGAGACTGACATAGTCATAGAATTCTGTTTCTGAACTGATCATCCTATATAAGGTTTGATCATGATGGTTGAAGTACAAGAAGTGACAACAACCCAAGACCTTTCTGTAACCTCAGGAAAGCATAATGTTTGTATGGAAGGTCTATGTACTTGAAAATATAGATTAAAAAGAAGATAGTTTTAGAGGGTCTTGGCCTCAGCAAACTCCCATTATTCTCTCTACTAATTTATCCCATTATTTTGTGCAATCCAACAGTGTTAACTGGCAGCACATCTAGATTATGATCAATTGACTGCATAATAGATCCATCCTGTGGTTGCTATTAAAAAAAGAAAAAGCTAACTACAGAGCTGGGCATCATGGTGCGTGTTCATAGTCTCAGTTTCTTGAGAAACTAAGGTAGGGAGATCACGTGAGATCATGAGTTCGAGAACAGCCTTGGGCAACAAAATGAGACCCTGCTTTAAGGAAAAGAAGAAAAATAGTTCTTTTTTTAAAATCCCATTTCAACATTCTTAATGCTCTCTCACCTGGGTCTATCTTGTGCTGTACACAGCTAAACTCATTCTGTAAAGAATTTAGCAAACATAAAGAAAAATAATGGAGCACAAATTAGAATTATATAAGAACCAAAGATTGTTACGATTTTATCTTTTTTGATTTTCCCTTATTGTTAATCTTCCAAAGATTAAATCTGGATACTATTTCAAAATAATTGCTTTTTCTTTCCCATCCTAAAACTTTATGACTGCTGTAAGACAACATGGTCAAAACCAATAAAATAAATTTACTTTTAAAAATTCTTCAAAGAACATATGGAACAGTGAAATGTTTTTAAAGTGCTACTAAATGAAGCACTGCTTCACTGTGACCTGAAGGCTTCATTTCAGGACTGCTACCAAGGGTTAAATGACCACAGTTGAACTCTGTCTGGATTTTTCTGGGTTTTTTTTTTCTTATTTTTTCTAATAATATAGATTTATTTAACATAAATATTAGTTTTATTTTAGTTTTGCATTCAGAAATTTACAAAGATGTCAAGAGTTTCCAAAAGTTTGTTGAGTGCTTGGTTTCTAAAGTGAAACCCTTAAATATAGTGTTTTTCTAGTTTCAGTCTAAGGAACAATGTGAATTTAAAAGTTTCTTATAACTCTAAACAAAATTGTCCAGTTCAAATTTAGTTATGACACTTATTCTCAATTGAAAAACAAATAGCTATTCATCATTACTAATAAACTATATTAAGTTGCATAACCCCAAGGAAAATAAGAGAATGACAAAACTTAACAAAGGCTTGAGCATTTCACATGAGGGGAAAGAATGAAGAGGTTGTATGGGTGTATAGATATGCATTAGTGTGTATGTACACACAAGCACATATGTAAGTATGAGTTAAATGCTATATAACATAATATTTAATGTACATAAACATAGGTTAATTTAACTGACACTTTGAGAAAAATGCTTTTCATCTTTTTTACTTGTTCCTGGTCACCCTCAGAAATGATTTTTATATTTATTTTTTATTCTTTCACAATTAAAAATTATGTGTATTTATCATGTACAATATGATGTTTTGATACATGTATACATGTATAGCTCATGCATGTTAAATTGAGCAAATTAACATATACTTCACAAACCATGTTTTGTGGGAGAAGACTTAAATCACACTAAATTTACCATGTTATACAATAGATCTCTTGAATTTATCCTTCCTGTCTAACTGAAATTTTGTATCCTATGATAAGTATCTCTTCACCTCAACACTCCCTAATTCCTGGTAACTACATTTCTACTTTACTTCCATGTACTCCGAGATTACTGATGCTTCATATGATTGTGATGCAACATTTCTCTTTCTGTATGTGGCTTACTTCACTTGACAAAATCCATGCTGTTGAAAAGGACAGGATTTCCTTCTTTCTATAAAATGAATAATATTCCATTGTGTACATTTATATCATATTTTCTTTATTCATTTATCCAATGATGGATACTTAATCTGATGCTATATCTTGGTAATTGTGAATACTGCTGCAATAAGCAAGGAAGTATAGTTGTACCTTCACACTTTAATTTTTTAAATTTTCTTTACTTAAACTTAGAAATGGAATTTATGGATCACACAATAGTTCTATTTTTAATTTTTTTAAGAACTTTCATACTTTTTCCATGACTACTGTCTAATTTGCATTCACACCAAATATGTAGGAGCACTCCCTTTTCTCTGCAGCTTCACCAACATTTGTTACTGTTATCATTGTTAATGACAGGAGCCACATTTTATGCTTTTGCATTGCCCATAGTGCCTGGCTCACAGAAAGTGCTCTGATCAATGTTTACAAAACATACGTAACAAGGAATTAACTCTAAAACTATATGACTTTGGATATGAAGTACTTTTGTACTTCTCTATTTGTGAAAGACCTACTTTTAGAGACTATTTATGTGGTTAAATAACTGTTATATCAAGAGCTTAATTTTTACTAAACTGGCATTAAATCGTGACTTTCTCCAAAAAAAAAAAAAAAAAAACTTTGTTATTTATTACCTTTTAATGATAGTCATTCTAACAAACATAAGGTAATAGATATCTCATTATCACTATCATTTTTGTGTCATTTCCCTGATGGTTAGTGCATCTCTTGACAAAATAATAGTTTTTTCTTTTAACCTTCATAAATGAGTGATTCATACTCCACCATTATGATATTAGATCATTCTCAAGTTGACTATTTACAAATCACAAATTTTTGCATTTGATTTTTGTTTTGTTTTTATTGTTTGGATAAATATGAATTTTACTGGAAAGAATTTTCAAGTATGTGTAGAAAATTTCTGTATGGCTCACATTGTTCCTTCTTATGTACCTTTTCTGATAATATAGCATTTGGTCAAGCACTAGTAGATGAGTCTAAACCCAACTCCCCTGGTATTCTATAGTAATTTTCTAAAGCAAGGGTTTTGCACAGCTACAGATATTTTTCATGTTATTCTGAAATAGAGGACAGAAATATTCTGTTCCTTGATAACAATTGAAGGAAGCAGGAGGGTGATGAATGATGATACTTGATGTTTGGACTACACGGAAGCACACCCACAATTAGACTAGAATATTGGAGCATTTAACAATAAATATAAACATAGACTTGTCTCCACAGAACCACTTCACACTATCAAAACACACACACACACACATTAGCATATTTTCATTTGAGCCCTATTCCTACATTGAGATTGAAATTCTAGATCACATTACTAATGAATAAACATTTTTAAAGCACAGTATTTTTCATATTGTGAACAGGACATGAGTTTTCTTAACTGAACTTGAAAACCTGTTCTTTCTAATATGCAGTTCTGCCTGACTTAAACAACTATATAAGCATCTACTTTCTTTGTAGAAACCCTCATCCTTTATCTCATTTCATCATGCCTCTCCCAACCAAAGCCACTCAGATAGAAATTAATACATCCTTTTATAAGACAAGCAAAATTAAGTTCAGTTTTCATAACTATCATCTGATTGTAACAAAATTTCATTGTGTATCTAAAAACTCAAAAAGTGAGAGAGATTACTCATATATGTAACCATCCAGAATTTTATTGTATATTAAAACATAGTAAAATACTAGCTGTCAATGAATCAGTACTATGGTCATATTTTGACCAGGTAATGTATCTGTATGGTCCACAAGGCAATCACAAAGAACCTCCTTTACATTTGAAGCTCATATATTGATTGACAAGACGACCTCAGGCTTTTGAAAGTGATGTCTACATACTTGAACTTACTATTTTCTGATTTGAAAGCATCTTCTGTTTTCATATTGGTGTGGGAAAGTTAAAATAAAAAGGACCATCCTGATTATTAAAAAAAATCTATATACAATTTCTTCTCATAGCCAAGTAGCCTGACTTCTATGGAAATCTTTTACTCTTGATTAGGATATTAGGTATAATTGTAAGAGGTTGCTAGAATTAAGATGATATGCACTTTTTAATATTTCTCTAAGACAGAATAAATACTATTTCCCATGAGAGTTTGAAGACTTTGAAAATAGTGAAAGTAAGCTTACACATGGCATGAAAGTCAGATTCATTTTTGATCTTACCAATAATTTGGGGCTTTAGTCAATGCTCTCTGTTTGCCCCAACTATGAGTGTTAGTTCTTACATGTGTTCGAGGAAATAGATCCATTTATTCATTGTACATGTACTGTGTATAAGATTAAAAGACACTGTCTACATAAGAAAATGAAACATCTTAAGTTCCTGTATGATCCAGCTCAAACTTACCTTTTTAAGGTCTTACTTCTTCTCAACGTATATTGCTTCTCTTAGACTTCCTATTGTCTATGACTCAACTCTGATTTTCTTATTTCTACTTTGATCTATTTTCTCAGTGTCTATAAAACGTACTCATATTTCAATAGGTTTATCAAAGTAGGAGACAATAGTGATTACGACAGCCCAGTAATTGTAGAGGGGAGGATGGATAGTGGGAGGTTGGATAATGGGCACCAAAATACAGTTACACAGCAGGAAGTTCTGGTGTTCTGCAGCACTGCAGAGTGACTGCAGCTAGCAACAGCCTCTATGTATTTTATTACCACCTAGAAGAGTGGAGCTTGAAGGCTCAAAATATAAAGAAATGATAAAGAGATGAAATGTTAATCACAATGATTAGATTACACAATGCATACATGCACTGAAATAATTTTTAAAAACCTGACCTTTTAAAAAAGGATATCTCAAGTTCTACTTCTTTTGACAGTGTGACACATCCCCTAATGACCCCAGCAGATGGTGATTTCTTTTTGACCTCAGACTCTGAAAAATCACTGATCTTCTCTCTCACTTAGCATCTTCACTTACATGAGTTAACTACAAAATTAGGTAGTGAAACACATTTTCTTGTACATTTAATTATGTAAAAGTATATAAAAGTAATGTAAAAGTAACCTCAGACACAAATTAGAAATATTTAATTGACAATTATTATACTGTTCTTCAACCGCTGAGTACAGATCAAATTAGTTGCAGAAAAATTGATTTATTACCTAAAGGAAAAGTAATTTGAGGATTGTTTTGAGCTTATTTAAAAACAAGTCATTTGTATATGTACAAATATGTGTGGGACAAAAGTAGAAAATATTCTGTTGTGAACTTGGAGCTCAAAAATAGGTGTCCTTCAGACTCACTGGTTTGATCCTCACTGTGTATTACTTTTAATGTATCTGAATCTAGACCGTCATTAAAACTTGATCTAGAAGCAAGAAATGTAGCAATATCATAATGTGAGTATTTCATCCACTTATTTGACTATGAGTGTCCTGAATTTTAAAATGTGTTAAAAAATATAAAGGGAAAAAGTGCATATTTGATGACTAAAGCAAAGATGTTAATACAGAGTAGAAGACCTTGAAATATGAGGGGAGGGTTTTGGTTAGTTACAAGTCATTTGAAAGTTTCCCATCATTTTTACAAGGAAATGATATGATAAAGATACTTGAGAAAGTTCATTCTGTTAGTAATGTAAATATCTAAGGAAATTTCCAGTTCAAAACTGTTGCAGGAATTAGGACATTAAACAAGGAACAGGTTGCTATGAAATGGAAAGAAAAACAGTCTGTTCCAAAGAATATTAAAACCTTGGTTACTAATTTGAATTAGGGTTAGAGAAGAAAGAGAAAAAATCTTTAGAGTTCTAAGGCTATAATTTAAGAAAATAGAAAATTATAGATGCTATGAATATCAGTATAGAAGATGAGAGGCTACACTAATCAAGATTAACTTTCTATATTCTACCATTATAACTAAAACAGATGTATTATATTTTTAAAATTGTCCGAAAAACATTTCAAACTCCCCCATGTCTCTGACTTCATAGAATTACTATCAAAAGTATAGTTGAAAAGGACTGGTTGGTATGTGGTTGATGGATCCAATGTGTATTTATCAATGTAGAAGAGTGTAGACTTAGGGGTTGGGTAGATGACCCAGTCAGGCAGTCAAGCAAGCAGCATCTAGAATTTCTTTGACAGATTCTAGGCAGGTGACCTAGCATGTAGTCAGTAAGTGTAGCACAAGAACTGGGCAGTGACCCAGGTTGGATATAATCAGCATTTATCAAAAGATATCTGTCACTAATATTATGTCTCTGGAGTCAGGTTTGTAGGCAGGTATTTTCTCCCTGAGAAAAACCACAGAAGACAGTGGCTTAGTCCCTTAGGAGGGTGAGATTTGACAACATGGGACAAGATGGAGTTCAGCAAAGGGTACATGACAGGGACTCTGGAGAGCAGGACATCAGTCATAGCAACAACCCTGGGCAAGAAAGATGTCAGTAAGACTCTTGAAAGTCCATTCCTAATACCCTAAACAAGGACTCCTTAGATAACTGTTGTCAGGGAGGGATTGTATTGAGAACTTTCTAGACTCTTTAGGTTTCTGCCCATGAGAATTACATATACTATTTGAAGACCCTTAAGTGGCTAAAGAAGAAAAGATAAGAATGGTTCATTTTCCACATAAACAAAGAGAATTATTGTATCAATTAAAATAGTTTTAGTAGTAGAGTTTGGCTTAGCTCAAAATAGAAGCTCCATATCAGCTTTTCTGGCAAAGTTGATAGTGACCTCAGACAATCTCAAACTTGCTCAGAAGAGAACAGTTAACCTAAAGGATATATTTAATCATGGTTTTCTTTCTTTTAGTTAAAATTCCAATATAAGTGATCAAGTTTTTTCTTTTTCTTCTGATTTCATTCAAGTGGCACCAGATATTTAATTATGTCAGTGGAAAGATAAAGATTCTCTTATGGGAGCAAGTAGGGTTTTTCTCCACTTAAAAAATTGCCAAATTTTATATTAAAATTCACTTTTAAATAAGAATGAAAAAAGTGAGAAAATATAGACCAGAAATACCTCCACCAAATTGGACATCTGACAACAAACACTTATGTTTCTCATAGTAAATTAATATAATTTACTTGAATACTCAAATCATTTCTTACCCACTGGGGACTCTGTATATCATTCTTTATTGTAGAGTTTATACAAATATAAAGGACATTCAGTTCCTGATTTGGGTAAATTAGGCAGGGCATATTCAGAATGATCTACATTACAAGACAGAATGCACTACATGCTATGACAAAATTATCTAAGACAATGGGAACAAAAGTATGATGACAGGAACAAGAGAAAACATCATGGAGGAGGTGGCATTTGAGTGCTCAGTAATGGATAGACAGAGCACTGGCAAATTGAGTTAGAGAGCATGTTTGGGTCAGTGGATGAGCTCAAACTAAGACTTGGCTGAAAAATATGAGGATATTTTAAGAATGATATGTTACTTGTGTTCATTGAATGAGATGATAAAGTACATAGTGAAACTAAGTGCTATAGATGTTGGTTGTGGCCAGGTTACAGAACTTCCATCTGTTTTAAGAGATTTGCTTTTAATTTTTGTTGAAAACAGGGTACCATTTAGGTTGCTGAAAATTTTTAAACTAGAAAATGACATGATTAGAATTGACACATTAGGTTTTCATCACTGTGACCAAAATACCTAACAAGAACAAAGGAGGAAACATTTATTTTGGGTTCATGCCCCAGTCATGCTCCCAGTCGCCCACCACCTTCAGCCATGCCCCAATTCCCCACAGTTATCATCTAGGAATCCATTCAAATTTTCATGCCAACAAATGGATTGATCCACTGATGGATCAATACAGGCCTCATAATCTAATCATTTCACCTATTGCATTAGCACAGGACCTTTGGGAGGGTATCTTATGCTCAAACCATACAGTTGTAATTGAACAAAAAACATGTTTGAACCAGGGACATGTATTTTGAGGAAATAATTAATCTATTAACAACCATACAATCATGTTAGTGATTGTAACTTTTATAATGTAATATTTATTTAGCATATTAATATATGCTGAGAAATGTGGTAATAAAATACAGGCATGCAACACTAATAGGTAATATTTTGTACATCTTCTGAATAGTAAAATGAGGCTCAGAAATATTAAGATATTTGTATAAAATCTGGCTAATAAGTAGTAGACTAAGAAATATACCCAGACAAATCTGTCTGGAATAAACTTACTTTTAGAGAACAATGGCTTGAGGTTGAGTTTAAGTATTAGCTCAAGCATCAAAATAGTTAAACTTGAATATGTTTATTAACTTCAATCCTCAGAATATATATATTACATATATAATATATATCACATTATATTATATATAATACAAATATATATATATATACACATGTTTGTTATACCAATGTAAAGCAGCTCAATTTGTCATACAGTGTTGATCCCTGAATGAGATGTGAGTGGGAAAGAGCTAGGACATAGCTGAGCCACTAATAGATTTAGCTTGGTGGCAATAAGAATTAAAAGGGTAGATTAGAATTTTGTTTAGGTTTCATGTTTATTTTCTTGATAGAGAAATCAAGAAAATGTAAAGTTAGAAATAAGATGTTTATAGACATATAAACAATAAAATAACAATAAAACAATAAAACAATAAAACAATAAAACAATAAAACAATCATTACTGCTTTTTTAAAGAGTGTATATATATTTTATTCTTTTTCTTTTCTGTGCTGAGAATCAAACCCAGGGCCTTGCACATGCAAAGCATACATTCTACCACTGTGCTACATCCCCAATCCAAAGAAGATTTGAAAACCAGGCCTATGATCAAGTGAGGGTTTTGTGTTCAGAACAATTCAATGTTTTATATGCAAATTCGATTTTAATTTAAAGATTGGGCATTTCCTGATTTCATTTGTACTAAAACAGGCTACAGAGCAATGGATCTAACACTAACATTAATGCTCATTTTGGTTAGTTTACAGTAAAATAATTACCAAGCAGAGAGCAATCTCTTGAAACATCAGGGGAAGAACCCAATTAAAGTCCATGAGCACCATTTTACTACCCAAGTTGTAGTAATTGTCTCCATAGGAAAGAGAAAATATTACAGAAGTATTTTAGTAGAAGCAACCAATATGGCTAAGTCTCAGCAAGATAGAAAAGTAACCCTGCATTAGAGTCCTTAAATCTCATGGTTAGTGTCTTAAAAGCCCTGGAGAGATGCAAGAGAGATTTTCTAATTGGTTTTCTAGATTTTCTCATCTCTGTGATCATATAAGTAGTAATAAAATAATTAGCCAATTAATTGGTCCAGGTTGTAGTGAACCTCCTCTGCAAATTATCAAGATACCACAAAATGGTCTCAAATCTAGAAAACAACAAAATGAAACTAAAAATGCTTCTTTTATATTCCCATTAGAAACAAAATGTGTTTAGAAATAATTTATCATGAAAAATGGCAACACAGTTATGTAATCCTGAGGGAGCTAGAATATGTTACTATCATTATCATTCAGAAAACACGTTAAACTAGTAGAGAAGTCACAGGCCCTGCACTTTATTTTCATTCAACTTGTAATTATTCCCTTCTACTTCTACTGTGAGACTTGCTCTCTAGCACCTTGGTCAATGATTTCCACCCCCTACTTTTCCCCCCCAAATAAATTAAAAACCCCTCTTATGGGTGTCTCTGCTATGATAATTTTGTAATATTTCATATATGCAAAAGAGTATATAAAATGTCTACAAGTTTATGGATAATAATAACTTAGCCATCACCACTAAATTCAGTACAAAAAATTATACTACCTCCTTTCCAATCACTTACCACTGTTTTCCATAGCAGAGGAAACAAGTATTCTGAATTTTGTGTATCCTTGTCTTCATTCTTTATACTGTCTTCATTCTTCATATTGAACTATATGTGAAAGCATCCATAAACAATAAATTGCTTGTATCTTAGATAATTTTCATTAGAATTTATGTAAGTAGATTTCTAAAATACATATTATCACCAATTTTTCCTCTATTATTCTTAAGGAAAGTTCAAGTTGATGCTTATTCCCGTAGTCCATAAACTTATTTTCTTTGTAGTGTTTATCCTGTTCTAATATTGAAATTGTCATGCTTGACTTTGTGTGTGTGTGTGTGTGTGTGTGTGTGTAAACTGTGAAACTTTATTGAGAGAATTTGAAGTCAAATATCTGATATAAAAACAGCACAGCTTCAGTCTGTCTTCATTTAAACTTATTACCATACTTGATGTATAGTAGAAACACTGTGTTGGGAGCATTTCTAAGGAGAACTTTCTTTATGTGAAATTAAAGGTATACTAAGGACAATATAGTTTTGGTTTTATAAAATGAACCAAAACAAGAACCCTAAGAGTTACCCTTTGCCTTACATTCAGATAGACCTCTGTAGAGATTTTAAAGATGAACTTTCTGGCATGTATATACTTTTTTTGTTCTTTCTTTCTTTTTTAGTACTTGGTGCATGTTGTGAAATTGTGTATGAGTTCTTACTTGAATTTGAATTTTCCTGATTGGGAGGCAGATTAGATGTTTTGTTTTGTTGTTTTTTTACAGTACAGGGAATTGAATCCAGGGTCTTGTACATGCTAGGAACTACACCCATTTTTCTACATTTTTCTTTTTTTTTAAATTCTTTTTAGATATACATGACAGTAGAGTGTATTTTGACATTATGCCTACATGGAGTGTAACTTATTCTAATTAGGATCCCATTCTTGTGGTTGTACATAAAGTGGAGTTAACTGGTCATATATTCATATACGAACATAGGAAAGTAACGTCTGATTCATTCTATTGTCTTTCTTATTCCCATCTCCCAACCCTGCCCTTCATTTACCTTTTCCATTGTATCTCTTTTTTCTTTTCCATTGTATTTTTCTTTTCTTTCTTTCTTTTTTTTTCTATATGTTATTGTGGTCCTGGGGATTAGAACCCAGGACCTTGTGCTTAGGAGGCAAACTCTACCAACTGAGCTCTATCCCCAGCCATTCATTTACCTTTGTTTAATCTAATGAACTTCTATTCTTCCCTCCCAACCCCCTTATTGTATGTTAGCATCCACATAGCAGAGAGAACATTTGGCTTTTGTTTCTGTGGGGGATTAGCTTATTTTTCTTAGCATGATAGTCCCCAGTTCCAGCCATTTACTGGCAAATGCCATAATTTCAATCTTCTCTACATCTGATAATATTCCACTGGGTGTGTATACCACATTTTCTTTAAGATCCCATTATTGTGGTTGTACATGATGTAGGGTTTCACTGGTCTTATATTTACATACTAATATACAAAAGTTATGTCAGATTCATTCCACTGTCTTTCCCTGTCTACTCTCTCTTTCCTTCATTCCCCTTTGTCTACTGAACTTCTGTTCTTCTATCCACTGAACTTCTATTCTTCTCTCCCCCACCTCCATGTTGTGTGTTAGCATCTGCATATCAGAAAGAACATTTGGTCTTTGGATTTTGGGGATTGGCACATTTCACTTAGCATGATAGTCTCCAGATCCATCCATTTTCTGGCAAAAATTCTTTTTTCTTCATTTATCAAGGCCTATATGTCCCTTTCTCGTTTTAATTTAAATTATTCATTTTTATAATGATCTTTAGAAGTTACTTAATAGACTAGAACTTAATGATATATTTGCAAATATCTTCTTATATATTTTCAATGGTGTCATTTGATTCATAAAAATATTTGATATAATAGATCAAAATACATTTTTTCTGGACACTTCTTGCAGGCATTTTTTGTTATCGCTAAAATTTTATATAATACTGGCCTTATTTTTTATCTAAATGTCCTCCAAAATTTTTTGATCCTGAAAATTTGATTTGGAAATTTTTAGAATTTCTATTTTTTGTTTTGAATATAGTAGATTTTATTTTGAAAAATTGGTGACTTACAGTTTATGTTTTCATGAAATTACTCTGTTGTATGCCTTCAAAATTCTTGTTTTAAATTGGTCATAATAGAAATTTTTAAGCACGTTTTTAAAACTGTCTAGTTATTGATTATGTTGTTATGTTTCAATTTTTTGTGTGAGGATAATGTATTTTTAATTTTTATTTGTTCTAATTAGTTATATATAATAGCAGAATGCATTTCGATTCATTGTACACAAATGGAGCACAACTTTTCTTTTCTCTGGTTGTACCTGATGTAGAGAAATACCATTTGTGTGATCATACATGTATCTAGGGTAATGATGTCCATCTCATTCCACCATCTTTTCCACCCCCATGACCCCTCCCCTTCTCTCTTTCCCCTCTGCCCAATCCAAAGGTCCTCCATTCTTCCTTTGCCCCCGCCTACTAGAGAAAACTTTTAGTCTTTGATTTTTTGGATTGGCTTATTTCACTTAGCATGATATTCTCCAACTCCATCCATTTACATGTAAATGCCATCATTTTATTCTTCTTTATGACTGAGCAATATTCCATTGTGTACATATACCACTTTCATTTATCCATTCATATATTGAAGGGCATCTAGGTTGGTTCCACAATTGAGCTATTGTAAATTGAGCTGCTGTAAACATCGATGTAACTATATCACTGTAATATGCTGATTTTATGTCCTTTGGGTAGAGATCAAGGAGTAGAATAGCTGGGTCAAATGATGGTTCCATTCCAAGATTTCTAAGGAATCTCCATACTGCTTTCCATAGTGATTGCAACAATTTGCAGTCCCACCAGCAAGAGTGTATATTTTCCCTCACATCCTTGCTAACACTTGTATTCTTTATAATTGCCATTCTGATTAGAGTGAGATGAGATCTTAGAGCAGTTTTGATTTGCATTTCTCTAATTGTTAGAGATATTGAACTTTTTTCATATATTTGTTGATTGATTATATATCTTCTTCTGTGAAGTGTCTGTTCAGTTCCTTAGTCCATTTATTGATTGAATTATTTGTGTGTTTGTTTTTTGATGTTAAGTTTTTTGAGTTCTTTATATATCCTGGAGATTACTGCTCTATCTGATATGCATGTGGTAAAGATTTTCTCCCACTCTGTAAGGTCTCGCTTCATGTTATTGTTTCCTTTGCTGATAAGAAGCTTTTTTGTTTGAATCCATCTCATTTATTGATTCTTGATTTTATTTCTTACACTTTAGGAGGCTTGTTAAGGAAGTCATATGGTAAGCCAACATGATGAGGATTTGGGCCTACTTTTTCTTCCATCAGGCACAGGGTCTTTGATCTAATTACTAGGTCCTTGATCCACTTTGAGTTTGGCATAGGGTGGGAGATAGGGGTTAAATATTATTCTACTACATGTGGATTTCCAGTTTCTTCAGCACCATTTGTTGTAGAGGCTATCTTTTCTCCAATGCATGCTTTTGGCACCTTTGTCTAGTATGAGATAACTATTTATGTGGGTTTGTCTCTGTTTCTTCTAGTCTGGGCCATTGATCTATGTGTTTGTTTTGGTGCCAATACCATGAAATTTTTGTTACTATAGCTCAGTAGTGTAGTTCAAGTTCTGGTATTGTGATGCTTCCTGCTTCACTTTTCTTGCTAAGTATTGCTTTGTCTATTCTGGGTCTCTCATTTTTCCAAATGAATTTCATAATTGCTTGCTTTATTTATATGAAGAAAGACTTTGGGATTATAATTAGGATCACATTGAATCTGTATAGAACTTTTGGTAGTATAGGCATTTTGACAATATTATCTCTGCCTGTCCAAGAGCATGGGAGATCTTTCCATCTTCTAAGATCTTCTTTAACTTCTTTCTTTAGTGTCCTGAAGTTTTCGTTGTAGAGGTCTTTCATCTCTTTTGTTTTATCAATGCCCAAGAATTTTATTTTGTTTGAGGCTATCATGAATGGAGTAGTTTTCCTAATTTCTCTTTCAGAGGATTCATCAGTGATGTATATAAATGCACTAGATTTATGAGCATTGATTTTATATCCTGCTACTTTGCTGCATTAATTTATTCATTCTAGAAGTTTTCTGGTGGAATTTTTGGATCCTCTAAATATAGAATCATCAGCAAATAGTTTGAGTTCTTCCTTTCCTATTTGTATCCTTTGAATTTCTTTCCTCTGTCTAATTTCTCTGGCTAGAGTTTCAAGGACTATATTGAATAGAAATGGTGAAAGAGGGCATCCCTGTCTTGTTCCAGCTTTTGGAGGGAATGCTTTCAATTTTTCTCCATTTTGAATGATGGCCGTGGGCTTAGCATAGAGAGCTTTTACAATGTTGAGCCTTGTTCCTACATCCCTATTTTTTCTAATATTTTGAAGATGAAGGGGTGCTGTATTTTATCAAATTTTTTTCTACATCTGTTGAGATGATCATATGATTCTTATCTTTAAGACTGTTGATGTGATGAATTATGTTTATTGATTCCCATATGTTGAACTAAACTTTCATCCCTAGAATGAACCCCACTTAATCATGGTGCACTATCTTTTTAATATGTTTTTGTATGTGATTTACTAGCATTTTAGTAAGAATTTTACATGTATGTTCATCAGGGATATTGGTCTGAAGTTTTCTTTCCTTGTTGTGTCTTTGTCTGTTTTTGGTATCAGGGTGATACTAGCCTCCTATAATGAGTTTGGAAGGATTCCCTCCTTTTATATTTCTTGGATGACTTTGAGGAGTAGTGATATTAGTTCTTCTCTGAAGGTCTTGTAGAACCCAGCAGAGGATTCATGTGGTCCTGGGCTTTTCTGGGTAGGTTTTTAATGGCATCTTCTATTTCATCACTCGAAATTGATCTTTGTAAATTGTGTATGTCCTCCTGATTCAGTTTTGGTAGATTATACGTCTCTAGAAATGTGTTTTGTTGATGTCTTCCAGATTTTCTATTTTGTTGGAGTACAAATTTTCAAAATAGTTTCTAATTATCTTCTGTATTTCAATAGTGTCCATCATGATATTTCCTTTTTCATCATGAATTTTAGTAATTTGATTTTTCTCTCTCTGTCCCTTCATTAATGTGATTGAGGGTTTATCCATTTTATTTTTATTCAAAGAACCAACTTTTTGTTTTGTCAAACTTTTCTGTTGTTTCTTTTGTTTCAATTTCATTGATTTCAGCTCTGATTTGTATTATTTCCTGTCTTCTACTACATTTGGTGTGGATTTATTCTTTTTCTAGGGCTTTGAGATATAATGTTAGGCCATTTATTTGTTGACTTTTTATTCTTTTAATGAATGAGCTCAATGCAATGAACTTTCCTCTTAGCACTGCCTTCATAGAATCCCAGAGTTTGATATGTTGTATCAGTATTCTCATTTCCTCTTAGAATTTTTTAATCTCCTCCCTGATGTCTTCTGTTATCCATGTGTCATTCATTAGTGTATTATTTAGTTTCCAGGTGTTGGAGTAGCTTCTATTTTTTATTTTATCATTGATTTTTAATTTCAGTTCTTTATGATCTGATAGAATGCAAGTTGGTATCTCTATCTTTTTGTATTTACTAAGAGTTGCTTTGTGGCCTAACATATGGTATTTTAGAGAATGATCCATGTGCTGTTGAAAAAAAAGTGTATTCACTCATTGATGGATGGAATATTATATATGTATGTGTGTTAAGTCTAAGTTATTGATTGTATTATTGAGTTCTGTAGTTTATTTGTTTAGTTTTTGTTTGGAAGATCTATCCTGTGGTGAGAGAAGTATTTTAAAGTCACCCAGTATTATTGTGTTGTGGTCTATTTGATTCCTGAGATTGAGAGGGTTTGTTTGATGTATGTTGATGCTCCATTATTTGGGGCATAAATATTTATGCTTATTATGTCTTGTTGATGTATGATCCATTAAGCAGTATGAAATGTCCTTCTTTATAACTTCTGACTGACTTTGGCTTGAAGTCCATTTTACCTGATGTAAGGATGGAAACCCCCACTTGTTTTTGCAGTCCATCAGAGTGATGCTTCCCCCCAACCTTTCACTTCCAGTCTGTGGATGTCTTTTCCTATGAGATGGATCTCTGGAAGGCAGCATATTGTTGGGTCTTTTTTTTTTTTTTTCCCAAATCCAATCTGCCCATCTATGTCTTTTGATTAATGAGTTTAGACCATTAACATTCAGTTATTATTAAGATATGATTTATATTCTCAGTCATTTTAGCTTATTTTTGATTTTTAACTTGACTAAATTTCTCCTTTGATTGGATTTTCCTTTAGTGTAGTTCCTCCCATTGCTGTCTTTCATTGTTGTTTTTCATTTTCTCCTCAAGGAATATTTTGCTGAGAATTTCTGTAGTGCAAGTCTTTCTATTTGTAAATTCTTTTAACTTTTGTTTGTCATGGGAGGCTTTTATTTTGTCATCAAATCTGAAGCTTAATTTTCCTGGATATAAGAATCTTGGCACCCATTTTCTTTCAGATCTTGATATATGTTGTTCCAGGGCCTCCTAGTTTTGAGGGTCTGGTTTGAGAAATCTGCTGAGATCTGAATTGGTTTCTCCCTATATGTAATCTGATACTTTTCTCTTGTGGCCTTTAAAAGTCCGTTTGTAATTTTGTGCATTTGATGTCCTGTAAGCCTCTTATATTTGATATTCCATTTCATTCTTCAGGTTTAGGAAATTTTCTGATATTATTTTGTTGAAAATTTTTGCATTCCTTTGATTTGTTTTACTGTGCCTTCCTCTATCCAAATAATTCCTAAATTTGGTCTTTTCATGTTATCCCATAATTCTTGGAGGTTCTGTTCATGGTTTCTTACCATCTTCACTGTGTGGTCAACTTTATTTTCAAGATTTTATATTTTGTCTTCATTGCCTGAAGTTCTGTCTTCCAAGTGATCTAGTCTGTTGGTGATGCTTCCTATTGAGTTCTTAATTTGGTTTATTGTTTCCTTCATTTCAAGGATTTTTTTTTTCAGAATCTCTGTCTCTTTATTGAAATTATCTTTTGCTTCCTGCATTTGTTCTCATATCTCTTTATTAAAGTGATCTTTTATTGCCCACATTTGCTGTCATATATCATCCTTTACTTCACAGATCATTTTAATTGTGCACATTCTGAACTCCTTCTCTGATATTTGTTTACTATGCTGTCAATAGATTCTATTATTGTAGCTTCTTGGTTTGTTTGTGTTGCTTTCTTTCCTTGTTTTTTCATGTTGTCTGTGAGTCTTCCCCTCTAGTGGTGCGGATTTGAGGTATTACAGTTTCTACCCTATAGATTTATAGTGTCTCTGCAGGTTTCCAATACCTTGCCTTTAAGGGGGAGATTAATATTAGCAGCATCCCATGCAAACAATATACATCCTTAAACCAAATAGCCCCTATTAAGACGTTTACAGTTTTGTCACAATAAACAGAAATGATGTGTTTGATTATTATCTACAATATAGATAGTAGGTTTGTAATAGTGTTCATAGTTTCTAATGATGGACAAAGAGAAAATGGGGGGGGTAAGATGTGATATTTATGAGGTAGGAGGTTAGAATATAGAGGTATTAGATCATAACAAGAGTGAATGAGGTATCAGTAGAAGTTGGTAGCAGGAGAGAAAAGAAAAGGAACTCTCAGGTATAACCAAGCCTGCAGGGACCTTGGTGATCGACCTCCAGGTCCTGACTGTTGTCTCTAGGTGGAAGTGGCCACGTCCCTAGTTGGCAGCAATGGCAGCATCAAACCCATAGGTACCTTGATGTTGTAATTCTAGGCCATGGCCAGTGTCCAACAATGGTCACTGCTCCAAATAAAGATGGTGGTAGTGGCAGCTGAGGTAACCTAAGATGGTGTCAGAGGTGTCCCAGGATGGAAGAGATCACTTTCAGAGATGGGGCTGCAAGGATGGACCATGCAGTATCGTTGGGCAGCCTGTTCAATATGCAGTACTGTGGTGGGCATTGTTGTGGTGGGTAGTTGCCTCTAGGCTCTGGAGGCTATCACTTGGAGGAAGCTATAGTGGTGGCTTCAGTGCTCCCAAGGCAGGTCTGGGGAGCCATGTGTTGTTAGATAGAGAGCCACCATGTGGTCAGGCAGGGGTGGTCCTTCCTCTGCCTGGTGCCTGCATTTGCATTTCTAATATTGCTCATTTAGTTTTTCCTTTTCAATTTTTTTTGATACAGTCATATGTAAAAATCAAGTATTTTTCTTTTTCTTATCCTCTCTATCCTATGTGTTTTCTATTTCAATGTTTCGTATTACCTTTGTGCATTCTCACCTTCCTTAATTTTTACTTTATTCTCTTTTCTTCCTGTCTTCTTAAAATATGTGACTAACTCACAAAGTACCCTTTTCCTCTAATCTAATCTAAGCATTTGGGGGTAATATACTTCAAGATTGCAATTTTGGCTAATTGCACATACTTCTGTTATGAGCATTGTCTAATTTTTATCATGATTTCTTCTTTGACACAAATCAATTATGAGTTTATCTAATGTATAAAGTGTTTTAATTATTTTTTTAGAAATACTTTTTATTTTACTTTGAAAGATGGTGTTTACATACCACAATATAAAAATAATATAAAAACATATATGTTTGTCCCCATTTACCATTTCTGTACCCAACTTATAGGTCATTTAAACTAATTTCCAATTCAACATGATCTGCATGTTCAACATTTATTAGGACTGGGGGTGTAACTCAGTGGAAGAGTTTTTGCCTAGCATGCAGGAGGTCCTGTGTTCATTCCTCAGAACTTTGAAAACAACCAAATTAGAAGCTCAAATGTCAACTAACTTATTGAGAGTTACACTATGGGGCAGTATGGCATTGATTTTCCTTCAGGATGATTTTAGATGAGTACTGGAAAGGTATCTTTAGTCTTAGAGTTCAGAGATTTAAATATCATCTTTGCATAAGACTTAATTATGTTGCTCAAATCTTTGTGTTCTAAGTTTTTGTCTGTTGATCTGTATTTTTTATCTGTTTTATCTGTGTCAAAATATCCTGTGATTATGATAAATTTACCATTAATTTTACTAAGGCTTTCAATTTGTGATTTACATGTCATAAAACTCTGGAGGGATTTTGGTTTTAGAAATTTAGAATTACTGTATATTTGTGATGAATTAAAACCTATACAATTATTGCATCGTATCTCAAATACTTTCTAAAACTTCAAGATTTTCTTTTGTCTTCTTGGTTGCACTCTAGCACTTTTCCCTGTTAAATCATCTTATGTCTGTGCAATGTCTACTCCAAACCTGTCTGTATCCTAGGGACTTGATTGTGTCTTTTATAAATGGAATATAAATTGATTTTGCTGCTGCTGATTTTGAATATAATCTGAAAATTCAGGTTTTCTTTTTACTAGTGAATCTAATAAAATCTTTAGAGCATTATAAGAAAAGCAATATTCAAAGAGATAATAGCTGTGACTTTTCCAAACAATGAATGACAACAATTCTCCAATTCATAAAATCTCTCACAAAGTCTGAGTCAGGTAAACCAAAATAACTTCCTACCTAAAATACATTTTTAATGATATAAGATAACAAAAGACCAATTACACTTTTCAGGGGAAATAAAACAAAAGCAAGACAGACTTGCCGCTGAGTTCCCAGAAGACACAATGATCTAGACACACTAAGATCTAGCACCATCTTTTTAAGGGATGATTGGCCTTTCTCTTTTAAAACAGGGAATCAGAGTTTTGTTATTGTTGTGATGGTGGCAGTGTTGGGATTTTTGTGGTGCAGAAGCTGAATGATGGAAGATACTTGGACAATCTGAAAATTTTGCTTCAAATAAATTTGGCATAAATATAATTTGCTTATTTTCTGGACATGTTTTACTGTAGAAAATGATTTACGTTGAAAAATTATGCTTAGTAGTTTAAAACAATTTTAAAACATTATTTTTAAGGAAAGGATGGTATTTGCTGTATTTTTCATTAACTATAATCTTGTGCTATATTCTTAACCCTATGGACCTCACTTCCCTCATTTGTTGAGTGAGGTCTAACAACAGTAGACAGTCAGCAGATAATTGTAGATTACATAATATAACACATGAGTTACATAAGAAAACTACCTGAAATGTGGCAAAATCAGCTGAGTATATTGATAAACACTAGTTCAGAAAAAACATTCCTTAGATTTTTTAAAAAATAATTTGGTTATCATTTTTATTGATTCTAATAATATCAATTTAGTTGATAATTTTATTGATTCTAATTCATTTATTTTGATATTTTAGCATTTGAGACAGTGGGAAATGTCTTTCAATTGATAGTATCTTAGATTTTATGAAAAACAGTGATTAAAACTGATTGCATTTAAATTGAGATCATAGCACCTAATTATGTAATACAAATTCATATAATGAAATCTTGAAAGTCACCAGTAGGTGTTTCCCTCCTTTCAACAGAACAACAAATGTATAAAGAACATCTTCACTTATCAGAAAGATATTGTTATATAAAACAGAAGGATTTTTAAAATGTGGGAGATACATTTAATCTAATTCTCCGGATCCATTCAATGTGTGATTATGAATGCATATGAGCTTAAAATGCATCAAATCATAGTACATACTTTTGAAAGCTATCAAAGCACTTTACTTAAATGTTGAAATACAAAAACAAAATAGTTTCCAAAATTTGTATACCAAAGTTAAAATAGATATTTATTTAATATTTGCTAATGTTGAAGCATAGTTAAACTTAGTTGATAATTATTCATTGAACCTAACATGTATTACCATAGATAAATATTATAATATTTATAATTTTAATTAAATGTAGAATTAAGGTAAATATAATTAAATGAAAAAATGTAATTTATAGGTAACATATATAAAAATACTGCTTTCACATTAAAAATAGGTTTTAGAAATATAAGTCCCAACTTTCTTGGAATTTCTAACGATGTATAATTGGAAAGACCAGGCATAATTTTTCAAGCATCTTTCTTTTGATTTGGAAACTTAATGTATTGCAAATGAAATTTAATACAAGTGGTTTTTTTAAATTTGCTTGCAAATAGTTCTTAAAATGGTATTTTGGAAGAGATATTCAAAATGCATTATGAGATTCATACCAAAGTTGCATCTATTTTTCTTTTAATGAAAGGT
Organism: Glaucomys volans; assembly: GCA_020662805.1. Taxonomy (NCBI): domain Eukaryota; kingdom Metazoa; phylum Chordata; class Mammalia; order Rodentia; family Sciuridae; genus Glaucomys; species Glaucomys volans. The sequence continues at coordinate 295,267 of JAJEJO010000747.1, forward strand.
TACTATGAACAAAATATCAAACATGTGTAAGTTAAAAATAAGCAAAATCCCTGCTTTATTAAAATTTTCCATACATTTGAAGTGTATACATCTAGGCAAATATTTTCTTCTATCCCTGCATACTTAGCATTTCTCTAAAAAATAAAATCTATCTATCCTATAGTATTAGAATTCCATGTTTTATTATGCTTCAATTAATTTTACAAAGGGACTTGAACTCAATATATGAATGAAGAATACAAGAATCCATTTTCTAATGCTCATTTTAGTTGTCAATTTATCATTTTCTAACTATTCAATTTAATATTTCAGAATAAGCCACCATGTACCCTATTTCATGTAAAAGATTCAAAATAGAAAATGTTCTTTCTGTACGCTTTTCCACACATGCTATTACTTTTGCAACATTTAACTATCATTAAATTATCTTCTAGTTAAGCATCATATAAGCACAGCTGTCATAACTACTTTTGGACTATTTCACTTATTCTTAGGAGAAATAATCTAAAATGTTATTTCAAATACAGTCAAGTAGAAATAATTTCAAGTTCTAACTTAAAGTAAGAAAATAAGCTCACTTTGTATTATAATTTGCTTATTGGTTTAATTATTTTAAACAATTCATATTTTTAAGCACTGTATTGGACCTACACTGAAGGAAAAGTATAGTAGTCTCTTTTTATCTTTGGTTTTGTTTTCTATGATTTCAATTACACATAATCAGCTGCAATCTCGAAATATTACATGGAAAGTCCCAGAAATAAACAATTAATAAGTTTTAAATTGTAAATCATTCAGAGCAATATGATGAAAAGTTTCACACTGGCCCACTCTATTCTACCCAAGATGAGAATCATTTCTTGAACCCTCAATTCACACAGAAAAACCATGATTTGTTCTAGTCTTCCTGTCACATCTCAGAATGTAAAAGATATGGCCATAGGGCATGATAAATGCTTACTTAGAGGGTTTAGTACTATGTGCGATTTCAGATATCCACTGAGGGACTTAGAGCATATTCCCTGCAGATTTAGGAATACTACTTAATGAAATCTGTATGGTGAGTGTGTGTGGAAAAGTTCATCTGAAATACTACTTCTAGGGAAAAAAGTTATTCCTATAATTAGATAAATTCCCAAATTTACAAAGTCCCTTAAAACAGTATCTAAAACATACCTAAGATGGACTCTACATTGTTTCCTGTTACTCCCTACACACAAATCTGTGGAAGAAATTTTAAACTATAGCTATTGCAAAACTTAGTTTTCATAATGCTTATAGATAATTGACTGCCTTGATCCCTCAAAATGGAAATGCATTTTCATTGTATTTTCACAGTGAAAGAATAAGTTGTAGTAATTTACACTAAATACACTAAATTGTTCTTTCATAAACTTTTCCCAAATTGAGATGTAAGAATGTACATGCTGAGAATTGTTCACCCTAAGGTTATTAAAACTTTTCAGGACTTGTAGTTTGGATATGAGATGTTCTTCTAATGTGTTAGTCAATGCAGGGTTGTCATAAATTAAGTGGTTATATTATGAGAACTTTAACCTCATTGTTGGATTAATCCATCTGATGAATTAAGACTTTGAATGAACTACTGGGCAGTAACTCTAGACAGGTGGGCAGGGCTGGAGATGTAAGTCACTGGGGCATGTCCTTGGGGATTATTATCTTGTCCCTGGATCCATTCTTTCTGTCTTGGGTTCCTGACTGCCATGAACTGAGCAGCTTTCTGCTGCTATTCCTCTGTCACAATGTTCCGTCTCTCCTTGGGTGCAGAGCAAAGAGGCTGGGTGAACATGGACTTAACTTCTGAAGCCAAGCCATGAGCCCATAATAAGCTTTCCTCCTCTAAGTTGTTCTTGTAAGGTATTTTGGTCACAATGACAAAAGCTGTCTAACAGAACTTTTTTCCCAGCCTGCAGAAATGAAGAAAACACCTCAGAAATTCTGCAGAATGAAGTAGGAAATCATTTATTAATAACCATGTAGCAGTTAGTGGAAGTATAAATAAATTCCCTTTGAATGGTTTGTATAACAAAATAACAATTATTATTAGTATAGTATATTTGTCCCTAAACAATATGGATAAAGAGAAGTGTAAAGTATGGGAAGTATAGAAAGGCACAAAGGAAAATATTAGAGGAACTATAAGAAAACCAATACTTAAAATAAGAGGGTTTTTATGAATCCACCATTTGACCCAGCTATCCCCACTCCTTGGCCTATACCCAAAGATTTAAAATCAGATTACTACAGTGATGCATCCACAACAATGTTCATAGCTGCCCAATTCACAATAGCTAGATTATGGAATCAACCTAGATGTCCTTCAATAGATGAATGGATAAAGAAACTGTGGTATATATACACAATGGAATATTTCTCAGCCATAAAGAAGAATAAAATTATGGCATTTGCAGGCAAATAGATGATGTTGGAGACTGTCATGCTAAGTGAGATTAGCCAATCCCCAAAATCCAAAGGCCAAATGGTCTCCCTGATAAGTGAAGATGATGCATAATGTGGGGTAGAAGGGTGGCAAGAATGGAGGAAGGATAGATAGCATAGAGGGAAGAGAGGGGTGGGATGGGGGGGTAATAATAGCAGAATGTGTGACAGACATCATTGCCCTGTGTACATATATGAATGTACAGATGGTGTGACTCTACTTTGTGTACAACCAGAGAAAAATAGCTGTACTCCATTTGTGTTCAATGAATCAAAATTAAATAAATTAAAAAAAATAAGAGGGTTTTAGGAATTTAGTATGAGTAATGCTCAAGATGAGTTAGCTCCTATGCTGAAGCTTTAGGGGGATTTAACCTAGTGAAGTTACATGAGTGCTAGAAATACTGTCACAAAAATATAGAGACTTCTTACATTGTTTTTTTGGCATTTCTTTATCTTAGTTACTACTTGTTAAAGATTTTAGAAAACTATGAAGAGGCTGTGACTTGTTTCTGGGCAGGTGATAAATGGAAAGACTGTGAATGGACCCCATTTAAGGAAACTATAATGAAGCACTGTGTACTAATTGATTAGGGAAAACTAACAAAAAGACAGATGGTCTATATGAAAATTTTCTTTAGAAGAATTTTATAAGGAAAACTCATTGAACTCTGTAAATTAATAATTTTGTGCATAGTTTTGCCATTTTCCTAGGCTGTCCTTGATCTATGCACTTCTGCATTCATTCTCAGTTCACCAGCTTTCAGATGGCCAAATGTATCTCTTTGTAATATTCACTGTAAAATGTTAAATTTGAGTGTGGTCACATGTGCCTTGTGAAACTCCTTCCATAATTATGATAATGTAGGGAGGAAATACAGTGAATGTGTGAAGGTATGTGGATGGGGTTTTATGAGCAATGGGACAAAGGTAAGTTTTGTTCATTCTGTTAAATTATATTACTCACTTCACATCCTACTTAATGTCCCTTTCAATCAATTTCTGATATCTTTACTTTGGTTACCATCAACTTTCACTTCTTCATCTCATTGGTATAGTCAAAAGTCAGTTCATTGCTTTTTTTGTTGCTGTTATTAGGAAGTTGTTATACTTTGAGAGTTACTCATCACAACACTAAGAAACATTTTAATATTTTTATATTCAGTGTTCATGGAAGAGTATGAGATCTTGGATCTTGATCTCAATATATCTAATTTGGTATGTGCATGTGTGTGTACGTCAGAACTCTTTCCACAGTTTCAACTACTCATCTTTTCCAACTCTGTGAAGCCATTTGATTTTTTTTAAATAGAAAAAGCACAATTAATTTTTACTGCCTGCTAAAGTTACATAATTTAATTCTAAGTCCTTCTTACTGCTGTACATTTCAAAAAATAATAAAAGTTTGGGACTCCTGTGGAGTACAATTTCACTTTGTTACCACAACTACTGCAGAGAAAGGAAATTGAAAGAGACCTTGAAATTGAAACTGGTTCTGAAAATGCAACATGCAAACGTTGTTGCATGTACCTCAAAGAAGGAAAAATCAGTTCAAAGCTTTGTGCTTCTGTATAGAAAAGCACATCTTGATTTCAAATGTCCTAAAATATAAAAATAAAAATAAATTTAAAAATTGAAGTAGGGCAAAGTTAAAGTGTTTTAAAAACTTACTACAAAGTAAGAAAATTTAACAGGAAACAGAAAGAATTGTTTCCTATATTGGAAATAGCACATGTAAAGAAGATATAATATCTTCCTAGGATATATAGTTCATCCAAACTTATAAGCAGTGATATAGCAATTGGCTTGAAACCCCTTGCTGCAGAAATAAAAATTGTTAAATATACTACATTTCCATTGGCAGTGGTATTATTGAAGTTACAAGGATAAACACTTAGGGTGGCAACATAATTTAATATCAGTGACATTACTGAAGTAGTTTCTTGAAAAGCCCCGTTCATCAATGGCATCCACTTAGGTGAATGGATGACTATGAAAAGACAAAAGTATTATTTACCTAGGCTCAGTGAGGAGAAATTTCGCTTTTGTTTAAAGAACTATAAATACTTTCTTGACTTGCTTATGTTAGTGATATTAACAGAAGATGAAAAAGGTTCAGTGTCATTTAGCATTGTCCAAATTGACTTCCTACAGGCCTTTCGTGATTTTAAACTGATGCATGTGTGTGTGAGTGTGTGTGAGTATGTGTGTGTGTGTGTGTGTGTGTGTGTTTATAAGCCTTTCATCAGAAATGAAATCATATCATGTGCATCTCCATGAAGGCCATCAAGCAAGTAAAGGAGAATCTCATATCTGAACACTGCCCTTCCTTTAATAAGTCTGTGTGCACAGTTATGTAGAAAACTTCTATCCACCAATAATACAGCAATATCTGTCATAAAATCATTCATTAAAATGTTATAAATCAATAAGTTCATTATTGCAGGACTAAATTGATATATTTCAGCAGCTTGTGCAACACATAAATTAGAAATCTACATGCAACTGCTTTCTGGTACAAAAATGACCAGTTTTTGAGTTTTCAAATTTTTTCCCAGATATTTTTATAATTTAAGCTTAGCTTTAGTTTTTTTCTTTACTGTGATTCAATAATTTACTGAAAGAGAAATGAAATGATAAGGATGTCATAGTAATGAGTGGAAATGACTGTTAAAAAGGGTAACAACAAAGCAGTAGTTATTTTATATAACTATAAAATGAAAACTGCAACAACAAAGCAGTGATTATAAAAAATTTCCTATTACCTACTCTGTGCAAAGCTTTATTCTTAATGTTTTACAAATTAAAACCCATCTAATCTCAAAACAAAAGTCATAGGTGCTTCTAATAGCCTAACTTTACAGAAAAGGAAACAAGAAATGTGGTGAGTTTAAATAACTTTTCCAAGATTATATGAACCAACAAGAAGCAAAACTTTTATTTTAGTTCAAAAGTCTTCCTGTCAAATGTATTGTAATGTTCCTCAATAGACTTTTGATATGGAATTTTTCCACTGATCATTATGTTTGTAGGTTGTTTTTTTTCTGTATGTTTTTACTAAATCAAATTTAGTAATCAAATCAAATTTTATAATTTAACTGCTCAAATTAGAAGATGTGACCCTAGGGCTGGGGCTCAGTCGCAGAGCAGTTGCCTATCATGTGTGATGCACTGGGTTTGATCCTTAACACCACATAAAAATAAACAAATACAATAAAGGCATGCTATGCATCTACAACTACAAAAAAAATTTTTTAAAGATGTGATCCTAGTCAATGGAAATTTATAATAGATAACATAGTCATAATTTGTACCTTTTCCAAATTTATTCAAAACTAATATAGTGAAGATTAAATTCAAAATTATGTGTAATTATTCTATCAACTTCACCAGGATTAGCAATAGACCTCTTATAAATTAGGCAAATGCAGAAATGCACATGTGTATTTATATACTTAATTCCATTTATTTAAAAAAGAACAGATTTTTTTCAACATTTAGAAAATTTATTTCCCTATTGTTAGTCTGCTCAGTAATTTTCATGTAACACTGGAAGGCAAGAAAGCTTTTCCAATCTCACTTTGTCCCTTCAAATCTATTTTCTTATGCTATATTAGATGTTGGAAAGTAAGGAATTTGCAGAAAAACAACTATTCTTCCCTCTGAAGAATTATCTGTCCAAATACAAATGCTGGGTTCTATATAAGTTAACTAGATTTGAATAGTGAAGGAAATGCCACCAATCAGAACATAGTCCAGGCAGAAAAAGCTTGTTATAAAATTCTGAGCTGGGAGGTATAGTGTTTGGTATATGTGGATATTATGTTTGGGTATAAATGTTAAATGAAGACTGAAAAGCAATATTGGTGTTATTTACATAGTGTTTCCAAGACACATTAAGTAGTTTAGGCTTTATTCTGTATTAAGTGAAGAGTCATTGAATGTTTCATCATTGTTCTATTTTGTTTTTATTCTTAAGGAGAAAATGATTCAAAATTTTTTTAGAAAATAGCTATGGGATAAATGTGAGGAAATGAGACAGGAGATATGTCCTCAGAGACATGGTTCAGAGAATTGTGACAATAGATCATGGAAGCAATACTAAACACTTGAACTAGCCCTTTTTCGTGTATCTGTGCAGGAGGTAATGGTAGTAGAAGAGATTCCACAGATGAAAAACAGGAGAGTAAAAGTGGAGAAAGCCTGGAAGAAAGATAAGAAAAGACAGACTTATAAATGATTCTAAGATTCCAAGCTCAGTTCATTCAGATACTATTGGTGCCATTGAGAGAGAGGGGGTTGGGAAATTGCCATCATATTGCTTTGGGAGCACAGCTGAAGTGAGTTGAGTAATAAGCAAGCTACCCAAGTACAAAGCAGTGAACATATGTCTGCTTACAAAAACAAAAAGCAATGAAATAATGTAGAGAAATGTCAGGTTGGTTTCATGACATTGATGAGGGTTGATCTGACTGACCAAGAGAAGTCCAGAGAAAAGAGAAAAAGAGTCACATGGAAACTCCAATATGGAAGGGGTAGTGAGCAATCATTTTTAAGTCCCTATGGAAAAGGGTTAAAAGTCACCAATTAAATCAGTTAAGGAAAGCAGCATCCTGTAAGGATATGAAGTGTGCTCTCACAGACCTGAAGAAAAGTCAGAGTTGGTCATCAGGAGAGGCTTTCAAGAATGGTTGTGGTATGCTGAGGCAGGAAATTGTACCCGACTTGATGTGGAAGATGGATTGTAGCAGGGAAGCAAAAAGTGCTTCTCCACAGAGGTGATGGGCTTTGCTTCAGAGTGGCCACATTATGAACTGCAAGGAAGAGATAAATCTGAGCTATTTGAAGGACAAATCTGCTCGATTTGGAGGACAAATAGTTGGTGAACTTAATCTATGGAACAAAGAGACGGGAAGCATGAATATAATTCTGTTTACATTATGAAACTAGGAAGTGTGATGAAAGGTGATTCAATGACACAAACAGGGATGCTGGAGAAGCAATTAATTCAAGAAGATTTCAATTTCAAGCAGGTGAACTTGGTGCAGAACAAAGCATTATAAAAGAAAAAATTTGCCCAAATTTGGAAATATATTCATTAATTTAAAAAGGGGAAATAATGAGAAAAGTTTAGAAATATACCTCACAATTATCTTCCTATTATGAATGCAAAAATTTTTTAATGTATACCTGATGATAGTCATTTTATATGCTTTCTGTTCTTCTCAATAATATTAAGGTGGTTATAATGAAGTATATTTGAGATGAGAAAAATGGCACTGAACATTTTGTGTGGTTTATTTAAAACCATCAGTGATACAGAAACAGAACCAAGCAGTCTGTCTATGTCCTTGTTCCCTTACACACTGTTTCCCTTGACTTTCCCAGATTGCCTCACAGACAGAGCACTTAATTATAATAGATTTTGATGAAGCTTTGTGGGAAAAAAGGTGAGAATACATTATAGTACCCTATAACAACAATAATTAAAATTTTATACTGTATATTCAAATTGTTAAAGAAATCCTTTACTACAATATCTGAAGCTTATTTAGGGCTGGTAATTTTCTGCAGGTCGTTCATGGATCACTATATTACTAGGACTCACTTTTCTTTTCCTCCTCCTTCCTCCCCTGTCCATCTTCTTTCTCATTCTTTTTCTCCTTAACATTTATCTTCTCCTCTCCTTTTTTATCTCCTCTCTGTTTAAATTCCTCCTTCCCCCTTTAAGTTACTTAATGTTGATTCCAGACTGCAAGTATGGGATAATAATCTGTTACCATGAAATGTTTAAACTGTTCAGGTGTCCTCTTGCCTTCCAGTCTATGCCCTTTCACAGGCTGAGACTGCTCAACCATTGTACCTTCATTAATATATTTGTTAACCAAGGACCATTTACCCTGAAGCAGACAGTCTTTTTTTCTTATAAGCAGAAGAAACATCAACCCCTGAGATTAGATACTGCTGAATTCCATACATAAGTCACATTGGTTTAACTACAGTGCAAGATACTATACTCTTCCCATTAGTGCAAAATATCAACTAATGCATTGACAACCTTCTCTTTAACAATATGTCTTAATATAATATAACCTGAATACAGTGATGCCCTCTTTATTAGTCAACATATCCTCTCCTCTAAGGTAGTGTCTGTCAAAAGTTTTTTAGCCTATTTTTTGCAAACTTAGATGACCAGCAATCTGTGATCCTTATTCACTGAACCATTGACATGACAATGCTATTTGGCCTAATCTGTATTAATAGCAGCAACTTCAGGAATGACAGTCTGCAATATTTGAGTCTAGATGTTAAATCTGAATAATACTTGATGTGGTCACATTTATTATAATTTGATTCATAGTTATTTTTAAATAAAGACACTTTATAAACAAATGCATGTGTATTGGGGGAAGATCAAATGAAAATAATAAACCAGAGGCATTAATTTAAAGTGATTTAAAGCAATTATACACTAATGTGGAAATTTTAGGCAAGTCTATTTCCATTTATGTTAACTACCTTAGGATCTTTAGATCTTAAAGTGAATGAGAAGTACTAATTCCAACTAAAATGAAAATTTAACTTCTACAGAAAATTTTACCATAAATGTGTGTTGGAGGTGTATGTGTGAGAGAAAGAGCAAAAAAATATTTAGTAGAACACTCATTCAAAATGATGCAACTTCTTGGCAGAATTTGTTCTTGCATGCTTTCAAAATTGAAACTCTGACCAGAAGCATCCAGAGACAGGAGGAATTTCTTTTTCTATAAATTAAATGTCTTAAAAGAGGATCTTTGGAAATAAGTAAATCATATTAATATGAAGAATCATGGCCTTGAAAGGATTATACACTATACTTAAATCATAGTATAAATATTTATTCACTGAACATGACCAGAAATACAGTGAAGAGTTTGGTTTTATGGCAATACAACAATTTCCAATAAAAGTTGTATGGCACATTGTGAAAGTGGCATTCTATCACAGAGTGGGTAGAGGGAATCTGATTCCAGGTTTATTTCCTATGGCCAATGAAATGGCCTTTCAGAATGCTTTATGAAACTACAAATCATTTGAGTTGCTCCCTGGTTGAGAAACTTAAATTAAATTGGAAAGAACCTCCAAGGCAAATCAAGTCTTCTGAAACTAAGTTAACTCTGTAAACATCACCATCATCCTTTACACAATTACAACTAATTTAGAAGCCTAATATAGAAAAGTATAGGAATGGCTTTATTTTTTTAAAAATTATAAATTAATACTAAAATTGTAACACAATTTATCATTGATTATATTATTAATCATGCCCTGTTGGTGTTTTTCAAATATGAGTATTTTGCAAGTACCTTTAAAAGAAAAGCAATCATCAACCACAATGGTAATTTAAATTATTTCTCAGATATTACAAAGAATATTTGAAAATATAAAGTTTTCTATAAACTCATTTGTGTAATTTTTACTCAATGATAGCCAGAAAACTTCGTAATTTAGGTAGAAACTAAGCAACCTGATGGTCAGTACCAAAATGAACGTGTTAATTTAATGTGATAGATTATATTGTTGCTTAATTGTTACCCACAATGAGGATAACATGAACAATGTGGGAATGGTACTATCTGCTATGGTGAGATTCATTTTAGTTCAGCTTGCTGATATTTTCTCTTGGTATTATGATTTGGATCTGCAATTTCCCCATAAGCTGGTGTGTTGAAAACTTGGTCCCCAATGCAGCAGTGTTCGGAGATAAGGCTTTTAGTCCTGATTGGATCATTGAACTCTCACCTCATCACTGTATTACTCCTTTGATTTCTGGATAGAATACTGGGAGGTAAGACTTAGCTGGAGGAAGTAGCTCACTGGGGGCATGCCCTAGTGGAGTTTATTCTCTCCAGCCTCTTTCTTTCTCTCTCTGTGTCTCTCTCTCTCTCTGCTTTCCAGCTGCCATATGCTGAACAGCTTTTCTCCACAATGTCCTTGTGCCCCAGTGGTCTGTCTCATCTCAGTCCAGAGCAATGGAGTCAGCCAACCGTGGACTGAGACCTCTGAAACCATGAACCAAAATAAATCTTTCTTCCTCTAAGTTGTTCTGGTCAGATGTTTTGGTCAGAACAATGAAAAGCTAACACACTTAATATCACAGTCTCTCTCATTGTATATCCTGTTGGCCTTGATATCATCTTACCACCTATATTATTCTTCTGTTTCTCTTTAACAGATGAGGAAATTCTCTTTAACAGATGAGGAAATTCTTGATATGTAATTGTCAGATCCACAGATAAGAATCACAGGAGGGTGGTCTTTGACTATTGTTGATATTCCAGTGGAATAGGGACACAAAAATGAGGTTGCATGCACCCCATTAGAATGTCAGAAGAAAATATTAGAATCTCTAATCTTAAGGAATGCATTGTGTATGAGTGTGTAACAGAGAACTTCTGTATCCACTAGAATAAATCCAAGGACACAAGTTTGAAAAATACTGCCTTAGATAATAAATATACCAATTAGTAAAGAAAATAATATATCTCCTTTATAACTGATATTCCTTCCTTTTTAGTACAATTTATATGCAAATCTGTGACTCCAGTGATTTCTTTTCTTACAATAGATATAAGGGATTCTGTTTTTTGTCTAGTTCCCCAAAGACTTTTATATTAAAAATAAGCCCATTATGTCTTATTTAATACTATATTTTATCATTTTAAATAGATAATAATAATTAGACAATCTTTTATGGAGTAAAATGCTAATAAAATCTAATTGTATATTGCCACTGGCTGGGGGAACAACCACAAGAAACTGTACTAATTTTAAAAGGATGTGTGGAGAAAGAAAAGTGTCAAGATTCAATTCAAGTTCAAGCTAATTCACCAATGTTTAGTCCAGTTTCTGTACATAATTTACAGGTGTATCTACCTTATATGAACTCAGGTAAAAGTAGATGAAGACACTCTGAAATTTGAATTGCAGTTTTTAATACATTTAAAATTAACAAAAATCATAAAATCAGGTAAGAACCTGATAAAGCTAGAATATATAAATAATAATCTGTATTAGGAAAAAGAAGATCAAAGGCAGTGAACGGTTCCTAGTTCTGTAAGATATTGCAACCTCAAAATGAATTTTATCTATAAAAAGTGTTTAACTTCAAACTGTAAAAGTATTTTCTTATTCAAATAAGTTCAGAGGTACTTGAAACAATTTCACTAAAATGCATACAATCTAAATAAAATACAGTGTATCATTCTAAGAAACTATTTTCCACTGATTAATCTGGAGATTTACTTCTGAAATAGGATTCTCTGCATTACAAACCCATAATACTTTCCTGTTTGAAGAAGATTCTATTTCATCAAAGCATGTATAATCTACTTATTTCTACAGTCATAAGAATTTAATGTAGTGCAACATCTCGCATAGTTGAAATTGTGACTCATAATTGTCCTTTTGGAGGGAAACATGCAAATGAGGACTGAATCCTTTATGAACCTCAAAACTGTGCATGTCTCCTCCTAGTAGTACCTGCTAAGATTCATGAACACAATAACCAAGTATGATAAGGATGTTACAAACTATAATTTCACTGGATTTGTTATTGGAGATGTAAACAAAGTTTCCTATAAAATGGCATCATTAGTTCTTTTCAAACTATAATCATGTTTCAACAGTATGGCTAGGATGTTATAACTCACTGTAAGTACCATGCATATTTAATTTCATTAAAAACCAACAGACATATTCTGAATATGGATGAGTGGTTTGTATGTGCATGTGTGTGCGCTATGCTTCATTTTCATGGCATTATATGACTATATGACTATAAGCAGGTATAATTTATGATGGATTAAATACATTCTTTGAAGGTCACTTTGCAATATTTGAAATTGATGCTTTCAGAGAAGTTTTAATGGTGGTAAAATATATTCACATGTTTGAGAATAGTGATTCCCCAGGACATTGGGAGAGAACAAACCCAAAGCATTGCCATTACAATCTCTGCAAATGGAAGGATAAAATTGCAAAAAGAAAAAAAAAAAGTTACTCCATTTGTATTCTCACAGAAGAAAAGATTTGAACTCTATGGGGATTGGTAGGACTATGGACCATGAAAGCAAAGCATTGAAATAAAAGTAGCTGGAGAAGAGCAGAAACAAAGCAAGGACACCACACCAATAATCAGAAAAGTCTAGCTTTGGTCCTACCTCTGATAGAATTGTAGGCAAAATCCTCTAATATAACTAGGTCTTTATCTTTAAAATGAGGATAGTGTATTAGAGATCCCACAATGAAGCCTTTGACAGCCCCACTAAATTATTTTGCTTATATGTAACAAAGATATTATAGAAAAATAAATGTCCTACATGACCTAAATTTTAAATTTCCTGCATTAATGCCATTACCTCTTGCTTCTTCTCCAATATTCCAAATCCAATATGTATATATTTTTATTTCATTGTCCCTCATCATTCACATGTTCTCATTTTCAAATTAATTCATTAAGTGTGTAATCCTTCTATATGCCTTTGATTTCTGCCTTTATCTCTATGACAAAACTGGAGTCGTCTTTAAAACTAACTCCCCGCTTCCCCAGCAAATTAATTAGGGAAAAAAACATGCACTGCTGATTCACTGTAAAATGGTGACTTCTCACTGTTAAAAGATGCTTTGTGCTGCTTGGTTTTCGTAGTTGACTATCCTAGTGTAGAGGTCTTCCAAAAACTGGTTTACTTTATAACCCTAGAAGTACCTAAAGTTCTTCCTAGCAGGAATATAGTTTTAGGTTCTTCAGTGACCATATTTTCAAATTTCTAATTCCTTCTTCCTATACTTTATGATCTAGAAAAGATATCTGTGGCTCCAAGATCTTATGAGTTTATATTTTCCACTTTCTCTTTCATTACAACCTTTTTTTCAATTTGCAAAAAGCACACATTATTTCTTATCAACCTATATTTTACTGTGTTTTAGGATAATCACCTGTGGGTCGCAAAACTAAAGGTTCAAAATATTGGTCTCAAAAGAATGTACTGATGGTATATATCAGGAAACAAATTCTGTTTTGAGTCAAGTGGTTCTAATTAGTGCTTTCAGCAAAAATAATTGGACATCTTTAATCATGAATTGAGGGGAAAACAGTGACCATGAAGAAACCCCTCTTCTACATTCAAAAAATTTATATTGCTTTCCCCCCATAACTCTGATTTCACTCAATTTACTGCACAGAAAATATCAAATAACTTATGTATGGGAATATTTTGTTCATATTCTCACACAGAGCAAAAAGTAGCAACTTGAGATTTTATAATGAGTTCTATTTCCTTTTTCTAAAAATTTCCAGGCCTGCACTGAGTTGGCACTACCTTTAGTGTGGTGTTTGATCAAAATGCAAATTACATTGCAAACTGTGAAAAGAAATTAAATTAGTGAACATAAAATTGTTTATTTGAAATGAGCCTCATGGGAAATTCAAATAAGGATTTTTTTCAATGAGTTTATGTTCTCATCGATGAATTTGACTTATTTTAGAATGGATGAGTTCAGCATCAGTTCTTTTCCTTAGCTTAATGTCAATTCTAAATATTTTGTTTACATCACTAAGGAATTTGGAATGGAAGTTGTCTTTGATAATATATGCAATTCTTTTACCTGTCTCCAAAATAGATGTTAAAAAATTCACATGGCAAACTCTTGCTTAAACCAATTATTTTCAAAGATCAACCAACTAAAAAGTTATCAAGTACTCCTACAATTTTCTTTCAGGCAAAAAATTAACAACATCTTGTTCTATAGCAGGATGTTTACATCATTACATTACATTACAATCATTACAGTCTATTTATTATTAAGTTTCAGGAAGAACACAAAAAGGCTTTTCCACACTTATCAAGTAACTATTTAGTTACATATTTGTGTTTTGTGTAATGGTAGCTCATTTAAACTTAAATACTCAGGATTGGAAAAATCAAACTATTATTAATTTTATTATCATTTGAGGATGAAAGATACACAAATTTATAGAGAGTTAAATAATGATATAGATACATAGATATATATCTATCAACCTATGGAGTTGTGAATGTGGCTTAATTTCTTCAACATGTCTGCCAATAAACCTAATTAGCAACTACATTCTTCATTGTCAAACCTACTAGCAAAATCAGTCTTTCTGCTTTCATAAAAATTCTATTCTTATTAAATTTTAAATATTTTCAGCAATAGTATCACAATTCCTCTGAAAAAATCATATTTTTTGCCAGTTAGTTTTGTTCATTGCATCTTGAAAGTTTCGATGTTTTAGGAAATGTGTCAATTAAATGTAAAAGAATGAATGAACATCACCAAGTGCTTAAGCTTTCAACTCCAGCTAAAGATATATACCTAGATGGACTTGAGATTATCTGAAATACATTGAAATATGTGAACAAGAAGTCATTTTTAAGAGTTAATATTTTATACTAATTTTATCTTTAATTTACTCATATTTGAACTTCCCTCAAGTGCAATGAATTCTTTGACAAACAGATCAGTCATAAAAGATATTTTAAGAAACAATTGTCATTTCTACTAACAACAACCTTGTTGTTCAAATTTCTGAATAAAAATCTTCCCAACATAAACTAAAACACAGGCTTAGGAAAAATCACTTGTAACCAAATCTTTGTCTTTCTCTCTCTCTCTGAAACATACAAACATATCATAAAAGGAGAAATAAAAATCAGCCATGTTTATAGTGCCTTGATTGATGGTTAGAATAGGTTATCCTGAAATCAATATTATTAGGTTATTCTTTTCCACTCCCACATTCATCCTAGGAGGATTTTCACCTTTGGAAAGTATTCTTCAGTCAGACTCAATAAAGGTAAGGGGCGTGGCTTTTTTAATGAGCAGAAGAAGGACTACCAAGAATGTAGGCAAGCATAGAGATTTTTAATAAAAAAAAGTAAAAATGAAAAAGAAGAACATGGACAAGTGACTTTTCAAGTTGTCTTAGCTTGAGTTTACTATAAGCAGAATTCAAGAAGAGGGGTTTTGTTCATATTTTTTGAGTAAGTGCTTAGGAACAGGGCAGTAGGGAAGCAGGATGGAGTAGAGGGAAAAAGGGTCCTAGCTAGAACTAACTTTGGTCTTTTCTGATGAGAAACTCACTCAAGCTGCTTCTCGGACATTGACTGGAGCGTACCTAGAGGGCACAGAAGACAGCTTGGTATAACTGCCTGGATAATGAGGCTCCTGTCTGTCCTAGACCATAGGTGATTCTCCAAAGAACAGAACAGCTGGAGTAGAGTGAAAAACTGCTTCCACAGTTGTGCACCTTCTGGCAAAAGGCTCTGAGCCAGGGACCTACCCATCCACTACAGCCATCCATGACCCCTGATCCTTTGCTATTTCAGTCACTATTAGTCCAAAAGGTAGTATATCATTAATGGACCAATCTAATGATTATCCTTCCTCGCCCACATCAGTTTCCCCCTCTGCCCACAGACCCATCATATCCCCCTCTTGCTATTATTTATCCACCTTAAACTAAAACAACATAAAAGAAAACAAAAGCTCTGTAAGCAAGGAAGGCAAACCCATTTTAGGTACAGGCGTTCCTTCTGTAAGAATGACTCAGTGCTCCTCCAAAGCAAAAGGGTCTTCAGGGGTGGTTAAGAGGGTCAGTTTCTCTACTGCTGCGGGGTCAGGCATTTAGCATAGCAAGATGGCGCTTGTGAGAGAGGGTCTGTGTATGGCCTCCATGCCTGAAAACATGCCCATGCTTTTCATAGATCATTCCTATGGAAATTCCTAGACAACCCTTTTGAAGTGAGTTCCTCTGAAGATACACATTTGTTTCTATCATTCTCTTGGAAATGACATTCCTGTGGGGTTGGGGGGGCAGGAGAGGAGCAATAACAACATATCTTTTTTTAAACCAAATTGCCTGATGATGTTACTTTTTGCACAAACTAGCCAGCATGGTTTTACACTTAAAACCTACATGAAGATTTGCTTAAGTCCCAAATTCTTCCACTACCTAAGCAAATTTCCTTGTTCCCCTTCTCTGAGGAATGCTTATTTCTCTTCAGCCATAGACTTAATTTCCTTCAACCCTTACACTGAGAACGTAAAAATTTGGGGTCCCATTTATGAGAGTTGCTCTTATTAGACCACATTTGAGTTTTTCTAGTAGAATTATCAAGTTGTCTAGTTGCACATATTCATCTTCATTCTTAAGGAAAAATCGTTTTACAAAATTATTCTACCACTTTGTATTCCCACCAGAACACCATAAATGTTCCCAAATGCTTCACATTCTTGCTAACCCTTAACATCAACAGACCTTAATTCTTCCACATGTACTCGGTATAAAATGTGAGCCATTGCAAACCAATGTAAAGCTCCACTATTATTGATTTAGTACTTTTTAAAAATCTTTTCTTTATAAGCTATTTATCTGAAATTTGCCCAGTCTTTTTATCTCTTTAATTCATACCTAATTATATTGAGTTATTAATATAACTCCCTCAATATCTGGCATTCATGGTAGTCTCAATCTGTTATTGTTGTGGGGTGTTTTTGTCTGTTTTCCTTTTTTCCTTCTTGCTGACTTTTACTCACAGTGTCCTCTTCCTGTATAGGTTTCATACATTTAGTTTTGAGTTGTAAATGTTTAAGTCCAAAACTTGGGACTATTTTTCACCACAGTGAATTTAAGTTTTATCCTAGATTGAATAACTTCAACTGACTTGGGATTATTTATCTTTTGTCCCAGGCCTCTGTTCAATTGTGGAATCTCTAGCAGACATGCTCTGCTTTGCCTGGCTCCAAGACTTACTTTTTATTCCTGCATGACAATAACATGGACATTTTCCCTAATGGTAAACACACTTGACTATACCCTGACCTTCTCAGGTGCTTCCTCGTCATGTGTGTGTGTGTGTTTACTGCTTCAGAATCAATTTTCTCTTTAATGAGTGTGACAATGGGAAACATGTAGGCCATTATAATTTATTCCAGATCTTTTTGTACTAGTAGTGGCAGTCTCTCAGCCTATCTAACCTGTTGGGAGGATTAGTTCCCCTAACTACCTACTGTTTGATTCTGCAATTAAAGATACAATTCTATTTCTGCCCATGTTTTAAACAGTGTTTTTCAAACTATAGGACATGAAGAATAATTTAGTAGATTATAAACAGGAGGAACTAGTAAATTATTAGTGTGAATTTGTTAAAATTATAGAAAGTTTTATCGAGACATATAAAATATATTTTCTGTAGTTATTTAAATAATACTTGAAAGTCACTGCTCTAAGCTACTATCAAAAGTCAGCTCTACAACATTCTGTGACCCTTCAAGCAGTAACTTCTCCCCAGTCTGAAATACCATAGCATTTCAATTATATTATTCAGATACCACTTTTGCAGTCAACTTTTTAATTATATCCCTTTGTTATTTCTTTTATTCAATATTTATCTCATTATCAATGCATGCCAAGCAGTAAATATTTTTGGCATCTTATCTGGATCAGAATAACAAGCTGAAAGTTGAATGTTATGTTCTCCATTTTACAAAGGAGGTCACTGAGATATAAAGAGACATTAAGTAGCTTGTCCACATTCATCTAGTTACACATTGGCTGATTCAAGATCAAACTCCTGCCCTCTTATTTCTGAAAACCTATGTTTTTATATACTTTATCATGCCACTTTTATTTAACAAAGATATAAACCATTGTTCTGGGCTTCATATTTGTAACTCTTAAACATATACTAATATTTCAATTATAACCATGATTGAGATCTAAACTTTAGAGTATCTATTATAATTTCATATTTATTTTTTAAAGTTTTATTTTTATTACTATGATTTTTAACATAAATTTGAAAACTGATAGAACATTTTGGGCATCTTTGTTGTTAGAGTTCAGACTGAGAATAGGAACTATTTTTATATTCAAGCAGCATGTGTAGTGCTTAAGCTAGCTGATGTTCATTTCCAATCTGTGCATCTAGATATCCTGGGGCACACAGTAAACTCCCAGAAGTGCCACAAGGTCTGTTAAATATCTGAAAGACATTATAAAAAAAAATACAGGGACATCTGTGAGGCACCACCTATACCACTATTATTAAGTTTGTGGGCCTTAATATATAATAAGCAAACTCTAAGGCATTTCTTTTGGTATTTTAATACCATAAAATAAATTACTGAGACACTGAAAGTTCCATGAATTGAAAAATTTTGGAATCACTGACATAGAATCTGTAGTTAATGTCTCTGTTCAAATCACAGATCTGCGTGTTTTAAAGATGCCGAGCACATGATTAATAAAACTGTTTAAAAAAAATTAGGAAAACCATTTTCTCAAGTTGCCATAGAATGGACACTTGACAAATGCTGATAACTGAATGAATAAATGATGGAATAGGTGCTTTCACAAAAAGCCATTGCTCCATAAGGAAAGAAAATAACACCTAGTTTTTGTTCTCAAGTTTCCCTCACAAATATCTGAGGGATGTAGCCTTTCCTATTTGAAGGTTGAGAAAATTCAAACCTATAGCCAGAGACTCAGATATCTCATGTGTGTGTAATGTGATGTGTCAAGAACAAATAAATGGGAACACACTAAATTCTGGCTATGATGATCATAACATTCTTGGAATGAAAAGGAGAAAGATATCAAAGCTTGTGATTAACTTCAAAACAAGATATTTAATCTTTTTTCTTTACATTCATATTTCAATGATACAGTTTTATTCAGAAGTAATCCTTCCTAGGGAATGTCATTAGCTAGCCTGTCAGTTGACAGCTAACCAGAAATCACCTTGAACTGATTTGCATTACCCTTGTATTTAATACTGAGGATTTTAAAAATCTGTTTGAGTTTTCCTTCAATGAATTGGGGAGATGCTTCTGGAAGGCTGAGGCACTTGAAAAATAATTATACCTTTTAAAAATGCTATTTTTAACTAATAAAAATAATAATATAGGAAAAATGATTTATTAAATAATTTCTCTCATAGCCTTTCCTTTAGCATAGTTTGTCTTTTCTATAAATAGAGAGTTGAATCTAGAGATTAAAGCAGATTCAGCTTCTGTAAGATCTGCTATCTCTTTGTATGATATCAGTAGCTATTAATGATCAATGCCTAAACCCATTAATTCATTAGGGTTTTGTGAAATTGTGTCATAATTCTTTCTTCATTCATTAGCTACAATAAATCTATAGAAAGGAAATACTGTTTGATTATGCGGTACTACAGATTATTAAGGAAAGATGAAATATATGCTTAGTTATCTTTAGTAGCAAGTTTTCAAAATGCAATTCTGATTAACTTGCACTTTCCAACTATGGACAAGTATTTGTCTTTTGTTTTTATTATCTTTATGAGATAATGAATTTAAAAAATATATAGTCATATATTTAAATCCATTGAGAATTAATTGATTATTTGAGCATTATTGATACTCCAATTATTTTGTCTTCAAAAGAAAGGAACCTGTTTATTTTACTACAAAAAACAAAATGTTCCAAGTTCATCATGTTTATTTTGTGACCTAGGGACTAGATTTGGCTACTTTGTAAAGACCCTTGCTCCTGCTTCAGGCCATGGCATTTCATGGCCACCAACCATGCTGTAGGGGATGCTCATGGGTCCCATATAAAATATACTATTAATATTAGTGTCATTCTTGGTACTTTTATTTCAAACAGGAAAAATTTCTTTTGTGTTTCACACTTAAATCTTCTTTCTCCCATGCTGAGAGATGCTCAATGGCACTGCAGACAAGTAAGAGCTTGTGTGATTTATTTGCCACAACTCCGTGATACCAACATCACTTTGTCAGAATAATCATGTCAATGTGATTACTGATAAGAACTAAAGTTCTTTTCTAACCTTATTGTTTTTAAGATACATTACATATGCATGTACAGAAAAGTTATTTTGTTTCAAAGGCCCTGGATGGTACATTACTATGTACTTATAACTAGTGATTGTATCAATTGGGTACACATTTGTGCTCCTTTTTAATTTTTATTTTTTAATATTCATAGGTTGCTTTTGAAGAATCGATTTAAAAATCATTTATTTGTTAAAAAATTTTATTTTTTGTATTTGTATATAATAGTGGGATTCATTCTACCATTTTGTACATAATTTGATCAATCTCATTCATCAGTACCTCCTCTTTCCCTTCCTCCCTCAGATCAGCTTTCTCTATTCTACCTATTTCCCTTCTATAATAATAATAATAATAATGATAATAATTATATTGATAGATTATAATCATATATATTAGAGGTTATTTGCTCTGGTATATTTGCACTTATATATAGCATAATTTGAAAGATTTCGTTCCCCAGTACTTTCCCATGCCCTCTCCTCCTCCCTTTCTCTTGATTTCTTTCCTTTACCCTATTGGTCTCCCTTCTAGAAAAAATGGATTTCCAAAAAATTGCATAAAATACTTGCATGTTTCTAAAGAAATATCCAACAAACCAAGAATAGTCAGTGAAGACTTGTTTTTATCTCTGCCCTCCATTTTATTGCATCAATCTCATTGTAGGTGACTTTTTCAAAAATGTTTCTGACTTATGCTCTACATTTTACAATGTAAGTACAAGTATGTATTTACATATTGGTTACACATAACATCATGGGATGCAGCAAATAAGCCATTAGTATATTTTTCAGTGACACTAAAATCCTATAAATGTCAGTGCATTTATTCATACATATGTATGGATGGATGTGTTATTACACACTGCATACGTCTGCCTACATTGATTTCTTTTCCTCAACATTAGAAGATAGAGATTGATCCATAGAAATTTACAGAGACAACTAGCATGGTGTTAGATTTAGCTTTGTTAGACAGTGTCAATATCCTTTCTATTAATAAATGAGTTAATCCATTTACATTTATTAATGTGATTTCTATGAAAAAGTTGAGTCTTGTCAAATCATGCACACACACACACAGGCATCTTTTAAATCAATGCATTTGTCCACTTTTTATTTCTTGCTGAATTTGTATTCTACTACTAACAGGTTTTTGTTTTTCCCCTAGATTTTCTCCCTATAGAATCTATCCACTCTGGATGTTACTCTCTCAGTTATTTCCAGCATTCATATACGCAAATCTCTGGCCACTATGAACTTTACAGTGAATCCACTTGATTCACTTGTGAAATAAAATACAGATAAAATCATTTCCAGATCCAGCAGTTCTTGCAAAGTTGGCCAAAACTACTTTCCAGTGGGCCCCCTTGATGACTGGGTGTTCTCTTCTATGGGACTCACATCCCCGCTGCTTTCCCTTATTTCTTGCCTTACCGATGCTGAAATTGCCTGAGTCTTTTACTGTAGACACTTTGATCGTTGGTATCTACACATTTTATGGTATTCACTATATGCTCATTCTCTTACCTGAGTTTTAAATGTGGCCTATGATTTCTAGTTTCTCTGAAGTAATTGCTGTTTATTCATGAGAATTTGAAATAGGAGTGCTGTTGCCACCATAGTCAGAATTTTTTTTATAACTTAATGTTTAAAAGGGAAAATAAAAGTAAGCTCGCAGGCAGTTGGAATGCAAGCTTGCCAGCGGGTGGCCAAATGGAAGTTAGACAAAAGTAGCCTAACCAAGCTTTATTGGAGTTTGCGCTCTCAGGGATGAAAGTCGGGGCGGAAAGCTGGAGAAAATCACACGTGGCCCCGGCTGCCCAGGATCTTTATAGGGCAGAATAGGCTAGAGGGCCCTGCCCAATAATAGGTGGACCAGGTGGACGTAAGGGTCAGCAGGTCTTATTTGCCTGCATCTGATTGGTCGCTTCTGGGCGTTGCTTTGCTCTTTTGCAGTAGGTTCTAAATGTCCTTGCTCCCTCCCCTGCAGCCACTTGAATTGGACCTGACAATAAAATCACCTGCTAAAAAACTTACATACTTGCAAGAGTTTGAAAATAATCACAAGTCATTTCATGATAATACAAATTGGTATTAGCAGCGTGGTCCCTTGGGGATTTTTAATGTTGAATGTGTGATTTAATGAATAGGTATTAAGCCAGGTGGTTTCTCTGGCTCTCTTTTACAGCAGAAGATCAGGGGGATTTGGACCTCTTACTCTCTTCAATGGTATTCATCACTCCTTTTGCCAGGAGAGTTCTCTTTTTCCATTTTCTTGCCCTTTCCCCTGTCTCAAAAGTTAAGAACAAATCTAATTGTAATGATTTTCCTAGCCAATAACTCTATAAAAGAGACTAAGGTGAGAAAAATAACAAACATGGGAAAGTTGGAAAGGTTATTGGACTTTGTAAAATTTATTGCTGCCTTGCGTGTTTATAGTTTCTCAGTCCCTTATGAAATGGTAATTGAAAATCCAGTTTGAGTTCTTTCATTCACTCAACAAATAGCAATTGAAAAGGGGTTGCATATCAGCCACTCTGCTTGATTGTAGACTCACAAAGTGTTTAGTCAGTTTTAGGTACATGAGGTTTTGAATTCTGATTTTATCTTCACTTTCTGATTTTTGGCTTCTGATGCAATTAAAGTCAAAACATTAACAGAGAACTCACCTGTGAACTTACCTCAGATTTTTTTTTATGACTTATTTACTCTACCAGGTCATTCTCTTCTAATTGTTCACATATTCACCCCAAAATTTATTTCTTCTAATGTATTCATAGACTACTTAAGCAGGTGTAGTATTGACAGATTATGCTGTTGAATATTCAAATCAATGATGATGACTCAGACTGACACTGCTCAGAATTATGAAAATTCTAAATTTGGTCTTCAGCTATTTGAAGAGAGCTCTTCAAACCAAATATTTTTCTTTCATTTAGTCAGAAAATATTTTTCAAGCATGTACAGTGTTCTAGATACTAAATGTATGCCTATAATTACACTAAAAAGAAGTCTCTGATTACAGAGAACATTCTGGAGAGAAAGGCATATACATACAGAGGTAGATGCATATACATATAACAGAATAGTAAGAAAAACCAACAGAATTCCACATTGCTGATTTTCATGATTTTTAAACAGAAATTTTAAAATATAAAATTATATCTTTTAGAGTTTGCTTTAGATTTATGGATTCAAATGTTGATCTACAAATTAGCAGTCACGCATACAATTCAAAATTCACCTCATATATGATAAAACAAATTAGTAATCATATTCCAATTATCAATCCACCATAATCTCTTTGTCATCCCTGTTGATACATTTTTTTTCATTGACCTTGACTTAACTTGATCTGATTGCATTCCCTTGGGTCACTAGATTTTAGTGATGTTTGCTGTGTTACAGATTACCTTCTCTTCTCTATCTTTTTTCCCTTGTAGAAGAAACATTAATGACTACTATCCCTACAAAGGACAAGCATCCCTGAATCATAGCCTCATTGATGATATTAAGTAAGCAATTTTATTCCTCTACTGATGAGAGCTGTTGTAACACAAACATTCTTTCTCTTCTTCTCCATATTACTCTTTCTCTCTTAAAACATAACACAGTTTATCAAGAGAAATAATACATAAAAGTTGTTTCTTATATTCTAACTAACTTTTACTTTTCATTTCACCTATATTATTTGCTGATGAAAACATTATCAATATGAAAATAAGCAATTATGAAGGGTATCATATAATTGCATTCAACTTAATACCAAAGTCATGTTTGAGGATTTTCTTACTATTGAACATTATTTCATTTTAATGTATTTGCATATAAGACCATCTTTAAATGTCAAGCACTTAGGAGATAAATTACTCATGTACTATTAAGGGATGTCTATACTGATTCTCTAAATTTAGAAATGATGCACAAGTTAGCAACAATAGATGCAGGGTAGAATGTTGATTTTCACATCTGTGTATTATGTAACCTTGAAAATGTTATTAATCTTCTTTTGCAGAATATTCCTTAGAAAGTATTCTTTTATCAGTCTACTAAAATGACTGTATGAAATTCTTTATTTTAAAATACTTTATAAATCATACTTACTTGCTACTGATAGTTTTCCTTCTCAGAGTATTTATACTGGTTTGTATAATATATACATACACACATATATTTATTATATTTAATATTATAGAAAATATGCCTTACATTAAATATATAACAACTAAATTACTACATTAAATACTAATAATTTATAACTATAAAATGTTCTAAGTTGGTGAAAATATCTTTCTCATTTGAGAAGTAAAATTTTTGCAATAAAATACAACAAACACTTAGCTTTTATTAATTCTTAATTACCCCATTAAGACTATTATATCTTAATAAAAAATCACAGAAGAAATCTAATCACTTATTTGAATCTTTGTTTCCAAAGATAACTACTCAAAAGCTTAGAGTCCCAATTATTTTGTCCTGCATACAGTGATGAAAGATAAATCCAAGTTATGCTCTCATTATCTTCCTGTATCCTTACTGGTAATGACATTTTCCATCGTAAGCAGAATTCTATAATTGACTGTATAGGATGGATTAGATTTTTTTCACTAACACACTTGTTATGCAACTGACAAAGAAGACACTGAGCAGAGAGTTAGAAATCAACATGGTATTTCTATGGTCAAATATATGAGTGATATATTTACATTATGTTTGAATAATCACATGTATACACCCATATGTGGGATGTTCCTATTCCTCAACTAGTAGTTCAGAAGGTACAAATATAGAGTGAAAGTCAGCCAATTAAGACTTTCATTATGTTCTCTTAAAACTAAAAACATGCCATTGTATTTTTAAAAATATTTTTAATTGTAGATGGACACAATGCTTTTATTTTGTTTATTTAGTTGTCTGTGGTGCTGACAATTGAGAATTGAGAAGAGAGAGAATTGAACCCAGTGCTTCACACGTGCTAGGCAAACGCTTTACCACTGAGCCCCAGTCCCAGCCCATAAATGACATCTATTTTAATATTCAAGTTGAGTGGTGATTACAAGTTATTTTTCAAGTTTTTCATCAAATATGACACTTTTTTTCTGCTTACCCTTTGTATAATTTCTACTCCTCTTTTCCACACAATTTGTGCCTTTCATAGTGTTCTGTTTTGTTCTTGAAGAATTAGCTGGTAACTTATGACCATATTGACTTTACTTATAACTTCAACTATAGCCTTTATATTTTCACAATCCATAGCAATTGTTTTTGGTTCTGTTACATCACATAATAAATTACTACCTGATGAATTTCTTTCTTTCTTTGGTTACTTTAATTGTTTAAGTTATACACAGTCTTATTTTTACCACAATTTTGAACGTTCTTTCTATCACAAATTTGAACATTCTTAAATAAGCTAGTACATCACTTAACAGGATGATGTTAAATCAAATGAAATTGTCAAGTAACTGAAATGACAAAATAATGGGTTACAATTTTACTATTTTCTGCAACTGAAAGTAGTAAAATTTGGAAAAATTGAAAGTTAAAACCACTGATCAATGATGCAATGATGCTCCCTATATTTGAGATTAGAACAGCACAGTTTTATGACTGCTGCCTCATGTTTCAAAATAGCTAGTAGAGAGCATTGAGAATGTTCTCACCACAGAGAAATGAGAAATGTTAGAAGTGATGTATATGGTAGTTGCCCTAATTTGATAATTAAACAATGTATGGATAAATCTAAACTTCATACCATACCCCAAGAATATGTTCAATTATTGTGTCAATTAAAAATAAAACTTATAAAAGCAAATATTGTTTTTATATTTTATCTCAGATTAAGACATTTTTAAAAATAGCAGAATTTTGAATTCTGAATTTTTCTATTTAATATTAGTACATGAACACTTCAAATATGATTCAAAATATTGTAAACATTTAGTAATTGTTGCACAATATTTTATCATTATGTTAATCTTCACCCCATTGCTAAGTGAGTCATTCCTACCACAGGATTATGGGTGTAGCCAAATACAAGGAGCTGGATGGCAAATGGTTGCTCAAATTCACTCAAAGTCCCAGGAAAGGAAAATATTATAAAACACACAGGGCCACATTTTGGGATTATACTCAAGAGCAGAGTAAAAATCCAAGTGGTGTGCATATTTCAGGAAGAAACAAGGTGTTTTGTATAATTTAAATAATAAAGATATGGGAAAAATGGGGGGGAGTGGGGAAGAAGTAGAAGGAGAGGGAGGAGGAGAAGAAGGAGAAAGTGGAGAAGGAGAAAGAAGAAGGAGGAGAAACTACTATATAGAGTTCCTTGTATTATGCAAAAGAAGAGAAAAAAGAGGTAGGAATTGTGAGGTGCCCCTGGTTCTGTTGGAGGAATTATGTGAATAATTTTGTTGGTTGTCAGGGAACTGAAACCTGGTGCTCAAGAGTCAGCAGGAACTATGCATGATCCCCAATATAAGATTTGGGGCTAGGAACCTTCTCCTCCAGAACATAGTGACAAGGGCACCTTTGATTAGGCCATTGGAGGCCCTTCTTATTTCACCAGATACGAAGGCAACACATAATATTGAGTCTTAACTTCAGATCAAATTTAATTAATATATTAGCATCAAGGCACAATTTATTTTAATATTAAGTCTTTAAGTTGTTCACAGCTGTCAAAATTTTAAGTAGTTTAGCAACTAAAATATTGAAAATAATCTCATTTTCTAATTTAAACAAATCCCAAGCTGGTGCTTTAAAATTATATTTCTCATCACACAAGAAACTTAATTTTTAAATGCTTGATAAACATTGTTCAAATGCTACCCAAAAAGAACAAATAACCTGTTGGTGGTGGTTTTGTTATGCAGCTTTTCAACAGCATGTTCACAAATGAATATTATCATTTAATACATGATAAATGAGTCAATCCTAACTGATGAATAAATTCTGAATTATTAAAAAAGTGAAATTGATTTTTCGGGAAGAAAAATCAGATGAGAGCTACTACTCCACATAATGAATCAAATAAATTATAGGTAGACTAAAAAGTTGAAGATTAAAAATAACAACATGAAAGAAATCAATATGATGAAGGAATACGTTTTATCAAAATTGAAGATATGTTTATCTATTTAAAATGGTGAGACTTTTGCATTAAACAATTAATTGACACTATGATCCTTAAAACTGCTATGTAAATTGACAAAGGTAATACTGTGAAAAAAATTTTAAAATATACCATAAATGTTAAAAACATTTGAAAAGGTAACACTTTACTAGTAATCAAGGAAATACAAATTGACAGGAAACATATTTACTTACAACATTAACAATATTTATGGAGGTAAAAATTGTGAAAGTTGTTGAGGAAAATGTCAGAGAAAGTATTTTAGCAAATATTCAACACTGGAGATTAATCAAAACTTAACCACAATTTCACTGAAAAACTAAATCTGAAGTAAGATAAGAAAACAATGAATGTAATCCATGCTATTGCTTTCTATTCCCATATTTTCAGATTGTACCTGTGAGCATTTTGATTTTTAACTGGAGAATTCCTTTTTTTCCCTGCAAACTGGAAAGCAGATTTCGTACCTTAGAATCTGGAAAATTTTGAGGTCTTCCAGAACATCATAAATATTTATATGTGATATGGTTGACTTTATAAAGTCACTATGTAGCTCCAAAATCTATTTGAAAATTTCCAAGAATGGAGAACTCAACATTTTTTAATGGATGGCACTCCCTTCCTTTTCTCATCCTGAATCTTCTATTATAGGTGTTCTTAATTCTGCTTTCTAGAGATAGAAAAATTAATCTTGGATGTTCCTGGTCTTTAGCCATAAACCTTAAGTCCTCTTCACCATAACAAATATAACAAAATGTGCTATGGGACATACTCTGTCTCGTTGAGGACTGCTGGCATTAAAGGCTGACACAGTCTAAAGAGCAGGTGTTGGATAACAGGTGGACTGTTAGGCCCCTTCCTACTCCTTGTTTGTAAACTGAAAGAGAAAAATCGAAGGAGATACTATATAGGAATAGAGAAGCAGGAGACAATAGAGATGGGATGAAGACATTCTAAGAGAAAGAATGAATTCAGCTGGTCACATTGATTGCAGTTGTTTAACCAGCCCCTACAGAAATCGATCTCATATGCTTTCTTAATGTTCTTGTAGCTCTTTTCTGAATTACCTACCATTTCTAAGCTACAATGTGAAACCTACTACTTACTTTACATAGCCCTGTTCTTACAGGAATATTACACAGTTTTATATTCATCCCTAGTGACATACCCTTCACTTTATCTTAAACCCATTTTTAAAAATTAAATTTTGAGATCTTTGGAGAACTTTCCAACCAACTAAATTTTTTTAATTTATTGCCTCTCTTTAAAAATGTTGATGTGATTATTTTCAACCATATGAATAGAATTCTATTTTAGCGTCTTCTACTTACCTTTTTGAATCGATGTTTTGGTTAGAATCCCTGACCATGGGATAACAATAAAATGTTCCTATTTTAGTGTTTTTCTCCCAGAATCTGACTTGCCTCCCTGAATTTCTTTCATTCTCTATTCCACAATGCAGGATTCTATGACTTATGGTTTCTGTCAAGCCAACATTACAAGTAAGCATTTTGTGTAGGTCAGAATAACCTTTCAACTACCCAATTTCTTTTGTTATTTCTTCTTCTAAGACTATCATCTGCAAATGTCATTAAGAATTTATTAGATGTTCAGCATTCACAGAATAAAACTTATGCATTTAAATAGATAGTACCTCTGATCACACCATAGTTTGTGCTTTCATATGACAGTTTGTGTTAGGAAAATTATCCTGTTTTTTTCTGGCTGACCAGTAATTACTAATGGGTGTCTGCAGGTATATCACTTCCATTTCTCTCTCCAGATGTATGTATTCAAAGTTCTTGTCTTCAGTACTCTAGCTAATGAATTTTCACACCAAAATATGACTACATTATTGTCCCTTTTCATTGTATAGAAAAAAACCAGTAATATAAACAACAAAACACAATAAGGTAAAATATATTTATTTAGTTCTTTTCCGAAGAAAAAAAATTATATGAAGCATACTTTGTGTTCTTTTACCTCTGGTTTATCACAAGATTATATTTCACTCCCAACTACAGATTCTCCCCTACATTTTTTTGTAATGCTCATTTGATTGTGAACCAACTTTCCTACACTTTCAACCTTTCCACAGAGTGCCTTTCCCTTATCATGACTTTGTTGAAAACTGGATCTCTGAGGGACTCTATTTTCTGTATAGCCCTTTTTACAACTGAATGTGTCCAGCCCAATGTAAATCCAGCTTTCTTCTAAGGCTTACTGCTCTCCAAATATCACTGCTCTTTCATCAAGTACATTTGGTTATTCCCAGTTCCTAATTTAAGCATCTGGCTGATTGGCCATGTAGACCTCAGCCTATTTCTTTGTCACCTAAACTTCCAAATCATACCACAGAAACTTTAATTTCTCTCACAGTTTTCCTTCCCATCCCAATTCCCTAGATAGCAATTTACAAGTCAACTTTGAAGTAGAACTTGTACTAGTCTCTTGCGAGTTAACTGGAAAGATACCAGCTTTCCAATTTTAAGTTAAACAGGTTTTAAATGTTCATATTTAGCCTTCCTGGTCATTCTTTTGCTTAAATGTGTTCAAGACCCACTACCTTAAGCTCTCAGTTCCATGAGAATACAAGTTCTAATATGTTCATCTCCCCTCTCCTGCCACCTACAGTTAGAGTCGAATATCTCAGGGAGAGATTCCACTGACCTACTCTCTGACTAAAAGTCCTTTTCCTACTAGTTTTTCCAAACCATCTCTTAATATCTTTCTACCTTTAATGACATGTCTCCTAGAGATTTTTGGTCAACAATCATTCTTACTACCATCTGCATGTTTCCGTTTTAGTCAACTTTTGCTTTGCTGAGCACAAAGTACCTGACAAGAACAACTAAAAGCAGGAAAAGTTTATTTGGTGTTCATGATTTCAGAGGTCTCAGTTCACAGATGGCCAACTTTATTGCTCTGGGCCTAAGGTGAGGCTATACATCATGGAGGATGGGCCTCGCAGAGGAAAGCCTCTCCCCTCACAGCAGCAAGGAAAGAGGCAAGGGAAGAGGCTACAGGGAAGATGATTTGATTCAGGGCATGCCCTCAGTTACCCAACTTTTTCAGCCACACCCCTTCCACCTCCAGTTATCACTCAGTCAATCTTCTTAAACTAGGGTGACTGATTAGGTTATAGCTCTTATAATCTGATCATTCCCCTTGTAATATCCCTGCATCAACAGGAGATTTGAGGAACACCACACATCCAAACCATAATATTCTGTCCCGGGTCCCCAAAAGCTCACATTAATTTCACAATGAAAAATGCATTTAGTCCATATCCTAGAGTTCTATAGTCATAACAGCTCTAGCATTACCTAAGTCCCGGAATCCTGTAAGATTCAAGGCAAAATCTTGGCTGTGAGTTCCTGTAAAAGTCAAAAGCACATTACATATATCCAACATACAATGGCACAGAGTAAATATTCCCATTCTGAAATGAAGGAATAAAAAATGGATAGGGCCAAAGCAAGATTGAAACTCAGCAGGGCAAACAGGTCCCGTAACTCACATACAGTATCTAGGACATAGCTGTGAGGTGTATTCTCCAAAGGGCTTGGGCAGTTCTGCCCCTTTGGCCTTGCTGGTTGCAGGGGGCATGAGGTTTTCTTTGACTTTGACCTCCCCACAGCAAGCAGCTTTGCTCCACAGATAGTACAGGTTACTGATGTCTCTTAATTCCTGGAGTTTCCATTCCAGCTTCAGCTTCACCTTTGCAACTTCACACATTGCCCTCTCAGGGGCAGCCCACAGGGACTCTAATCCTCTACACTTTGCTTGACCTCATGGGCCTTCCTTTGAACTCTTGGTGGAATCCTCCATGACCCCTTAACTTTAGCATCCTGTATTCTTGCAAAACCAATACCATGAGGATTAAGCCAAGGTCTGCTGCCAGTTTGCACTAGAGTTGGGCCCCCTGAAATCATGACTGAAGTGGCCGGAGTGCCTGCCCAGCTCAGCATGGTGAAACAACTTTCTAGGCAGCCCTGAGCAAGCAGAGCACCCCACCCCCAACATCTTTTTTCAATTGAATTTTCTATTCTGGAGCTTGTAGTGGGTGTAGCCTCCCAAATTCCTGTGATGCTCTCAAGAAATCTTTCTTATTGTCTCTATGCAAAATAGTTAGTGTCTCTTTAGGGGACTGTAATCTCTTCAACAAATATACCTTCCTTGGCCCCAGGAAGGGGTCACATGCCCTTTTCTGGTCAAACTACAAGTTTTTAAAGCACTTTAGCTCTGCTTTCTGATCCTGTTTCTCCCAGTAAACATGACTAAAAGTCACAAGCAATGTCCATGCCACTGACCCATTGCTGTGCTCTCTTGAAATTTCTTCCACCAGATCAATTAATTTGTAACTTTCAAATTCAACCTCACACAGCATCTCAGAACATGGGAAAAATTTAGACAAGTTTTTTGCCAGAATATAACATCGTGGCTACCAGTCCAATTGCCAAAAGTCTTCATTTCCCTCTGGAACTTCATGAGCACAGTGCACATTCCTATTAGCATTCCAATAGTTCCCATCAGAACTGCTTACAATGTTCTAAAGCTTTTCCAACTTGCATCCTAAACTTTTTGAAATTCTTCCTGCAAACCAGCACCAAAGGTTTTTGAACTGCATGGTCAGGTACGTCATGAAATGCCCCACTTCTTGGTACTAGCTTCTGTTTTAGTCAGAATTTACATCCCTGTGACCAAAATACTGGACAAGAACAAATTAAAGCAGGAAAAGTTTATTTGAGGTTCACAGTTTCAGAGCTCTCAGTTCAACTCCATTGCTCTGGCCCCAAGGTGAGGCAGCATGTTGTGGAGGATGGGCCTTGGAAAGGGAAGCCACTTCCCTCAGGGCAGGAAGGAAGCAGGGGGCAAGGGCCACAAGAAAGAAGAACCCTTCAAGGGCACACCCCCAGTGACCCACCTCTTCCAGCCATACCCCACCTGTCTACAGTTACTGCCCGATCTGTTTATTCAAATCAAGGTCACGGATCAAGTTATAGCTCTTGTAATCTAATCATTTTCCCTCTGAATATTCCTGCATTAACAGGAGCTTTTGGGGGAACACCTCATATCCAAACCATGACAGTCCACTAAAATTAATGAGTTGGAAACTTAATCCCCAATATAACATTGTTGAGAGGTGAGACCTAATGGGAGAGGTTTAGGATTATTGCCACCATATAAAGAGCTTGTGAAGTCACAGGAAAATGTCCTCAACAGATGCCTGATCCTTGATCTTGGACTGTCCAGCTTCCAGAACTGTGAAAACAAAGTTTTCTGGTTTTCAGAGATCACCTGTTATCTAGTCTTAGGAATTCTGTTATTGCTGGGGGGGGGGGAGGACCATGACACTATTGAAGTTTGGATCTAAAATGTCCCCCAAAAGCCATAGTGCCTGCCTATGGTACTTTGGGATGTAAGGCCAGATTGAAGGAGGTAGGTTACTGAAGGCATGTCCTTAAAGGCTATCTCTTGTTCCCAGTCACTTTTTTTCTGTTTCTCAGTCAAAATGAGGTGAACAACTTTGCTCTACCATATATTTTCCACCATTATGCTGTCTTGCCAGAGGCCCATAGTGATGAGACCAAGTTACCATGGACTAATTCCTCTGAAACTATGAACCCAAATTAATCTTGCCCCCCTTAAATTGATTTTCTCAGGTATTCTGTCACAATGACAGAAAACTGACTAATATAGACATCACCTTTCCTTCTACCATATGTATATATATGTGTGTGTACCAATGTGAAGAATAAAATTAATATGAACATCTGTAGTGTCTACTGTTATAAGTGAGTACATAAGCTATTCCAAGAAATCACAGAACTGTGAAAGTAGGTAGAGAGTATCTGAACCCAGTTGTGACTTTGGAGTATATTTACTTGTGATTGTCCTCATTTATTTTTCTGAAAGATAACATGAACAAACCACACAATTTCCTTGTATTATATGAAGAATATAAAGGCCACATGGATGATCTCTCTTAGCATAATATTTCCCAAACATTAAATATACCTAAATATGTATAATCTTGTGTTTTCTCCTAAAATATCAAAGAAGATGCATCCATTTCCCTGTTCAAAACAAACCCTTCAACTTGTGCACTTCCCATCTCTGCACTTTCCCATCTCCCATCCCATCTCTGTCTCCTCTGGAATCTTGTTCTAATAAATATCTCTTGATCTTTTTGTTTTGGATCTGTCCTTCTCTAAGGGTTTCTTTGTCACAACCTACCAACATGCTCAACACTTTTCCATCCTAAAAGTCCTTCTTTGTTCTCACATTGTTTTCTGGTTGCAGCTGATCTTTTTCTTTTCTTTTTTATTGACACTTCTTCAAATAGTAACATATTTTTTATTTTAATACTTCCTTTTATCATATTTTGTGCTGGTTATCTTATATGTGCTGTATACATCCACACTGCCCTATACAAATTACATCAATGAACTATCTGGCAAGATAATTCCCAATTAGGTTTCGCCAATGTGAAATACATACAGAGGAACTGCAGAAGGAAAGTGAGATAAAGATGTCTGTTTCCCACAGCGTTGCTGTCCTTAAAGTATCTTGACCGAACTTCTCACCCCTCTCAGGTGGCCCTCACTGTGCAGAATTCTTCTTCTTCTAGTTCTAGTAAACACTCCCTTCTTGTGACCCCAGGTTTGTAAGTGGCAACAGAGCCTTGCTTCTGGGTCCTAGGCTGCTGTATTACCCTTTGTGGTTTTTACATTCCCTGCCCTCATTTTTGTAAATCATCCTTTTATTAAGTTCTCCTTCGGTTATCCTCACTTTAGTTTGTCATGTTTCCTAGGAGGATTGTAACTAATACAATGCTGAATTCTCACCCAAGGTCATCTAGCTTCCACCACATTTTTGTAATAAAACTGTTTTTGCTAAGTGCTCCAAGTTCTTCCTAATTCCTATTCCCAATTAGTACTTTTCAAATCTTATTATAGTGACATTAAAACCACTTCATCTAGTGACACTCGCCTGCAACTTGCTATTTTCACAAATTAGACATACAGAAGTCTTCTTGTTTCATGATATCTTTCTTTGATTCTTTTTTATTATTAACATATTTAATATCTCCTCCTAAAATGTTACTTTCTCTGGCTCCAGTGAAAGACGTTTCTTATTTTTATTCTAAATTTTTATATTTGTGAGTCTGCTCAGTGACAGTTACAACAATCACATATAGGCTAAAGGATTCCAAAGTTCTATTTGTACAAACATTTCTTCCCTGAGATTCAGATTTAATAATACTAAACTACTACCATTCCCTAGCAATTCTTGTCCAAAGTTTACCCACAATTCTATGACTCAGTAATGGTATTATTGTTATTATTATTATTATTATTATTATCATCAACATCATCATATGGTAAGTTGATCCAACCAAGAATTCTGTCCTAAATCATCTTCTCCATCATTCCAACATCCAGTCTCCTAAATATCTCCTTGTATTCATACCCTCCTATTCTGCTCCATTATAACTGCATTCATATGAATCATTGGGTTAATAATTTCTTCTACTCGGGTTATTGGGAGATGTCATGAGCTGGCACATGTGAAGCTCTCATAACAGTACTTGCCAAAAGAGTTAATTGCTTTGAATAGTGCTATAACATGATAGAAATTAAGTTTTCAACAAAACACAAAGATAAAATTGACATGAAATTACAAAATAAAATCAGAATATAAGGGGTTTTCAAAGAATATAGTCAAAAACTCTATCAGTGATACTTGAAATTTCTTACTTGCTATGCGATGACAAAAAAGATTGAGCAATTTGAACAGAAAAATAAAATAATTTCAAAAGGAAACCACTTGAATTCCCAGACCCTTCACCAGAAAAGATTGGAATAGGAGTCTTTCTTTTTCATCTCAACATACAGTGATTACACTTCAAGAACATAACTCAATAACCCTGGAGGTGCATGACACAGTTTTGAGACATGTTGCTCTCACCCAGAAATCTAGAAATCTGTACATGGGCTGACAAACTGTTTTGGTGAAGAAGCTAAGGAAAAGCATGATTTCATTTCCCATTTCCAGATGGTAAAGGATGCCTGAGTGTTTCAAATGGAGCAGTTTTAAGTCCTGTCCAAGAGAATCTTCTGGAAGCAAATGAGGACTCATCAAAAGAAGCTCCCTGAGAGGAAGCGAGCAGCCAGGGGAAAAAATGTCTCACCTGCAGGGCATGCAGACACACAGTCTGAGCATACACACAGCATTGGGAACTTTCACAGAGCCAGTGAAAACATTCCAATAGAAAAAAAAAAGTGTAAACCTTTACCACCCACCAGGCTATCTTTGTTTCTTAGCTGAAAGATTCTGAGCATTCAGGCTGATAGATATAGGAAGCAGATTGGGAGGTGGGGGGATATAGGAGTCAGCAGAGAGAATGGAAGCCAAACATACTTGCTTCTTCAAAGGAAGGTTGTGATTTTTGGAAGGGACGGAAGGGAGGAGAAGTCTTATTTTTTTTCTTTTTTACAGACTTCATTTTTATTATACACATATGGAGTACAAATTCTCATTTCTATGGTTGTGCACGATGTACATTCATACCATTCTTGTTAATCATATATGTTCATAGGGAAATGATGTCTGTCTCATTCCACCATTTTTCATACCCCCACCCCCTTACTCTCTCATTTCCCTCCACATAATCTAAAGTTCCCAAGTCTTATCTTTAAAAAATTGATCTGAAAATAATAGCATTGATATTTTGATCTGGACACTTTAAATTACTGGGAGATGAACCTGTGAAGAAACAAGACTGCTTATCACCCAAGATTGAGCAGAACAGTCATCCACGTGCTCAAGTCTTCTTGTAGTTCAGGGAAACAGTACACAATGTATGTATTTAAAGGGATAATGAAACCTAAAATAAAGCTGTCACAAACCGTGCACCTCAACCATGTGGATACATTAGCTCTTTGTATTGTTTCTGTTACTACTATTAACAATGATTGTGGCAGTGCTTACCCAAGGCTCTCATCCTCTCTCTTTTGTAAAATCATGCATAGCAGCTTCCTAACCCTTTTACCCGATTCTATTTGGGCTCATTTTAAGTTCATGTTCCACAGAACTATCAAAAGACTGATTAAAGACAGGTGCAGTGATGCATGCCTGTAATCCCAGCAGTTTAGGAGGCTAAGGCAGGAAGACACAAGTTCAAAGCCAGCCTCAGAAATTTAGCAAGACCCTTTCTCAAAATAAAAAGTAAAAAGGTCTAGGGATGTTGCTCAGTGGTTAAATGCCCTTGGGTTCAATTCCTGGTACAAAACCAAACAACAAATAAAACTGCATTAAAATGCAAAGTAATCAAGTCTTACATAAATCTCTACCTGAAATCCTTTAGCAGCCATTTTCTGTAAGTTCCTAGGCCATACAACATTCTCCAAAATGCTGCACATGCTCATCTCTCTGGTGATACAAAAGATAACTGAGTTGAGCATCTGAATCAAGGCAAAAAAGACAGAGAGAGAGAGAGAGAGAAAGAGAGAGAGAGAGAGAAAGGGAGAAAAAGGAGAGGGAGAGGAGGAAGTGGAAGAATAGGAAGAAGGAGGAGAAAGCAGCAGCAACTGCTGCATGGTGAATGGTGAGTGAAAAATGAACAGAACTCTGATCTGGACTTTCATGTGACTGAACCAGAATAACAGGAAGGTCAATCAGAGAGGTAGTATTGATATTGCATCTTCTCTAAGCTGTGGTTTATATAAAAATCAAATTTTACACACACACACACACATGCACATGCATATGTATATATCATATATATCATACATACATGCATATATAGTATTTATACCTATACACACTTGTGTGTATGACAGACAAATTTCCTTAAAGGAATGGAGCTATGATAAAATGTGTGAGTGAGTGTCCATGTGTACATGTATGCATGTAGGTATTTTTGAGAGCAAACTTGAAAAAATGATACTTCAAATACATTTTACCAAAAAGTCCACTTTTCCATCAGATTCTCTTATATAGATAACAACAGTTATTATTACTTCATATGAAACATCTTTCTCTGAGAGCCTTGTTTTGACCCAACCAATTTGTTTCAGTTATACAATTATACAATGTGTCTTTCATATTTTAGAAAATTAAATTAAGCTTAACCTACATGTAATCACATGGAAAGGTTGCTAACCAAAAGCATTGAAAGGGAAATAGAGCTTTATTAATACAGAACTACAGAAAGAAATATTTAAGGAAAAAGTATTCTAACAATAACATGAATGGGAAAACGCAAATATTATTTTTAAGACAATACTAGTTCAGTGGTAATGTAAGTATTCGTTTGCTAAACTAAGTGACACCATAATGGAAAGGAAAAAACCCTGCAGGAATAGTTTCATCTATAGATATTTTTGTAGAATTTATACAGCTCTCATCAATGAAGTCATATCATTTAAGCATATAACTTGAACAAACGTGTTTTTATTTTTAACCTGGATTAATATGTTTGAAAATAAATAAGAATTTTAAACAGCACTTTAAATCATATCTCTGTACACTAAACACTATTTCAGCATTGTTGAATAATATCTACACAGAATATATGAACTCCAGAAATGCAATACATGTTAATCATGTGGAGGCAAGCTAATGGGATTTTATGGAACAATTCTTCTTTGATTGCGGACATTATGAAGAACAATGACAGAGATGGAATTGTACTTATGAACCTAAATTCTCCCTTAAGGTTAAATTCTGTCAAGAACTCTTGATAATATTCTTCAAAATTTGTATTTGACGGTACATTTTGTTTCCTTGTGTTCACAAGAAATATATTATCAGCAAATAATATACCCTGGCTCATCAAAGACATTCTCCAAGAGAGGCACTGAGCTAATAAACAGGATCAGACCATCAAATCATGCTGAATCTTAATCTGTGTTCCCACCCAAACACTTACCAAATAACAGCAAGGACACTGGAAATCAGGAGGCTCAGAGGAAGCAGAGAAACTTCTAGGCTATCAAGGCAGACCCCAGCTTGAATGTAGCACTGCCCAATAGGATGACATCTCTAAGGAAGATTGGTGAGATTCCTAACTCCACGGGGACAGTCTAACTGAAACTTGTTCATTTCATGCCCCAAAGCTTTCATAACTTAGGAGACATTCTGCAAGAGGCCAGTTCTCACACATGCTGGGTTCAAATTACAATACATAATCCTCAGCCAGGGTTTCATTGTTCTCAGGGCCTGTTCATTCTCTCTTCCTTCTGGCAAATCTAATCAGTTTATTTACCAGGAGATCCATGTGGCAAGATTAGACTAGGTCACCTGGCTTCTGAATTTTTTTTTTTCTTCTTTTTTTTCCCCCAGTACTGGAGATTGAACTCAGGACATTACATGCACCAGGCAAGCACTCTACTCCGAGCTCCATACCCAGCTAAAAATTCAGAATTCAATATAATACCATCATTATTGTTATGTGTGGTTTTGTTGTTGTTTGATTTTTGAGATGGAGTCTCACTAAGTTGTCCAGACTGGCCTTCAACTTGCATTCCTCCTGCCTTAGCATCTTGAGTAGCTGCAATTCCAGGCAGAGCCACAATGCCTGGCCTTTTCATTGTACTTGGTTTGCCCTTGATAAATAGAATAGATTGTAGGTCACCAGCTTTAACTTCAAATAAATGTGACAAGGAACTCGTAGTTTTTATGAATTTTTAAAAAATTCCTCATAACATATTTTGTTTTGAGGATACATTTAAGAAATTCATTGGATAAAGTTAGTAGTTCACTCAGCATTATGTATTTGGCATAAATGTGTCAATGGTCAAAGACGTTTTTATATAAGTAAAGTCTAAGAATTATGTAAAAGATGAGTCTTTCCTTAGCCTAAGTTATTTAGGACATTTCTGGCAATGCAGGACTCAGGATAAGAGGTAAGTGAGAATAATAATTAGACTGGTAAAGGGAATATTTACACTGAAAGGAAGATAGAAAGGAAGTACTGAAGGAAGTGAGGGAAGGAAGGAAGGAAACAAGTAGGCAAGCACAGAAATAGTTTTGAGGAGAAAGTACAAAGAAGGAATGGAGGGCTGGGGTTGTGGCTCAGTGATAGAGCACCTGCCTAGCATGCGTGAGGCACTGGGTTCAATACTCAGCACCATATCAAAAATAAACAAATAAAATAAAGGTATTGTGTCCATCTGCAACTAAAAATATTTTTTAAAAAAGAAGGAATGGAAGGAATGTTGTCTTAGATATATTTATTATTGCTTAAAATAGCATTTATCTTTTAAATGAAAGAATATTTCACAATAAATGTATATTAACACATCTTTCTGAAAGGAAAAATGATTTTTGGAAGATCAGATATTCATATTACGGTAACTTTTCCTTTTTCATTGTATTGATACGTATTTTTATTGGTTCATAATAGCTACATATAACATTAGGATTTTTTAATATAGTTATAAATGCATGGAGTATAGTTTGTTCCAATTAAGTCCCCAGTAATTGCCATTATTCTACCCCTCCTCCTTCTCCCTGTTCCCTTTCCTTTACTTTACTGATCTTTGTATTTATTTAAATTTTGTGAACAAATAATATCCTGTGGATTGTATATAGTGGTGAATTTCACTATAGTATACTTGTATATGTATACTGAAAAGTTAGGTCAGATTCCTTCCACTGTTTTTCCTTTAAACCATCCGTCCTCCCTCCCCCTCAATCCCCTTCTAGTCCTCTGACCTTTATTTTGATGGAATTCTTCCTCCTTCCCACTTTCATTTCATTTCTCTCTTCTCCCCCACAATTTTAGACAAGCTTCTGCATATCAGAGAAAGTATTTGACCTTGACTTTCTGAGTCTGACTTATTTCATTTAGCGTGATAGTGTACAGTACCATCCATTAACCAGCAAATGACATAATTTCATTCCTTTTCATGATTGAGTAGTATTCCATTGTACATCCATGCTACATTTTCTTTAGACTTTCACAAACACGTAGGTTGATTCTATAATCTGGCTGTTGTGAATTTTCCTGATATGAACATTGATTTTAGATCTTTTGGCTATATACCAAGGAGTGGGATAGCTGGGTTGTATGAGGAGACTGTCCCTAGTTCTTTTTTTTTTTTTTTTTTTTAATAGCTATGCTGCTTTTCAGAGTGGTTGCAGTGATTTTCAGTCCCAACAACAATGTATGAGTGTACCTTTTCCTCCACATCCTTGCCAATGCTCATTATTATTTGTATTCTTACAAATTACTCTTTTGACTAGAGTGAGGTGAAATCTCATTGTTTTGATTTATATTTCGCTAATTGCTAAAGCGGTTGAACATATTTTCAGATATTTGTTGGCCATTTGTATTTCTTCTTTTGAGAAGTGTCTGTTATTTTGCCCATTTATTTATTGTGTTATTTGCTTTTCTAGTGTTAATTGTTTGAGTTCTTTGTTTATTATGGATATTAATGGCCTATCAGATGAGTAGCTGGCCAGGATCTCCCATTCTGAAGGCTCCCTCTTCATACAGGTAATTGCTTCCTTTCCCATGCAGAAGCTTTTTAGTTCCATGATGTTCTACCTATTGATTTTTAGTTTTATTTCTTGTGCTTTAGAGGTCTTGTTAAAGAAATTTATTCCTGTGCCAATATGATGGAGCATTGGGCCTACATTTTCTTCTACTAGTTGAAGAGTTCCTTGTCTAATTCATAGGTCTTTAATCCAGTTTGAGTTGACTTTTGTGCAGGGTGAGCTTCAGTTTTCTACATATGGGTATCCAGTTTCCCCAGCACCATTTGTTGAAGAGATATCCTTTCTCCAATGTATGTTTTTGGCACCTTTGTCTAGTATCAGATAACTGTATTTTATGTGGGTTTGTCTCTATGTCTTCTATTCTACCCCATCAGTCTTCGTGTCTGTCTGGCACTAGAATCATGCTGTTTTTGTTACTGTAGGTCTGTAGTATAATTCTTGTAACTAAGCTCTCCTTGCTAAGGATTGCTGTGACTATTCTTTATCTCTTGTTTTTCCATATGAATTTTAGTGCTGCTTTTTCTATTCCTGTGAAGAATGTCATTGGAATTTTGATGGGGATTTTATTGAATCTGTATAATGCTTTTAGTAGTATAGCCATTTTGATGATATTAATCAAAAGAAGACATGAAATTATTAAAATCAGAACTGAAATAAATTTAATTGAGAATAAAAATTAAAAATCAATGAAACAAAGAATTGGATTTTTTGAAAGTGAAATAATAAACAAAATTGATAAACCCATAGCCATACTAACCAAAAGGAGAGAAGTCTCAAATTAATAAAATTAGAAATTAAATAGGAAGCATCAATAGACATCACACCAGAAAATCCTTACAAACCATTTCAAAAACCTATACACCAAAAAACTAGAAAATGTAAAAGATATTGACAATTCCTAGAGACACATGACCTGCCCAAATTAAACCATGAGGATAAAGAAAAGTTAAACAGACCCATATTAAGCAATGAAATTAAAGCTGCCATAAAAAAAACCTTCCAGCAAAGAAAAACCCAGGATCAAACAGATTCTCCACTGAGTTCTACTGGACTTTTAAAGAACTAACGTCTATCCTCCTCAAATTATTCCATGAAGTAGAAAGCGAGAGAGCACTGCCAAATTCATTCTAGGATACTCCTATCACCCTGACACCAAAACCAGGCAAAGAACATCAAGGAAAGAAAATTTCAGATCAATATCCATGATGATAAAAAAGCAAAAATTCTTAATAAAACATTGGCAAACTGCATACAAGAACACATTTTAAAGAGAGTACACCATTAATTGGATTTCATCCTCAGAATACAAGATTGGTTCAACATATGCAAATCAATAAATTTAATTCATCACATAAATAGACTTCAGGACAAGAATCACATGATTCTATTAATCTTTGCAGAAAAAGCATTTGACAAATTACAGCACCTATTTACATTTAAAATACTGGAGAAACTAGGGATAAAAGGAACTTATCTCAACGTAGGAAAGACTATATTTGACAAAGCCAAGGCGAACATTATACTGAATGAAGAAAAACTGGAAGCATTCCCTCTAAAAACAGGAAAAAAACAAGTATGCCCAGTTTCACCATTCTTATTCAACTTAGGCCTTGAAATTCTAACCAGAACAATCAGGCAAGAGAAATTAAAGAATACAAATAGGAAAAGAGGAAATCAAATTATCCCTGTTTGCTGATGACATGATCCTGTATTTAGAAGACCCCAAAACTCCATGAGAAGATATCTAGAGCTTTTAAACAAATATTAGTAAAGTAGCAGAATATGAAATCAATATACATAAATCAATTGCTTTCCTATACTACAATAATGAATCAGGTGAAAAGAAATTGGGAAAACTATCCATTTACCTAAAAAAAATAAATAAATAAAACATTTGGTAATTAATCTAATGAAGATGTGAAGGACCTCTATAATGAAAACTATAGAACCCTGAAGAAAGAAACTGAAGAAGACTTAGAAGACGGAAAGACCTCCCATGTTCTTGAATAGGCATAATTACTATTGTCAAAATGATGGACATTTTTATTTGGCAAGGACAATAAAGCTGATAAGCTTTCTATGCTTAATTGTCTTAGTCCTACACTTTGTCATCTAAACATTCCAAATCTT
The DNA here is from genome assembly GCA_020662805.1 of Glaucomys volans. NCBI lineage: Eukaryota > Metazoa > Chordata > Mammalia > Rodentia > Sciuridae > Glaucomys > Glaucomys volans. The sequence goes on from JAJEJO010000747.1 coordinate 338,389, forward strand.
ACAATTCTCAGAAAATAACATAAAATGGCACATACCTGCCACATATAATGATATGACACACATACCTGCCACATAGATATCTTTGGGTCCTGAATGTTGTACAAAACTCTGCCCAAAGTAGCAAGTGATAATGGAGAGCTATAGTGTGTCTTGCAATCAGGAATAGATTACTTATTTAAATGCAAATGTTTTAGAAACTTTCTATATAATTGAATTGAGTCTTCATTTTTATCTATTTGTAAACAGTAATTTAAAGTTAAAGTGATGCAGCTGAGATTGCTTGCAAAAAAATTTCATCAATTTTAAAATGCATATTGTTAAAAGCTCTTCACTGTACCAGTCTTCATATTGTTTATGTGGAAAAGGGATTCCATAAACTAAACTAAAAATACTTCAATTTTATACTAAGAATTTTAACTGTATCTTCTAAGAAATCTGTTATACCTCATATTAGATAGTGTGACAAAATTTTGACTGTATATGCACACATGGAAATATTGCAATTTAGCATAAGCACACTTGGACTTCAGTGCATCTAATGTGAGATAGGTAATTGCTTTTGATGGACATCAGCCTTACTTGTGAATATAAATTAGACAAATATCAGTACCCTATGTACATGTATGATTATGCAAATGGTGTGACTCTACTTCATGTACAACCAGAGAAACAATTGTACTCCACTCATGTATGATGAATCAAAGTAAATTAAATAAATAAATAAATAAATAAATAAATAAATAAATAAAATGGCAAGTTTATAGGCCTGTGTGCACACCAAAAATTATTACTAGCTTGATCTCATCTGTAATCATCAATTTAAAATATTTTGAATATGGTAAAGTTTTATGATATATCCATACTTCAACAGCCTTTTAATTTATAAAAGTAAGTAGACCTTAAGAGACATTTGTGTTGTATATCAATCACATATTAATATAGTTAGCATATTATACTTATATAATATGACACTATACCCTTTTTAATATAATAAAAATATATCTAAATTTTTCTTCTTTAAGTATTTTGTGGAAAAGAATTTATAACTAATGTAACCAATATTATTACCTTTACTGCCCTCAATATGGGAGCTGTTAAGAATAGCTTACTTGATTTGGTACTAGGGACATTTGGTTTGCTTTGGATGATCTCTAATCCAAAAATGACTCAGTGCTCTAGATAATACTGTAATACACTAGTATTCCATTATTCCTAAATTACCAAGGCATTCTATGATACAATTAGCACATTATCATACTGGATTGATCTCTTATCACCTGAATGTTTTAATACATACTTCTTTAGAAAATAAAAGTGTTTTAGAAGCAGTAAATTAAGTGGCCAGGAAAAATCATGTCATATCTATTCCTTCCCAGACTGACCTACAAGATGTCTAAGAATCCACTATCAATCAAAATATTTGGAAATGAATGCTATAAAGATGTGCTCTGGAGAGAAGAGTATTGTATGTGTGAAGAAAAAAACAATACCTGAAATATGGCTTTTCTTTTACTGAAATGTTTGTTGGACAAAACAAATGAGAAAAATGTACAAATCAAATAAGTTTTGCGGTGAAGTATGTATAGATTTCATAAAATTCAAAACCACACTAAGAAAAATAATATACAGCAATCCATAATACATTGAGGTTTTACAAAGCCAAATTGCTTTATAAAAATAGCATGTTCTTTCTTAATACTTAGCAAATATCTGACAACTGTTTGAATGACTTAATTGTAACTGAAACCATTTTATAATTGAAAATCAAGTAACTAATTAAACAATAAAATTATCCTAATAGCACTATAAATTCTTATGATCTGTTAGTCATAGAAAAAAGGTTTCCTAATTTTTAACATACACACATATTCATAACAAAATAAGGAGGAAATATTCATGTCCACTGCAGTCCTTGCTACTGGATTGGGTAACGTGGTGGTAGTTACATTTGTAAATATCTGCTTTTACTACTGCGTAGTGCTTTGTGTTCAGCAAAGCACCTCACCATCATATTTCTTTACCTGGTGAGGTGACTCAAACCTTCTCTCCTGAAGGTAATATTTCATTCATTAATAGTCCTTCCCAGATTGGATCGTTGCAGTTTTTCATTCACCTTAATCACAGGACAAGTTGATATTAAGAAATGTCCTAAGGGATAGATGATATTTGGAGTGTTTGACACCAAATATGTCATCATCTATTTTAATTGACACAAAGTAATCGCACATATGTATGGAGTTCCATGTGATATTTTCTTAAATGTATACAATGTATAATGTGCAAATTGGGGTAAATATCTATATTCTTAAACATTTATCATTTCCTTATAGTAAAGACATTCAAAATCTTCTAGTTTTTGAAAATATATAGTGTTATCTAGTCAAGAAAAAAAAAAAGAAATGCCCTAAGGGATCTGCTCTAATCCTGACGTGTTCTTTTCTTACATCCATCTTAGAGCAATAGTCCAGTTTCTCCCTGGCATTCTGAGACAATTGCCCAAGCCAGAACTCCCTTCTCTGTTTGTTGAATCAGAGGCCTGAGAAGCCCAAAGTGGCTGGGAGGCAGGCTAACACATTATTCAATGGAATCATGTTGTATATCTTGGTGGAAACCTGTCTTCCTTTGGAATTAAGACCTCCAGCACAGCAGCACATAACATTGCAGTTATAGGATGCAAAAATTTTGCTAGCAGGTGTTCAGGAGTCATAGTGATCAGTGTCACTTCCATTTCCTCCCCTGGTCTTCTGAACCCATGAATCCTGGCTTGATAATACCATATCTGGGACATTGATTCAGAGTTTATACAGCATACTTAGAAAACCTTGCCTTGGGTTATTAGTGTTCTTGGTGTAAAGATTTTTGAGTAC